>CM019236.1:50212846-50230559 GCA_009741485.1 Malurus cyaneus samueli | reverse complement strand
AAACACAGATCCAGCATGTTTTTACATTTATGTAGTAGTCCAAGTGCTTCATAAAAATCTGTTTCTTAGGTATACTTCTGCAACTCAGTATTTAAAGAAGATAGAAATCAGACGCACTAATAGAGGCCTAAGTGAAGAATAGTTCTGGTACCTAAGGATGTGCCTGTGATGGGCTGATCAATATCTATTAATCTGACTGTGAAATAAAAGAGACAATGTCGTACTTGGGCTACTATGGAAACTTCTGTCTTGAAAGGGTAACTGAAAGTTGCTACAACTACCAAAGTTCTCAGCAAGTTGATTTGCACCACTGCTCTTTGGAAGAGAAAAGAAATGGTGCTGTAATTGCAGCCACTGTGATCTGAATCACAACACTAATATACCTAGTCGTCTCATCTACGTTGCACTGAGCTATAGATTGTGTTGGTTTTTGCCTAAACCAGAATGAAAGAATGGGAAGAGGCTGGTTTCTCATGATGCTCCTAACTGAAGTGGATTATTGCATAACTGAAGTTATGTTATTCTGCTGTTATCCCTAAGTTTTCAGATCATAAAAAGTACTTTACTCTGGTCTGGTTTAGCTTGTTGGAAAGCTAACTGTCGGCTTCTTTGTTTCAGCCATATTTATATAATCCCAGATTCACATTTATAAGTGCCACACATTTTAGGATTCAGAAGCAAAGGAAAAGAAGATGTATTGGGAACATTTTTAACAAAGGAAGTGCAGTTGATGTCAATGGCCAGTTTTCATATGCACCTCCTGTACTGCCAGTGTGCAATCAGCTATGACTAATGGTGAAAACTCAGTAGTTAATTTCAGTCTTAGTGATCTCATTAGAATTACAAATGCAAAAAACAACAGGGCAATTTTAAATTAATCCTTGATACATGTAAAATTTGTAAAAGATTGTATTTTGTAAGGCCCTGCAGTCATGCTGCACAGAAGCTCTTAGTGGTTTAACAAAAAGCGTATATGTACAGGGTGGCACAGTGAAGTCATCAGTGCAAGACGTAAATATGTTTATCACACAGGTAGTCTGCAGTAGAAGGAGAATTAATGGGTGCACAGCTAAGCTTTGACTGGGGATGTAACACTGAGACATGGTACTGATGTGAAACAAAGCCCAGGAAAATTTGAACGGTGAGGGGAAATTTCAGTCCATGGATAATTAGCATGCGAAAGACTTTGAAAAGAATCAGTGACCTGTATATAGTCCTCATATATTTTCCCTTATATATAACACGGAAACTCTCTCTGAACTCACTGATATTCAATCTAGCTGTGCAGAGAGGAGACACTAAAGCATTACAAGACACTGTGAGAAGTTAGCATCAGCATCTATAGTAAACAAAATCTAATGGTATGAGGGAAAGAGTGAGGCCAGCCAAAGAATTCAAGTGTGTTCCTGATGTGATTCAACAAAACCTTAGAAAAATTTCTGGAATAAATGGAAACTTAAAAGCTTGGATTCAGCGTCTAAAATCCTCAAGAAGTTATTTTATCCATGAGGCTGTGCTTGCAAGAGAAAAAAGTCATCTTGCAGATGGTGAAGGCCATGTGTGCATGTGTGAGTAGCAAGCATTCTGTTCACTATATGTTCACTAAGCTTTTCTGAAAGCAGCATTTCCAGGGGAAATCTCTGTTGTAATGAAATTGCCTTCTCCAAGCCTGCCTGCCAGCTCTTTACAAATCCTTTCCATGTTGGTGTGCTTAAGCCCTCTTCTTTTGATGGTCTTTTCCCTGTTGTATTCATGCATATTATTTGTGCTTTGGTTCATACTGATCTGTAGCAGATGGGGAAGTGGAGAGCAGAAGGAGTTTTTCCCACTTTAAGTGTCCCTGAAGGTCAAAGTATCTGCCCTGGGCTTCATTACTTGAATGGAAAATGCAGGTTTCATGTGGCTTCTGATGACAGTGTACCTAAGAAGGTGGTGCTGGACTGTGACTCTATTCCATTACAAAACAGTAGGTAACAAAAAAGCCACTAAATCTTGTGAATAAACTGTTTTTGTCATGTGACAGAAGAGGGCTGACTGCTCTTGAAAAGGAAAGCTTAAGAGCAGTGCTTCAATTGCTTCTACGATCACATTATATCTCTTTACGATCACATTATTATATCTCTTTAATTGTCTTATTAAAATCCACAGACTTTGTGAATTCCAGTAATTCTTTACTGTCTCCCCACAAGATCATATGGTGATTTAACACCGCCCTGCTTACTAAACAAAAGGGAAATCTTTACCCCCACTTAAAAACCGTTCTGCAAACAGTCTGAGGATTGCTGTCCTTTAGCCAAATAGCTTTTTGCTTGAATTACTCAATGAAACATGGCCAAGCATCTTTCCAAATATGGAGAAGAAAAGCATTGTATTTCCCCCTCTTCATGTTCCCCCAAATACAGCTGGACGAGCACATCCTTGTACTCAACCCACACAGTATTTGTGCCTGCAGAGACAATGCCAAAATATCACATATCCTACAATTTTTGAAGGAATGCAGGTCATTTTTGTTTTTACAGTAAGGATGTTCTGTTAGCAACTTTGTGCCAGAGTTGAAACCCAGCTGCAACTGAAATGTTAGGTCATCTGCAGGAATTGTGCAGCATTATGAATTTTAGCTAAACTAGAGATAAAATGATAGCTTAAGAACGGAAATCAGAACCTGATGTTACTTAAGCTTGTTCTAAGATTCTCTTTGCGCTCAAGCACACAGTGTCCATCTGGGGAAACCAAACACAATATGTAGCTAGCGGAGCTAGTCTTCTTTCTTCCCTTTCAGCCTTTGCCAGGGCACAGGATTACTCTGTGCTGTCCACTTCCCCTTGCAGATGTCAGGCAATACTTCAGCGGGGGGCGGGGACGGGGGTGTTTAAGGAGCTATACAAGGAGCAAAGTTTTCAGGAGCAGCATTTACAGAGTAGGGATAGAAATACCTCCAATCTTTGAAAGTTACCTCTGAAATCAGCCAGCAGAGAGCATTAATAGAGAGCATAGAGAAGTGCGAGCCCTTGGTAAGTCATATCCAGTCTTCATGGTTTAAATGAAAGCAGCAGACCTGTTCTAGAAATGAGGAGAAGAAAGAGCTCTGGGAAGCTTACTTCATCCTCTTTCTTGTCATGCCTTTTGGGAGAAAGAACATGTCCAGCTCTTGAGCCCTGGAATGGGTTTTCTCTCCTCTTGGCTGAGACTCTTAACATCGCAGTGCTGCCGTGCCCTAGCTGCTTGCAGCTTCATTTACTGCCTCCAGACTGTGACAAAGATCAAGCGGGACTGAAGTCTTGTTGCAAAGCAGGGTCTGCTCTTGGAAGCTCCCTATGTTTGAATGTGTTGCTGGAACATACTGTCCCAAGCAGTTTCTGACAGTTAAAATTTTTAAAGTTTGTTTGAGTGGCAATGGTGAAAGGACAGTGGAGGAGAGCATTATACAGGATGTATAATACATTCAGTGTGGAGGAAATAAAGCTATGCTATCAAGATCTTAGTCATAAAATCTGAGTAGTTTTTTTTTGGGCCATTTTAAGCCCCAGTCCTTGGCTTAAACAGAACATATGTGGGAAACAAAGAATTTTCTATAAATATAAGAGTGTTCTCAAGAAGGAGGAATAAAAGAGGATTAAACTCTTATATTATCACTTGTTTTATTATTAAAAGTTAGGACAGATACTTTGCAATCCTTTCAAAGAACAGTAATTCACTGGCTGTAATTATTTTAAGATAAATTTTCCAGGGCTAGAAACTTGAAGTCAGATTTCCCACATAAACACGGTTTAAACACACACAAATTGAAGGCAGTCAGTTTTGATTTATATACACTAATCCCATTGACACCTCTGGGAGTTCTGACACAGACTGAAGAGAATATATGGCACTTAAATAAGAGCAAAATGTCTGTCCGCATGACTTTGGAAAAAGATTATTATGTAGGAGGAGGAGTGTCACTCTGCCAAAAGTTTCTCCTTTCAGGCAGAGGTCTGTGTGTTTTAGTCTTCAGCAGAGCAAACAAGCATTTGAACAAGCCAGATTATGGGTTATTAGTTCAAGCTATAAAAAAAGGAAAACAAGATTCATATTGCTTCTCAGAATTCAGACAATGATGAAGTTTAGTCATAAGAATTTTGTCTTCTCTGGTGGACAAGCCCAATGCTCAGTAAAAATATAATATGGCTAGCTTCCAAGATTAAAAAAAAAGGTAGGCAAAATCAAAACATCTGCTGGTCTCTGTCTGCACAGCAGATGTTTACTACACTTCTGAGTTAAGCTTTTCAGAATTCATGAAGCATACTTTATCCATAACCACACAGTCAGTCTGTCTTTGGCCTACAACATTCATGTTATAGTGAGTATATTTTGCCTTATTCTATACCCTGAGGTATGTGCTGTATTATTTTTGAAAGATCTAGGCAAACATTGAATGTGAGAAAAACATGGGAAGCATCTTTGATCCTAAAAGACAGGTTCATGTTCAAGGTAACTTGAAATTCTGAAGGCTCATGTGTAGTTGGAAAGTGTTTTTCTGAATGAGTATTGCAGTTCTGCAATTTCCAGAGGTACTGAAGTTTTAAAGAGTATGGGAAAGAAAGTTTGAGACATACAGTGCAGTGCGTCCCAATTGCAGCTGAAACTCACAGGCAGGAGAAATGTAACTTTTCTCTGTGGATATGAAAGGACTCCAGTTTCCAGGGATACAGCTTCCTCAATAAAATTCACACAACTTCTAGTATTGCCTATGAGTATGAAGTATTTTGGATGTGCATTTAAGACAGTATGATGAAAGTACTGCTCTCAGACAAGAAATTATCTTCAGGCTGGTGGAGATAACTGAGAAAAGGTGCGACGGTGTCCTGGTTACAGTGTTGTGTGAGTGCCTTTGCCTGGAGAAGCCACGTGGACATAATCTACCTAAGCCATCATGTTTTTATTCCTGGTGGTGAACATATTATTGTGGGTAAAACATCTTCTCTTTTTGTATACTTTTGCTATTAATATTGCAGTTGTTATGGTGCATGTCTTATTCCACTACTTTATGCTTTCAATGAAGCATTATCTCAACGCATAATCTCTGCTTTTGTCCTTCCCTTTACCAGAATGGGGTGGGGGGAAGGGGAGTGGCTTATTTGGAGTTTAATTTCCAGGTAACAATGAAACCAGCAGAGACAAAAGAATAGGGTAGATAGTACATTATGAGGAAGAACAGAGATGATGGACAGAGAGAGAATTCACTACAATTTCTAACCAAAAAATTACATGGTATTAAGTGAAAATGTCAGGGACATCTCTCAGAATGAGATGCTTCACACATCACTGAAGATTTAGACACAAGCAGATCTTTATTCTAGTCTGATATGGCTCATATTATATTCATACAACCTCACTGTCCTTCTGTATGAGAGTTCATATGCACATTACTCAAAATATTATTTTGAGCTTAAGCCAGCCTGGGATTGAAGACATGAGAAATGGAAATGCTTTCAGAATTACTGTGATACACATCTAGAACAAAGAGCTCTTAAAAACACAGCACCACGAGAAAGAAAATATACAAGGCTGGACAAAAAATGTACTCTTTTTCCCTTACAGAAAGAAATGTGAGTTCTTTAGCTAACTTCAGGGACAGCAGTAATAATTAACATCAACCTCAGGATGTTAAAATGGGAGCAGACTAAAACTGAAATGAGAGCTAGATCAGCAGAAAGGTCCAGTTACTTCTTTCACACATTAATGAGGACAGCATTGGGGCACCACAGCCAACAGTCATGTCACAATACTGGGACAGCTGGAAGAGTGGCAGCCTCCATTCTGCACTCTTCCAGACATCTGCTGCATCTTTTCTGTCCTAACAGGAGGTACAGTCAGCACCCCAGGAGCTTACAAACCCTTGTTTGAAGTCACTCAGGCAACCATGCCATATTCCCTTCGTCAGCCAATCAGAAGTTAAAACAAATAAAAAGGAGGACATGCTGTGTTTTGCATTTGGCTCCCTCGCCCACTTAAAATCACACTAAAGTTCTATGTGTTTGCAGCAGTCAAACTAAAACGTGTTTGGAGTAAGCTTAATACCTCTTTTAGCAGTCTGACCTATTTGATTCATGTGGTTTTTTGGGTTTTTTTTTTTTTTTTTTTTTTTTTTTCTGGTTGAAGGACATTTAGGTTATATCCTCTTATTGTTATCAGTCGAAAGGGTCTTCCCTCCTGCTGGGTTGACAAAGGCTAGATGATACTAAGATTTCAGCAAAATGGAAATAAACATCAAGGAAGTCAAACTGAGAAACAGTGTTCTGAGAATAATTTTTCCATCATATTCAAGCATAATTCATAGTTATTACTGGTGAAAATGTTGTCATAATAAGGTCTAAGAAAGACCCCCAAATTTGGAGGACTTTGGAAATGAGTCAAACCAATGGAGACATGGCAACTGGCACAATTTCAGAACCCCAGATTAGAAGATGAAACTAATAATCTAAATGTTATACCTATTGTATGGAGGAAAGAATTGTCTTTCTGTCTTCACATGTATGTGTCCATGAAAGTGGTGGCCCTGAGTGTGTCTGACTGGTGCAAGAAGACATATCAGTATGATGATCTCTGTGCTTTGTGTTCTCCTGTCTGTACAGATGTCTGGAACTCTATCTTGCTATTTACCTTTTCCATGGTCTTGTATTTTGTCTACTTGTCACAAAGATTTTCTGTGCGTGCATCAGCAGGTCAGTATTGCATGACCAAAAAGGGGTTAGATGGATCTAGTTCAGTAAACATATGCTCTCACTTCTATTGTTTTTGGAACTTGCCATTAGATGAACTTTCTTGGGATGTAGAGCATGATCCTCAAATGAAATAAAATAATGATTGTTATCAGAAAGGCAGTCAATAAAGTTAATTGCTATCTCTTTGAACAGTGCATGGTAGAAGACAAGTTGTGAAGTTTTTTTTTGCTACTTTAAAAAAATGGTTGTATGTGTCAGTATTGTCACTACTCATAAAAAAAATCTTGCGAAAAAGACATAGATTAAATTCTTACAATAAATTTACTGTATGTTGTACAAAGCCTTTTTTGTCATAAACAGGAATAAACAGGAATAAACAGGAATAAATTACTTATCCCTGCACTGAAATTACCTGAGGTGTGCAAAACCTAAATCATGAGGAAAAGTCATGTCTAGTTAAGTTATGTCAACTCCAAGGTACATAATTTTATTTTATAAAGCTACTCTTCAGAAAGCTTTTCTACTCATGGGTACTTTTGTGCTCTCCTCTTGTTCCAGGCATAGTTAATTGAAACTGTGTTTCAAAGCAATTATTATTTCATTTGGTCCTCCAGTGCTGTGTTTACTGAAGTCTATGTGACTCAGCTGCTGATTTACTTTGCATTGGACACCAGGTTTTGGGATAGATTTGGTTGAAGGATCTCCATTCTGGTGCTGTGATGTAGTCTTTGTCCTTGGTGAAGAAAAGTCCTGTGCTTTGGGCAAGGAAAGAGATGCCCAGGGAGGGAAGAGCTTTATCAGAGGGTAGCTCAGCAGTGAGGACTTCATTCTGCTTCCGCAGTGTCTCATTCTCAGACATTCCAGGTTATAGAGCTCTTATCAGGGCCACACACAAAACAGCACTGCATGACCAAGCCCAGCTTCAATATGATCTACTTCTTCTTGCAGCTTTGCAGCCTTCATCATCAGGGATGCTACGACCCAACTTTCTAGGTGAGTTGTAACAGCCTGGTGGATCCTGGAATAACCGTCATGGCTCAAGGACCTCTAAAAGAATCAATAAACTTAGAGCTGGCTTAGGCCAAGCCTCTAAAAATTATATGAGGTGAAGCTTTAAGCACAGATACTTAACAGAAATGTGGAGTGGAATTACTTAGGGCAGTGTTCAGAACTTATCCTATAGGATATAAATAATACCTACTCACATGTGGGAAGGGAAATTCCAGGCCTTGTTAGTAGCTGTTAGGTAGGAACTGAAGATCCTGGATCATGCATTTTTGCTCTGCTGTACTATTTTCTTTCCTGCCCATTGGTGGTTTCAATTCTCTGAAACCTTCCAAACTTTGTGTGTGCATTTTCCCTTCTCATCGTTTGAATGTACACACAAAACATTTGCTTTTGATTGTGCTCCCTCTTTTTTAAACATATCTGTGCAATACCATGATAATCAATATTCAGTAACCAGGTTGTATTCTGGTCTTTCCAATAGCTCCTTCAGGTCTCCAAATAAAGAGGGAAGCTGTGCAGGCCTCTGCACTGGTGCTAAATTCTAATTTTAAATTGGAGTAGATGCAGACTGTGCCTATTCATACACACCAAGAAAATGGGGAAAATTTCTGTTTGTAACTTTAGGACATTTTTACTCACACAATCAGCTGACAAAATCACCTCATAAGAGAACATAATTAGCTGGAAACTGTCATTGTGAATGAAAGCAATGGCTTATTTCACCCAAATTTAAACAGTCTTTTGCACTCAAAGCTTCTTACTTTATAAACACTAACTCTTCCTATTTATTTACAACTCATTGCACACACTTGCAACATAATTCCACAAGGACCACTTTATTTTTCTCCAGAAGTACAAGAATTGCTCCACTTTTTTGTTGTTGTTGTTTTTTTTTGTGCACATGCAAGTGTCAGCCCATGGGTTACATTTGTTAGTTCGTTAAGGTTTTCACAGGTTGTATCATATCACATCATTTAAAAAAGGAAAGAGCAAGATATGTAGAAGCAATTTTATTACTAATAACAGGATTGGTGGCACACAGTCTTTGCTGTCAGTATCTCCAAGAATGGACAATCTCCCAGCAGTGACTGTTCCTGCCCTTCAAATAAACAGCATATGTTAACTCTTTAAAAACCGAGTAGGTACCCCTAACAACTAGCCATTTATGTAAACTAAGCACCTTAAAACACAACAGCTTCCCTGGGACCCAACCATAAAATGGTTCTTTTTGCTGAGGATAAGATCACCTTTCCCCTCTTCTTCTATATGCTACACCCATGCTAGCAGAAGTTTGCTTTCTTTTTCCCTCTTGTTGCTGTTGATGAGGATTTTAACTTTCAGGTAGACATGGTGATCTGAATAAAAAATGCGAAACAAATCTTACTAAAAATTAGAGGAACACAGAAACAGCAGTGTGGTTCTAAAAGTATTTCCAGACCCCTCTCCCTCATTGAGATTTCTTCTCATTTAGGTGGTAAGCCCTTCAAGAGCCATAGAATGACAAAGTACTTTGTTCCTTCCAAGAATCTTTCAGTTTCCATGACCAGAAATTTTGCAGGTTTTTATGTTCCACTTGCAAAAATAAACTAATTGGTAGTGTAACGTTATTGTATTTTAAAAAAAATATAAGAAAGAGAAGTACAGTGTATCATAAAATCTATATTGTTAATTAGAGCTTGAGAAGCTTTATGTTTAAAAATGCATAAGAGTACTTCGTATGCTTTTTTTTTTTTTTTTTAAGGATCTTTTATTCATTGAACCCTGTGAAAAAATCTATAAGTACAAGAGGGAAGAAGAAAGCCCAATGCTGCACAAAATCTAAACCTGAGTATTACAAATGTGGTATCCTTAAAAATCAATTAGTTATGATACTGAGAATGTTTCTTATACTCCCATAAATTTATGAACACCAAAATTATCAATTTCTCTTCTTTCTTATGTTTTGTTCCATTCAATCTCAAGTTCACAGCTGCCGAAGTTGCCAGCATGCTTACAGAAAATATTAAAAAAAATTATGTACATACATTTAATGCTTCTGTTCGTGTGTGTAATTCTGGTTAGGAAAGACATGCATGATAAAATCCCTCAAATTTGAAGGCAAGTGCAGTGACAGCAAAAATTCACTCTGATGTCGTTAAATAGTTGGATTTAGAAAAAGAGTACCAAATTTCAAATTTTGCAGAGCTAAAATTGAGATAATACTGGAAATTGCTGTTTCTTTCCACGAAAGACTAGTGTGAGCTTTGAAACATGCTAATTTATTTACTAAAATTTTGTTACTTTATTATCAGCTGCTTGTTGCAAACAGGCAAGCAAGAACCTTTTAAAATAACAAATACAGACAGGAATTGGTTGAGCACTAACTTTTCTCTCCTCCAATAAATAGAAAGAAGAATGCTTTTTCTCTTTGTTTTATCCTTTCACTGTTTACCTTTGTTTCTTTCTTCTGCAAGCACGTTTCAGAGCTTACTGTGAGGATGCATCTTTCAGCAGCGTCAAAACTCAGGGGCAGCCTCCCTCCCTTTAGACAGCACCTCATAAAAAACCAGTGTAGAAGGATGACGAATTCCTGGAAGCTGTGAGGATTCAGGGAAGAAGTTGCCCATAGGTGTGGGCAACTTACTCCAGATGATAGGAAAGAAGAGAGGGTGCTTTTCCAGTTTTAAAGGCTGGGGTCAGCCATTCTTTATGCCATTGAAGATACCATTAGGGGTGAGTAGGATTATTGCTAGCGAACAGCCGTAGAATGCAGTGGAATTGGAGGTACTTTCTAATGTAAATACTGAAAAGAAAGAACAGGAAATGAAGTGTCTATTAGAAAATAAATACTAGAGCATTTCATCCTCTTCCCGTGTCTTTGGCACGACTGCCTGTCTCAAGCCTGCTCCCGAGAGAGCAGATGCAGTGAAATGTGCTGTCCACTGTTACACCTACGGCCAAAGTGTTGTGTTTCCTGCAGTCTGAAACACTGCCTCACCTTATAACCCCAGGGTGAAATGGACCTGATGATGGCTCTTTGGATTATTGCTTCTTGAGGATAGCCAGATATGGAGGCCTTAAAAGTCACCAACAAAGCTTAAGATAAAAAGTGTGAGGGCAGTTGGAAAGCAGAAGGGGCTAAGGATTTCTATTTTCAATGATGCAAACCTGATTGTGGAAGCTATAGAGGAAAAAAAACTCCAACAACCCACTGCATTGAACTTAAGCAAATCCATATCAATTGTGAATAGACAGATGAACTTTATCTGAACGAAACAAGGAGGGATTTGAATTTTATCTAGATAAATGGGATTTTGATGATAGAGCATGGTTTTTCTCATGGGCATAATTTATTTTAATTATCCTACACATGGAATAAGAGGATGCTTTGGACAGAAAGAATTTTGCTCAGACATCTTGACCTAATTAAGAGTGCATTGACATTTTGTATTTGAATTCTGTCACTAACATGCACATGACCTTGGAAAGTCACACTGATTATTGTTTCATAAAACAATCTTTAACAGTCTCATGAAGCAAAATGGAAAAGCTCATTTATTTTTTCGGGCTTTGAATATATAAAGATTTGACCACTGACACATTAAAATTCTAAGATCACTGCATGAGTACGCCTAAAAATGTTAACTTCCTTGGCCTGGCTTGTTAAATAGTCTGCATAGTTGTGGCTAAAGGTTAAATGGCAAGCTGCTAAGTTCACCAGCAAATGTTCTGGCATCCTATGGGTGAACATATAGAACATACAAAATGTGCTCCGGCACTGTGAGAACAAATAAAACCAGCATGAAGTACATGGGTCTTTCTGGAAAGCTCATGGCTCTGCTCTTCTGACATAATGTTTTTACATGCTCTCCACATTGCAGGATTTTTTTGTTTGTTTCTTTGTTAGGTTTTTTTTGTGGTTTTTGTTTTGTTTTGTTTTGTTTTGTTTTTTTAGTTTATTTACAAGAGAAACAGGTAGAATTGTATTCAGGCAATAAATATAGGACTAAGAATGGAACAAAAAATATAAAACCTCCAACTTCCCCTTCTCCTCCTTTTCCCTTCAAAATAAAAAAAAAATCATATCCTGCAAAGGTTATCCGGAGTATTTCTGTTGTCTCCTTTGGACTGGGGCTTGTGTGGACCATCCAATTTCTATCAGATCTGCAAGGTGACACTTACGTTAGACCCACTAGATGTGCCGAAAGGCTTTCAAAGTGTCCTCATTTAACCAAACGTGACTTTGTCTTACATGTAGTTTGAGAAGATTCTTGAGACAAACCTGACAGATTTGCTGCTGAGAGGTGGAGAGTGTGTGTCCATTACTTGTATGTCAGGAGAGATCCATTTTGTAATGATTCTGCCTTTTAAAATCTTTGGAAGATCTTTGTTTTTCCTTCAGCTTACATTGAAAATAAGTTTTGGAAACTTGAGAACTGTTGTGAAACAGCCATCCTCTGGCAAGCTCTGTTGTTTTTGCTTTCCAAATGTCTCAAAGTTTGTATTTTGTCTAGAACACCATTTTTTCAGAGCCACAGCAAACAAGAAATCTCTGCCTGCTACCTTAATCCTATATTTAAGACCACTTGAAAAGTTTCAGGGATGCATGTAAAAGTGGTTACTCAGAGGCTGGGAAATAACAGATATCTTGTCTTCTTGACTGGACAAAGATGCTTGCACTGAGTGAGGCAGAAGCTGTAATAAATAAGGAGTGCGCACAAAATTAGTGCTGCTGCATACATCCCTCACTGAATTTGTCTAAATTAAGGCTGTGCCTCTCACAGGGCTAGCTACTCAATGCAAATATTGCTAGGTTCTTTAACTGGACTAATAACTATTCATAGTAGCTTACCAAACATTTAACAAGTATATCTGTTGATAGGAACAGAGGCTTGCAGGTCTGTTGGGTTTGTGCTGTTTCCCTGACTTTATTTATCAGCTTATTTTTAGCAACGATGCTGCATTATGTGGATGCACAGAGTCCTTTAAAGTCAGCTTAAGCTGAACATCAGGTTTATTATCTTACACCCAAAGGGCAAACACAAAGTGGTAAGTAAACGTTTGCTACTTATTTAAAAAAGCATCTGACTTCATCTTCAATTTGGGAAAGGTTTGTTTTTTTTTAATTTTTAAGTATAATAATAATAATAAAAAAAATCCACAGGAACAAAAAATAGAGAGAAAACATCTCATTCCACAAATCCGTGAATTTTTCAATAATTAGTGCAAACAGGTCCATTTATAATGCTACATGCTACTGAGATAAACTACGTCATGCAACACAATGCACCCACCAACACTGGAATCAGTACAAAGAGGGCAGTATTCCACATTTGTGAACATGGCCCCCATTTCCATATCTTTATGTGAAATGAAACTCTGGGGAGCACCTGAAAATTAGGTTTTCATAATGTATTTTTTGGACTATTTATAAATGCTAATTCTGGGGCCAAAGTAGAATTGCTGCTTCTGACCTGAGACACACATCCTTAAAACCTTAAACCAAGCTGTTCCTTTCTCCTGGTAATCTCAGTTTTGATTGGAGATTGAAAAGGTGAAATAACATCTGCTGCAGCTGACACAGCACTTTCAGAGTGCTTGTTTTATGACAGTACCTCTCTTTTTGGCTGAGCTGGTTGTCTTCCTCCTGCTCACTTAGAAGCCTCATGAGCCCATGGATTCCAAAGAGACAATACAGGAAATTGCATGGATCACTTTATTGTTCTGAGCTGTTTGTTTAGTCATGTGGGGCTTTCGTTATCTCTGACATTCCAGAGAAGCCTTACTTTGAGGACTGCATGGATACTAGTTATCAAATAGGTGAAGCTAATCTGTTCTACTCTGTCTTTTGCCTGAAATATATCAGAGTCAAGACAAGATGAAGCAGTTGCACACCATGTTAGAAGATCAATAGATGTTTGTTCAAGCTGAATTAAAAATGATGAACCTGAATGAACCAGAAAGTTCAGAACATTTTTGTTGATAGGATGGAGACAATCTAGTGGATGAATGTAGGACTGGATTGCTTGCAACATACATTACTGGCAACATTTCTGAATGAGTGAAGAACACAAGAAGAACGCTGGATTTTTATATTTTTACTTAAAGCATAATTTCCTCCTGTCTTCTATTGTTGTGGTCAAGGTGGAGGTCCAATCCAAATGAAGGAAAACCAGAGCCTGCTATGCTTTGTTGTGACAATATTTTTGCACTCTATGAATTTCAAGTTGCTGTATATGTTATGGGGAAAAATTAAAAATGAATCCTGTCAGCTTTCTCTTATAGCTACAGAGAGAAAAATAGAGTAAAAATCATTGTTGTCCTATTTGAGCTCATCATGTAGTCAGATCAGTATCATTATATGCCTGTTTTCTTGCCTCACCTCAGAGCCAAACCAAAGAAAAGAACAGAAAAATCATCATATATGTGAAATAGCTCTTGTTTCGGGGGACATGATGATTGAGAATGCAACTATAGGACATGAAAGTGTAGAGGATTGAGAATTATCACTGCTTATAATTCAAGGGTTATTGGCAACAGACTTGAAATGAGAAGTAGCCAGTTTAAACCAGCAGAAACATGTTCTTTATCCCCTTTTTTGACCTATTCTTTACTATACACAGTACAGAAGCTGGACTGGAAATCATTAGGATGGAATATTTCAGAAGACAGTGATATGAGTGGGTCAAAACAGGTTCAACAGACTCAAGGAAGGAACTATTTATAACTATTTATGTATTTTTCAGTCAAGAAGAAGAGTAGGAGAAAAACAAGGATGTCTTAACTTGTCCATAAAGTTTTCTTCAACTGTCATTAGCAACTGTTGTTGGAAACAACTGCTGCTCAAAGCAGCATTTGGCCTCATGTAGCATAGCAGTTTCTGCTTATTTTGGAAATTCGTTTTAAAGCTGGTCACTCAATGTCTTCTCAAAATCTTTTGCTGGCTTTTGCAAGAATGCATTGAAACGCTTTGCTTAAGTGGCCAACAGGCTGTGGTTCTAAAAAAAATCAAATTGTGTGTGTGAGACAGCAAAGGGAACAGCACACACAAAAGTTATGGTCTCAGCTAAAGCCAGCTTACTCTAGGAATGCAGAGAAAAAAAATACTTCTCTGCTGTTTACATAACTGGAATGTTTCCCCCCTTGCAAGCAGGTCAATACTTTTAGCACTGGTTCTCCAACAGTGCCAAGATGGAAAGTCTTGTTTCATTCAGGTGCCTCAAAGTACAACAAATGTGATAAAGCTGCCTTACAGTTTATCATGAAACAAGCCATTTACTAGTGCAGCAGGACTTGTTCTGTTGTAAGCCATATCTGCTTGTCACCACAGGCGCTGGGTTCTTGAGTGTGTGTGTGTGTGCATCCTGCTAACCTGGACAAAGTCAGCATGAGCAGAGCACAGTGCAGATCTGAGAGCTGAGAATCTGGTTCCCACCCATTCTAAAGACAGACAGGGAGGGGAAACTTGGAACAACAGACAGACCTGGAGATACCAGCCAGGGATGGGGTAGCTGGAGAGGCCTGTACAAAAAGCAGAAGAGGTTTGGAAATTACGGTGGAAGAACCCCACCCAGATTCCAAAAATAATGCAGAACAAGACTCACTCTACAAACATATGAAAAGTTTTTACAGGCTTTACACAAGTTCACGGTAACTTGAAATTGTCATTCTACATATTTCGAGGTATATTTTTTTAATCTGTTTCCCTTTGTCCACCATGCTTGATTAAAAATAAATTCTTAAAGAAGACTTCTGTTCAAGTGAGGACCAATGAAAAGAACATGCAAAGAGGATATTCAGCATCCATATTAAAGAGACAAATTCATATATATGCAATCCAGGGAAGATTTCTGTTATGGTGGCTCTTATTTGTGCTACTGCATGCATCTGTTAAGATGATGCACATACTTAGAATGTGGATTCATACTAAAAGCTTGGCTGGATCACAGCCATGATACTTGGCTTAGAGAATTTGAGGTACAGGGAACAAACAGATTTTCACCATTCTAGTGTCAGTTAAATCATAAAGTGTCTTTGCATAGAATTAGCTCTTTCTGTCAAACTGACAAGGATTTTTTAGACAAAGCATTAGCAGTGCAAAGGCAGAGGATGGCTGTGCAAAATCCTTTAGATTTCTAAGACCATGATATAGTTAATCCCCGATGTTTCTGGCTTAGTGTGTTGGTTTATGAAGTTTCCTTGTTCCTTTCTCTATAATAAAGGAGTTACCCAGGTAGGGAACATGCAGCGCAGTGACAATCATATGCCCCCTATGGGGATCAAGTGGAAAGAGGATTGCAGAAAGCTTTTGTTTCCTGCAATTTGTCCTCATACAGACCTCTGCCCTGTAAATAGTGCATGAGGGGATAAAAAAGCGATGGTGGTTGGCCAAGGGCTTCCTGAGCACAGCTTTGGCTAGTCATGTGGAAACATCTGAGACCACTTAATATCCTAATTATCTCCTCTTATGCTTAGGTTTAAAAATACTAATTATGCTTCCTATTTGTCAACAGCTTATCCAAGAAAGGGTAGCTCAAAGAAGATGGTTCACTTTCACTTGAGTCCTTCACTTTTTGCAGCTGGGTGAATTGGAGCACCAAAGTAATGTATTTTGGTCAGGCTCAGAAAGAGTTTGTATGTCATCAAGTATTGCCAGCCAAAAATCTTCACATCTATAACTAGAACTTGAAAGCTATAGAACTGACCATGTGACTCGGCCGAATAGAGATCTGACCCTTTGTGAAGTACCAAGTACAAAGCAGGTACCTTAACTTAGAAGCAAACATGTTTAACTTAGATGTCTTGAGAAAAGTCACAGCCTGTGTTTCAGAAGTAAATTTAGTTTTTGTTGATGGTAAATGTAAGAGATTCCTTATTCAATCTGCTAAAGCTGAATAATACCAGTAGTTCATATTGCACTGGTCATCTGTAGAAAAGGATGTGTTCACAAGATGAGAGACTGAGGACTGTTTCTTCTAGAGTCCAGCTACCCCCTGAAGATTGCATTAAAGTCTGTAAAGAATTTTGTGATCTTGGGAACGAACACAGGTAATTTAATCTGCATACCAATCCCCTATATTTTTTCTAGTTCACTAGTCTGGTTTCACGTGCCTTCCCAAATTTGTACGTATTCCTATCCAGGCTTAATTCTCTCAGCTGTAAGCTGGGTATAATCAGTCTGACATAAGATTCTTGACTGATTTATCTTCTGAATTTTCCGGCAGTGCAAGAACAGCTCCCCAGACAAGAATTTTGTAGAGCAAAGCCTTCTCCATCCTCTAGCCATATAACTGCACTCATGGGAGAACAGTAGGAGAGGCCATGGGCTAAGATGGAGACTTGGCAAAGTGTCTTATATTTTTCAGCTGTTGTACTGACACAAGGTTCCTGATGGAGCCATTGGCAGGCTGTTTCTCACACTCAGTCTGTGTGTCACTTAGCAAGCAGAGGGGAACAAGTCTCACTTTTCAATCAAGTTGCTTGTGATGAATTCAGACAGATTTCACAGGAAAAAGTAAACAGCATTTGGCGAAAGTCACTCTCAATGAGAGTGTCATTAAGAAAGTCACTCACAGAGAGCATGCATACAACTTCCCTCCTTCTCATTTTTTCCCCAACCACTACAACATGAAAGATGACAATTTAGGTTTGTTTTCCTAAATTTATGATCCCCATTGCTACCACATCACAGATTTACCAGAAGAGTTGTTTCAGCTTCCAGCTCAATGAGGCAGGATTTTGGGATATCTGCCCTCCTTGATTGATGCAGATATATTCTGGACGTAGACCACCAAACTCTGATGTTACAAAATCCTAAATAACATCCCATGCAGAAGAGAGGAGGAAGACAGAAGAGAGCTGGAACTTCAGATCAACACTGGAATTCTGCTGCCACCCAGGCAGTGTTAAGTAAGTGGGTGGTCATCTGGGCACCTCATCTTGTCATCTTTGCAAAATACCTCGTCTAGAATGCCCTTAGTATAAGATGATTAGGGTTTGGATATGAATGGACGAACAGAAGGAAG
>CM019236.1:50187565-50210822 GCA_009741485.1 Malurus cyaneus samueli | reverse complement strand
ACAAGAAAGGCTTAAAATTAGGCAGGCTACAAATATTCAATTACTGACATACTATAGATAGAATGACATTTGAGGCTGCTGTAGTGCCCAAGGGCTCTGAGCAGAATCTGAGCAACCACCAGTCACTGAGATAATGATTTTCATTACACCCACAAGTGATTTGTAATAAGCAGCACAAATGAGGCAAAGAAATAAACCAGGCAGCTAGTCAGTTCTGCTGGCTGGCATAATCTCATGTGTCCTCATAGTTCAAGAGGCAGGGTAAAGCTGTCTACTCTGCAGAGTAGACAACAAGTGGCATTTTCCTATAAAGTCTTTTCCAGAAAGATTAGTGAGCTTTGAGACTGCAAGAAAATAGATGCTTTAAAGCAAGAGCTGTCAAACACTGCAATTCAACAGTTTTAAAATTACATTTATCCAAAGGAAATCTGAAACCATAAACAATCAATTTCATTCAAAGATCAATAATACTTTGTTTCTGTTTCATTCTAATATTGCTCTTTTTTGGAGGTTTTCCTCTGCATTGTGGGATGGCAGACGAATAAACAATCTTGTCAGCTGAAGAGATGGGAAAATACTTTGTCCCTCTCTTGTCCTCTCTTCCCTCTGCCTGGTTACAGCATCTGTTACCACTCCTGTCACAGTCAAACAATAGGAAGTGGCCCTGTATTTGAGGACCTGGAAGATGCATGTGCAGGAATATCCATCAGAATTGCTGGTGTCACAATATTTAGGTTGAAGGGAGAGAGAATGATGCTGAAAGCAGAAAGGGCAAAATATAGCTCTGAAGGCCTTTGAAGGGCTGATTGGAAATCCATTGAAGCAGATAAGATCTTTTCCCAGTCCCACATTTGTGGGGCTTGTATTTGCTGCTTTTATTTTTCCCTTGTCAGAGGCTTTGTGAGTTGAAACAACATTTTACAATAATTTTACTTTGATCCCTTCCTCTCACATATGAAAGGGTGAGAGAGAACAGTACAAACCTGGGGAGAGCACCTTGGAGTTTTCCGAGAGATGCCAAACCTGTAGGGCAGCCTCTCCACCCAGCTGTGCCCTCCACTCCCCAGAAGGCTTATTTCTGGTCAGAGCTGACAGCTTGACATTTGCTTGTTGCTCCCCCTGTTACACAGTCAGCCTGCCATCCAGATCAAAGGAGCCCACACACGGCAGCAGTGGCTGTGGGTGGCCATGCACCCTGCCAGAACCGCTCGATGTGGGCATCATTAAGGTTCAGCAAGCTAGGAGGGAAAGCCAGGAGGAGAAGCTGGCACGGGTATTAGCACACATTATAAATGAAAATAGATTGTAAAAGTTGAAATCTCATGTTTTTGAGGGGAGTCTTCCTATCCTCTAAAGGTTCCTGTCCTCTAAATGCTGCTTGCATTTCTTAAAGGCTGCAAGTTCTTGTGCTCTAGGGAAAAGCCATCCCAAAATTACTAAAATTGCAGCATGAGCTAAGGCACAGCACAGATCTTCCTGAAGACTGCTGCATGGATCTTACTAACAGTGAAATATTCTTCACAGCTCCCGAAAGGCTGACATTGAGAGCAATGCACCCTAGGCATTAGCAGATATGACCAGAGGTACAATCTCCAGCCTTTTCCTCTGGTGTAAATACTTGTAGCTTTCAAGCCATGAAGTTAATTTTAGCAGTGTCCAGCTGAAATGTCCTTTCCAGGGGAAGCAGACAATGTCCTCTGGCAAGTGAAAGAAATAATTAACCATTCAATGCAATATTATCTCTGAGCTCGCATGAAAACTGGACTAATTTCCCTCACAAGATTCTAACTTTTTTTTTTTTTTTTTTTTTTTTCTCCTTTTTTTCCCTTGCACTGAAATGAACAAGCAACAGTTGTACTACACTGTACAACCCTTCTGCCTCATTTAGTTTTCCTCCTGTGCCATGCCACAGTAACAAGGGTGTCTCAGAGGGAATATAAATTGCAGTGTAACAGGCATCACTACGGGGATGGGGATAGTAATTACAGCCTGAACCTCAGACTAAGCCTCATACCTAATTATTCCACAAAGGAAGGCTACTTTGGCTTTAGGCAAGACATTCCTGCATGTTTTGATGGCCGGGGATAAATATTGGACCTGGTCCCCAGCACACTGACCAGCCTCAGTGCAATCACAGAATCAGTTAGACATTATATGAAAAAGAAATGAGTGATGCTGAAGCAACACAGAAATTAATCTATTTAGACAGAATTTGTCTAAAAGAGACATCAATATGATTTTTTTTAAGGCAGAGGAGACACTGAGTCTCTAAAAGACGACTGTAAGGGACAAAACTTTCCTTCCTCAGCTAATTCTTTGCATTTTGAGATGGCTGCCTTCCTAACACGGTTACGTTCCTCCTGTCTCAAGCAGAGAGAGGGTTCAGAAACGCTAGTCCACCTCTAGATGAGCAGGACAGGCTTTACATGTTTTGGAGGAAAGGTCCCTTGCTGTCTTTCTTCTTCATGTCATTCGTTACAGCTCCCATTGAGGCTATTAACACAGACTTTGTTAAAACTCTCTGCACAGAGAAGTTGAGATTTTTAGTAACAAAAGGGCTTGTGATTGTGGTCACAGTTTCAGATGGAACCACGAGATGTCAGTATGTTCACAAAGAACAAACCGCTGAAAATGGTTTTAAACTGTGCTGAAGACGGTCTAAGCAATGCGTATTTTCCCCTCAGAAGTTAATATTTACACAGAATCAAAGATTATGCTGGGTGGGAAAGGACTCACAAGGATCATCGAGTCCAACTCCTTGCCCTGCACAGCACCATCGCAAGAGTCACACCATGTGCCCCCGAGCATTGTCCAAACACTTCTTGAACTCTGCCCGGCTGGTGCTGTACACATTCCTCTGGGCTGCCTGTTCCAGTGCCCTCTGGGTGAGGAACCTTTTCCTGATATCCAGCCTAACCTCCTGACACACTCAGGCCATTCCCTCGGGTCCTGTCACGTCACCACAGAGAAGGGATCAGTGCCAGCCCTCTTCTTTTTTTCCTCACAGGAGCTTGTCCCTGCACTGAGGTCTCCCCTCAGTCTCCTCCAGGCTGAACAGACCGAGTGCCCTCAGCCCCTCCTCATACAGCTTATATGACATGGCTTAGGAGAAAGGTTTTTCCTACAGAATTAAACATTTACATAGGAAAGATACTAGAATGAATGAACCTATGTGTCACTCATGGACCAAGTCAGGAGTGGACATATAATTTTTAGAATTCATCAGTTTTCCTGCCCTCTGCAGATTATAGTCCATGAAAGAGCTCCAAGTAAAGAGAAACCAGAAGAAGAGATGAAAGTCATGGCTGGTATTTACAGAAAATTCTCATAACATCGAGGTTGCTGAGTCAAACCTGTATCAGATTTTATTGGTTGAATACTGCTAACAAGTATTTCGCAAGTGTTTTGTGCCTTTGATTTAATGATCACCATGGAATTGCTCATGAACACACATTCCCCATCTCATAAATCAGTTCTGCTTACACACAAAGTAAGTATGTCCAAGAAACCAGGAAGTGGTGCTCACAAAGAGCAGAGTGCTTGCTTACAGACAACTTGAGGAAGCAGCAGGGACTATCTCAGACCTTATTTATGTCTTAGGCAGTCAACCTATTCTCTCCCACCAGAAGAATACTTGCTAAATTGGTAAGACCAAATGTGACAAATAGAACTCAATTATCTGCCTCATGGCAATTCATGCCAAGTCCCAGCACAGAGCATGTACAATCTACAAGAAGAATCAGATTTTCTCACTTCACTTAGCTGAACAAATCTCCATCTTCTTTGTAGACACACTGTGGGTTTCCATTGGCAATGCAGTATAGCATTCAACCTGTGGTCAGTCCAGATGCTAAAACGCAACATCTACTGAAAGAGAATTGCAGCTGTCCTTCACTTATGCTCTGCATTATTTTGAATAATGATGTACTCTGTTCATTTAGGAAAAGATATGCTATGCAAGTAATGGAGCAGGAGATTGAAAATTACAGACAATAGGAAACAGCTGGCATATGATATCTTTTCAAGTTTTCTACCAAGTCTTGTTCAGTAAATCTGAGAAAATACCCTTTTGGTCTTAATTGTGGGCACTGTGAATACTGTGGGTAATATACTGGCATGGTGGCCATGCTTTTCTCAGGCAGTGGTTAAACTAACTTGGTACATTTTTGTGAACAAGCCTGCAGGTCCAAATGTTATCTAGTAGAAATGAATTAAGTGAAACTGCTACTGGAATAGAAAGAAGTCACGCCAACCCCTTCTAATTCCCAAGGTGAGCAGACATGCTTGTAGTGTTCTTATCAGCATTTCCCTCCTCAGGTCCTTCTTTGATAAGCCTTTTTTGCCTGAGGCAAGAGAGAGCCTTGTTGTAGACCAATATATCATGTAAACTATCAAAGCTCTGCTTTTTCCTCAAGTCTTGAATGTGCATCTGTATTGCTGCAGTGCTTAAAGCCAGACATCCATGGTGAAATGAGAAAAATGGTCATGAAGAGGATATTGTATTGTTTCAGAACTTATGGAATATGCATCAGTCTCACAGTAAGCCCTCTGGAAGGAGTTTCACAATCGGTTTGATTTCAAGAGCTGAAATTTCGCCTAAAAAAGTGGATTTTGCAGATGGAAACGCCATTGTTACTTCCTCTGTGTATTGTCAAAACACATCCTGGCATAATGAAACATTTAGGTGTTAAACTACGTGTTTGAAATCTCTGAAAAGTGATTGCAACTTTTCCTGTGTCCACAGGCCCCCTCACAGCTGTACATCCAAGCTGCTGTGAGAGCATAAGCACAGTGCTGAGAGGGAACTGTCGCCTTCTCAGGGGTGCTGGGGCCAGCCTGGGTGACGGGAGCAGGCACAGGTGTGCTGTGGACTCAGATCCTGCTCTTCCAGAACAAGGCAGGAAAGCTGTCGGCTCTGATACATCATCGATCACAGAAAGCAGGCATACTTTCCCAGGGGCGAAGCTGGATGCCTGCGCATGTGGGTGAGAGCCTGAGGCTTCCCCACTGCTGGAGTCTGTTTCCAAGAGAAGTAGCTTTTCATTGTAAGTCTAATTTCTCACAGCTTTTCTGACTTCATTCTTTTCAAACATTAAAATATCACAAACCCCCCCCAAAGTTCACTCCTCCAACTTACAACAAATCCACGTTTCAGTAAATTTATAAAATAAAAATCCCTAAACAATGGAGAAAGACTTCTTTCAGCTCTGTGAATGAGGAAAAGCTCTTCACTAAAAAGAGTTTAGCATTAGCTCTCTTATTTATTCACTCTTTGGAGAGTTTGGAAGCAGATATGGAGAGTGCCAGATGAAGTCAGCTAAGTTTGCAGCTGTCTCAGACATAATCCACATTGGGAAATGCAGGTTAAGCCAACACCTAAAAACTGACCAGGCTGCTGAGGTCTCAGTATATTGAAGAAAGGCTGAACAAATCCACAGATGATGGCAAAATGACTGCACAAATAGAACAAATTCTTGCTTTAACAGGAAAAGTGAAAAGAATTTTAATTTTTTTTCTATTATCAGATTCTACCTAAAATTCCTACTGGAATTTTTAGAATAAAAACACTTACATGGAAAGTGGGTCTAAGATTCTGCTTGCAATATTGTGAGTTTGCTAAATCCAAGGCAGAGAAACTTAACAGGTATTATAAGCCAGTTTCTCAGAGTGTGTTGGTTTTGCTTGGCCCAGTTTTGGTAGTGGTGGGGCCACAAAGATGGCTCCTGTGAGAAGCTTCTGGAGGCTTCCACCATGTCCAGCAGAGCCAACTGCTGTTGACTCTGAGGATGATGGACATGCTGCTGGCCAATTGGAGATGGTGGTTACGCCTCTGTGAAAACATTTAAGAAATCATAAACAAAGGGGGATGCCAAGTGGTTTTGCCAGAGAGGAGGAGGGAGTGAGAAATTGTGAGGGATGGAGACACAAGTCAGTGCAGGAGGGGAGGAGGTTCCAGGCCCCAGGATGCTCCACTAGATTCTTTGCAGGACCAGGTGAGACAGTGTGCCCCCTGCAGCCACGGTGACCATGGGCGCTGTCCCCCTGACCCATGGTGACCATGGTGAGCAGGCTGTCCCCCTGAGCCCATGGTGACCATGGTGGAGCAGGTCGTCCCCCTGCCAGCCCATGGTGACCATGGTGGAGCAGGCTGTCCCCCTGCAGGTACATGGTGGAGCAGCGTCCCCTGCACCACGTGACCATGGTGGAGCGGACTGTCCCCTGCAGCCCATGGTACCATGGTGGAGCAGGCTGTCCCCCTGCAGGCCACGGTGACCATGGTGGACAGGCTTCCCCCTGCAGGGACCATGGTGGAGCAGGCTCCCTGCATCCCATGGGTCCACAGAGGTTGCAGAGATCCACCCGCACCCGTGAGAGGGAAGGTCCCCACGCTGGAGCGGCAGATGCCGAGAAGGGGCTGTGTCCAGCAGGAGAGCCATGGAGAGAGAGAGCCTTGCTCCCGAGAGAACCCTGGCCTTGGCCTGCACCCAGGGGACAGGGCCACAGTGCAGCAGTTTTGGGACGACTGTCCTGCCCGTGAGAGGACTCACCGTGCAGCAGATGTGTTGGAGTGCTGCTCGTAGGAACCGCGCCGGAGAGGTTCACAGAAAACTGTCTCCTGTGGGAGGACCCCCGGCAACGCAAGGAAGGACTCCTCTCCCTCAGCAGCCGCAGATCGATCCCGTGATGAACGACCAACCCACCCAAACGACCAACTCCACACCCTAACTGACCAACCCCACACCCTAACTGACCAACCCACACACCAACCCCAACCCTGAACTGACCACCCCACACCTGACTGACCAACCCCACCCTGAACTGACCAACCCCAACCTGACACTGACCAACCCCATACCCTGAACTGACCAACCCCCCACCCTGAACTGACCAACCCCACCCTGACTACCAACCCCCACCCTGACTACCAACCCCACCCTGACTACCAACCCCCACCCTGAGCTGACCAACCCACACCCTGAACTGACCAACCCACACCCTGAACTGACACCCACCCTGACTGACCAGCCCACACCCATTAGAGCAAGTTATTGTGTGCCTTGTGCCATCAAACTGGTGTTTCCAAGGCTGGAGATCCTGTCCCCCTGCAGCCCATGGTGACCATGCAGCAGCTCCAAGCCTGTCTTCCAGTGACTGACCACCCTCAAGGTGAAAAATCTTTCTAAATAATTAAACCAGAATTAACCTTTTTTGCAAGTCATCTCATCTTGCCTCTTGTGCACCACATGATGACTGGACGTAAGGTCCATTCTCCATCCTTCCCCTCCTCTTTTCCAGGCTGAACAAGCCCAGCACCCTCTGCCATCCCTCATAGGGCCTGTGCTCCATTCCTGAAGAACCACTCCAGCCACTGAAAGAATCTTCTCTGGTGACCAGATAGAATATGCATCTTCTTGCTTATTCTCTGTACAGTTTCACTGTATTATAGTTTATTGTCAGGAAGCCTTTGAATCCCAAGGAGGTGACATCCTGGAAAGGACATGAAGGAGTCAAGATCCATTGCTGGCTGCTCAGGGGACCACATGGGCACCATACACTGCTGAGCTATCAGGTTGATTTGGACAGAGGACAGCTGGCTATGCTGTGAATTGATAAGAGGCACAACTTTTATACCATGAAGCCCTCAGAAGCAAATTTCTTTGTGAAGACTATAAAAATATACTTTTTCAAAGGCTGAAGGAGTCCAGAGCCTTTATGTGACTTTCAGAGATGCCTTCTCCAGGGCCTCAATTTCACATGACTGTTCCACTGCTAAACCAAACAACACTTAAAGTGTTTTGGCCACGGAGAAGGCAGCACGTACAAGGATGTTCAAGCATGATTTTGGTTTATTAGTTCTACTACAGATTCTAGAGCAGATGAATGTAAGAGGAGAAACATGTTTTATAGTAAAGAAAGAGACCTACAGCAGTGACAAATTAATTTCCATCCTGTCATGACTCATGAGACAGCGCTACAGTAACATTAACAAAACGTCAGTTAAAGCGGTAGTAATTATTTCCATTGCTAATACTGACTCTGGCTTAACAACATTTACAGGCTTTGTTACACTGTCATAAAATAAACAGTAATATAGAAACAAACCAGATTCACTGCTTTTGAAATAATGGACTTTTTTTTTCTATCGTTGCCCTTGACAGAATCATGCCTTGTGAAGGAAATCAGAGACGGAGGCATGAAAACAGCTCATGAAAAATCCCAGTGAGGACTTGCACAAGGCTTTCAGCAATGTTATATTCGGTGTCAAAAAGGCTGTGGCCTTTTTGCCAGGCACAAAACAGATGAAGCCTATAGGAGCAGGACCCATTCAGGCCAAGTCACTCTTCAGTTTTTCCTGCGTTATTAAAAAGGCTAACTGGACAACATTTTATTTCTTCTGTTAGACATGTTGAATTATGATATTTTTTCATGTTTTTTTCTTGTGCTATCAGTGCTCAGAGTCTTCAGCTGTGAGGAACAGCATTATCTGCCAGAGCCTCTAGATAGATTTCCTGGTGGATTCATACCAGACTATTAAGGATTATGGATTAAATAAACCCAAAGAGAACATGCCTTGACAAAGAAATGGTTATAGGAAAGCAGGCTTACTTAGGCAAACTTCATGATGATGAGACAAAAAGACTGTAGACCAATTATCTAATAGTTTTAATTTAACCCTTTTAATGTGGATGTCCAGTATTATCTAGTTGCCAGATACTGGTTTCTTGAGCTGCAGATGGGTCTTAAGACTGCGTGTTCAAAATAGAGATTTAAGGCACGCACCAGACTCTATGCAATCTCTCATCAAATAACAATATTTTTTTAAGGTTGTGATCCTCCACATGTGACAAAACTGGGTGCAAGTCTTATCATTCTCCATGAAAAGTCTTCAACCAGATCAAGCTTGACTCTTTTGGGAATAGATGTCTTACTCTCTGGGAATTTAATAGTAAGCAGGATCCAAGGCCTAGTCCTGCTCTTTTAGTGGAGAGCTTTTTCAAAGGAAGAAGATAATTTTTCATCTGTGTCCTTAGCGAGCACATGGGCTCAGAAGGCAACTCACCCAGCAACAGCTGTTTTTCAATACAGAATTTTCCTTCCAAAATGACCTTATAGCACAAGTGAACTTCATGCCTGCTTTTGACTTGGTTGTTATTTCAAGCTCATCCTCAACCTTTCTTAAAATGGTCTCAGGTTCATTAGCATGCACTTACCCAATATGTTGCTCTTACGAGCTTTTCTTCCTGGAAATTCAGATGCCATGACCCACAGAAATATCTTGCTGAAAAAGGGAGTTCACTGGAAGCAAATAAAGTGCACAATTTCAGATATGGGACTGAAATGTCTCATGGGCGTACAGAGTGAGTCACCTCAACTTTTGTACTCACCATTGCCACAGACTGTATTTAAAAACCAATCTCCAAGGAATGTTGCACCAAGTGAGGTTATTTTTCAGATCAGCAAATGATCACTGCACCATTGTATGCCATTTGTACTGATTTTTCTCAAACCTGAAAACCCCTGAATATGTTTTAGATTTGAACTATTTTAAATAGAAGTGTAATTAAAGTAGATTATCCATGTCCCTTCCTTATGAATTATCAGTACTTTTAATGTAATGGAGGCCTTGTATTCAAAAAATCTCCTGGGAAATAGTCCCAGATTGCATTTTGTTTTTAAGGCCTCACTTATTTTTCTTAGTGTTTGGAAGAGTTTAACTTGGCAATGTTCAATGATCCCTATTAACTGACTTTAAAAAAGTAATAGCTTTTCAATAAAATCAGGCATTTTACACAGTATTATAAAATGATTGTCTGAAGATTGAATGAGAATTCAACTTAAAATCAAGACACTTGCCTTAAATCTTCATTCATTGCCAGTTTTTTATATGGGGTTCTGTAGAATCAATATTTGATGCACAGAAAAACCTACACAGGAGAATCTTCTTAAGTAGATGACTTTCAGTAGTAATACAAAGCCCTGTGAAATTAATGCATATCTCTTCAAAGAAGTGGAGCAGATCATTGCAATCACTTCTAATCAACAATTTATGCTTTTTATTCTTATTACAGGTGTTACTTGTTTAATATGCTTGTAATGCATATAAACTTCAAAACTAAGGTGTATCACTACAGAAAAAAATTTCTGGCACCTTGGCAGGCATTTTAGAACTCTCCTTTTGCTCAAGTGTCAGGGTTTGCTCCCTGTGAGTGCTGGGCCTGGGATATAGCCTATGCCATGGTGGGTGGCACTTGGATCCTTGTTGCTGGGGGAAAGGCTGTCCTCTGGAAAACCCTGCCAGAGCCCTGCTCATTGGCTCCCAGGTCACCAGTTACCTACAACAGGATGAAAATCTGCTCAATCTGTTCATTGTTGTTCTTCTGTCCCATGCAGCACTGTGTGAGCCTTGTGCCCTCTGGCTCTGCTGTCCCATGGTGCTGGGTACCGCTAAGGAAATGGTCCCACACCCTGAGCCACAACAGGCAGGGTTTTTCTGGATAAATTCCTTTTTCCACACTCTCGATCTAGTACTGAAATAGTAACTTACAGGATAGAAATGAATAAATAGAGAAGCTGTTATTCTGTCAAGATTTACTCTTTGCCTCTTGAACTTGTTGCAGTTACTTGGTTGCTGCTGGTGCCCAGTGATTGATGTGCCTACTTACGGATTAATGCCTCCATACTATAAGTTTAACCCCCATACGGGGTGTCAAAGAGCATTCCTAAGGCAGCAGACTCGAAGCAGACTCAGACTGCCAGCACAAGGATGGCAAAATGTCACAAGCTCTGCTGTAAGTTATGTTCTAACAAACTTTCTTCTGACTTTAAGTACTCTTGATTGGCTCCTCAGCTTGAGATCCCCAGGTTTTGATTTTTAACTGTCCTGTGAACCCTCTGAGCTTTTGCTGAGAAGAAATTAGGCTTCTTGTATTTTGCAGTGTGTTCAGAGTGGGTTCCTGTCTTCTCCTAGCACAGGCAGCATTGGAAATGTATGATGTGCAGCCACTGAGTGTGAAAGGCTAGGTGAGCCTGCTAGGGTTGCAGAGTTGCCATTCCTGAGCAAAGCAGGCATGCTTAGGTTGGTTGCATGTGCTGGTGAGATCGGGGTGTTCACCACAAATGTCTTTCAGCCAGACACCATCAAGCACTGATTTTTTTTTTCCATTAGCACAATTCCTTTGGTCTGAGACCTGCTTCCAGCCTACCGAGTGCCTTTATCTTCCAAAGCCAAACTTGTCTTCTCCCCACATCCCTGGTCAACCCCACATCTTTTAGGTTCTCCCCCCTTCTCTGTCTGCTGTGAATGGGCTTGTTTCTTTCTTTACTCGTGGCTGTGCTAACTCCTGTCTTGCCACATGTAACTTGTGGTATACCAGTGACACATCCAGCTTCATCTCTGTTTCCATGTCCTTCTTCCTTTCCCCCAGCACTGATGTGGAGGCCAAGTAGTTGCAGATGGAGGCAAAGGAATGTGTCTCATCCCACACAGACATCAGTGGAGGCTGCTCATTGTCACATGCAGGTTCTACAGCCTCAGGTCTTCATTAGCCTTTCCACCAGCTTATTTTACCTCATTCAATATGAGGTTCTGTATGGACAGCCTAAACCCTCCCATGCTGGAAGAATAGATTGACAGATCCATTGTTGGCTGTCACACAAGAAGGGTCACAGATCTTTTATCAGATCCTTGTAGGAGCTTGGGCTGGGACCAAGGACGCCTCTGAGCTCACGCAAGTGAGAAGAGAGTCTAGACATTACCACAGTTGCTCAAATAGCAGCTGCACAGAAAGGATTGTGTAATTTTGTGCTTCTGACAGGTGGGGAGCTGCCAGTGAGGACTTCTTGGGCACAGAGTGCTATACCGGCAGCACCTTTGCTTTTAAGGACAACAATTGATGAGGAAGAGCCTCATCCCTTTCCTTAGCAAAGGCATGGGGTGCTCTGACTTTCGTAACAGAGCCATGGCCAGATACGGCATCACTTGGCAAAGAAACTGCGATGAAGCATTCTTGCTGGAAATATTGATACATGCTTTCTGAAAAACGTTCTGTGGTCACTGTATGGCAGCCACCAAGCTGGGAGGATCCAAGGGGGTGAACGAAAGGTCTGGCTGAGGATTACAGTCACCTGTGTTCCAGGAAAAACCCCAACATATGGAGGATATGATGTTCAGGATAAGTCTGTGATTCTGGAATTGTTTCTAATTGTGGAATTGACCCCAGTCAAATATGGAAAGTGTTTTGCCCAGTGCAAAGTGCATGGTGACATCCTTAAAGACTAGGAAACCATGCCAGATCCATTCTCAGTGTGACAGTGGAGACCCAAGACCCCCAGGTCATCTCCCAGCATGAGAGGCTTGATGATTGGAAGAGCTTTGATTTATGCTAGGAGAAGCCAGGCACTTGCAAGGACTTACGGAAGTTTTGGAAATTGAGACTTTTTCTTGCTTCTGAATAAAACTATAGGTCCTCTTAAAAGTCGAGTTGTTAGCAAATAAATAAGTGTATTTTAGCCAAACCTAAAGCTACTCATGAATGACACCACAATGTAATACACAGGGGACAGTTTTAGAGGAACACAGTGCATTTATTGAAATACAATGGGAGACATTGGCCCTGAGTAAAGCCCCTAAAACCTCAGAAGATTCTTTGAAATGCTGTGCTTTGTTCTGCTAGTTAATTTGTTACTCCAGAAGTCTGTCCCTCAGGGGCTTTTCTCCTATTCAGAGAGACTTTTTTCATTGAATGAAACAGAGCTATCATGTAATTTTTGACAGTGACTATCCAAAAACTGCATCCTAGAAAAATTATGTCTGTGAATGACTCCAGCACAGCACACCATTCCTGTGGGTACGAGTTCTTGAACCAGCCCTGAAAACTATTGCCAGGACTACACAAATTAGTTTAGCTCCAGCATTTTAAACTGTTGGGCTTTATCATATTATCTGATGTTCTGCTTAATGCCTCAGCCCCCCTGGGGCTGCTAGATTATGTAAAAAAAAACCAAAATAATGTTTAATTTCCATTTTTTGCAGAAGAATTTAGGAATGTGACCATTAATAGTGCAGACAACACAAGGTTACTAACCCCTGCCAACTATTATTTTTTTAAGGTATGACTCATGTTTTTTTAATGCCTGAGGGATACTGGTGCATTTTCAAAAATACAACTATTCTTCAGTTTTCCAGCTTGATATCTTATTTTCTCAGTCTGACAGAATTGCCTAATTCAGGGATTTTTGTTTCTCTGAATGTTTTGAACGCTGTACTCTATAATGCATTCTGGCTCCAGCAAGTCCCCAGGAAGCTCTGTCATGCATCTGCCATTGTAGGTGCCTTGACAAATGTGCTACTACATATTTATAGCTTCAAAATCGTGCTTGCCCATTTAAAAAAAAAAAAAGAAGAAAAAAAGGAAAAAGAAAAAAGAAGGAGAGAGGACAGTGAGAGAGAGAAAAGAAAAAAAAAAAAAATATAAAATATAGTTGCAGATAAGGAATGCAACTTTTGACATCTTTTCCACGATGACTCTTTCTTCAGAATGTAAATGTTATCAGGAAAAGCATGTATCTTTCCTTTTCCAGTGTCTGAAAGCAGAGACAAACTGTGCTGAAGCATCGGTGTTTGCACCATGACTCTGTGTGCAGACGTCCCACATGCTTTTGTCGCTTTACAGGTACAATTGATTCCTCCTTTTTCTGGCCTGGTATCTGAGGAGATGAAGTTGTGCATTAGCCAGGAACAGGTTCTCGTCTCCCTGAGGGGACTTCTGGAAGAAAGGCATGCCATGTTTCCTGACCCTTGGCAATGCTGGTGAGTGATATTTCCTCTTGCATGACTGTGCATGGCATTTTCTTGCTCGTAGAAGGCAAAGGAGTGAACTGAGTGGGAAGAGGACAATGCCTCCACCAAAGTGTGGGTGAATTATTGTGCTATAACTCTGGAGAAAGAGGATAGGCAGCAATGTTTGAGAAGAGTTTACTGGGATGAACATATGGCCTGGGACAAGTGCCACCAGCTGGCATTGGTCTCAGCATCCACCAGGATTAGGGCTGTGGTTTCTACATGAGAGATGTAGACAAGTGCCTGATTACTGCCCAGCTCAGCTGGGTGCAGGAAGGAAAGTTAGGGTGATTTGTGCAAGGCCTGTCCAGAGTACCCCGACAAAAATGGAGACAGCAGCTCTGGCATCCCTGCAAGCCGAGGAAGAGCTGAACACCCAGATATCCCAAAGACATTTTGTTTGGTCTAGACCGAAATTCTAGACTCTCTCAGAAAGGGGGTTCCTGACTTTGTTTGGATGTTGTAGCTCCATACATACCTGTAGATTGCACAGCAGCAGCAGATGCTCCTAGTGCTAGAAACTCAAGGTCTATACCCTACAGTGGTTTATGAGCTTTTGGCACAGTTTTGGGGCAGGCCAAAACAATTCTTAGGGGCAGCTTACATTTTAGAATGGGCCCTTGGCAGCAGGTGATTGGAAGGCTGTGCACCTTGAGTGTTTCAGCAGCATGGATGGAGACTGGTGGATGGTGTTTGCTGTTATAGATCCTTCTCACTCCCAACCCGGGTAAAAAGGAACTGCATCTCGTCTCACACATGGCACCTTATGGAAGAGGTACCGGAGTTACAAAATATTCTGAGTTGGAAGAGACCTAGGGGGATCATCGAGTCCAAATCTTAAGTGGATGAATGGGGATCAAACCGAAAACTGTGATATTATTTGCACCATGCCCTAACCAAGTGAGGAAATTCAGACTTTTAATAGAAACTTCATATTCAAAATGCAGAGTCTGGCTTCTGCCCTGATTTGGCTTCAAGTAGGAGGATCCATGCACTGAAGTTTTAATTTAGATTCTATACAATCACTGTGTCAAGAGTCTACACAGAGACTGGATTTAAAATGTGTCCATGAGCTAAATCGCTTTTTTTTTTTTTTTTTCAGCTGAAGGCAGGGTGTGGGAGACAGAAGCAGTTCACAGAGCAGAGCAGCTGCACAAGGAAACTCTGATGTGCAGATAAGACAAAGAGCTGAATTGTCAGTGATATCAATCAAATATGGAGTTCTGGCATAGTTTCCCTATTGCCAAGGGAATGATAACAATTTACACCACCGAGAAATTTGCAGACATTTTTCTGAAATACAAATCCATCCTGATTTGTACCTTCAACTATCTTGCCACCATTAGGAACTGGGTCACTGGCATCAGTGAAAGTGAGGTTTCCAGCCCCTGCTAAGAGAGGAGAGGGTCTCCACACAAACCTCACGAACATGTCCTGTGTCCCTAGATGTCTGGGGAAGAGCCATGAGTTTGGGATGGAGTGATCCATTCCTTGATTAGGGCAGGGAGGCTGTAGGGCAGGGATGAGTGCACACAGGGAGCTGTGTGCCCTGATGGGGCAGCATGGATGACTCTGCAGTCTGACAGGACTAGCCTGCAACCACACAAGGATCCTGCCATGGGAAAACCCCGCCTGCTCCAGGCGTGCCAGCAGGCACTGCTCAGCAGCTGCAGTGCATTAAACTGCATTGGGCAGGGGGAAACCCAACCCTGCTGCATGCCTGCTGCAGTGGTCAGAGGAGACGGATTTACCCCAGTGAATTTTGTATTCATCCAGATGCTCCAGAGCTGCTACTGCTACTTAGAGGAAAAGGGCAAATGCCATGAAAATGCCCCAGACAAAAGCTGTCGATGGAAGTGCTGACTGATTGGGTTGTAAGCTATTTTGGGGACTGAAACTTGGTGCTGCTTGCCAAGTGTGATTTCTAGGACAGGATGAAACCTTGGCCACTGCTGCAAAGATGCTCAGGCATGTCACTGCTCCTGAAGAACACTTACACTGCCTAGCGCCTGTAGGTTTCTCTAATGTGTCCTCCTCTCCACTGACCTTTGCCCACAGCAAACATGCCACTAGTGAGGAAAGGAGGTCCAAGGTGGTGATGTGCTGAAGCACTGACCAGAACTCCCCTTTTTATCTAGAGTGGGATGGAAAAGGGGGTGGGAGAGGAGAAAGAGCCCTTACCCGGGCTAACATCCCACTCTAGTTGTCCTCTGCAGACAACACGTCAGGGCAGGTGTATGTAGGAGAGAAGTCACTGCCCCTCAGCACCAGTAGCCAGGGCCCTTGGTTAGGGCTCCAAGCCTACCTTCTGGATCCCAGCCTCTTGCAGAGGTACCCATAGTGGCTTGTGGCATGTGCAATTTTCACATGAAAGTATTTTGCTATAGCTATTCACAAGGCAATTTCAGTTCAGGTGCAAGCCCTCGACCCTGATGTGTATGATCTCCTGGCCAGCTGTGCACCTGATGCACAATTCAGTAGTTCCTCACAATAAATGGCAGAGGGACGTCCTGCACACATGGCCTGTAGGGGTGGACCCACCAACTGTGGACATCGCCTTCACAAATTTAATGTTTAATGATGCTATATTGACAAAAGGCAAGGATGGGATTCTCAGGTTAAGTCCACTGAATTTCAAGGACTAATATTGTGGATATGCCAGTATTTTGGATCAGGTCTTCTATCTTCTAGTTTTTTTTTTCAAGATTAAACAAACCTAAGGAAAATTACTATGCGGTGCTGATAAATAAAAGACAGAAAAACTTAACATACGTGATCATAAATACCATGTGCTGTGCAGAACCTGCACAAGTTTCATCTCACTGTCTAACTTCTTCCCTAGGCTGATCAGGCATATGCAAAATCCCATACCTATTCCCTCTTTTGTAGCATTTTATGGGCTCCTGAAGACCCTCCTCTCACCCTGTGTGCCTCAAAGGCTTTTTTGCAGGGCTGCGAAAGCTGCATGAAGACACAGAACCCCACAGTGGTTCCAGCAGGAACTGCCCTGACTGCAGTCCCCCTGCAGAACTCCATTGTTCATGGGGACCTCTTTGCTGCTAAGAACATTTCCTTGAGGCTTGTGTCTTTGTTCTCCTCCCATTTCTTGCCTCATATCACCTGCATACCATTTTTGCTGTGTTTGCTCTTAAATGTACTGAATGTGTTTGATTTTATCTTTGGGTAAGGATCTGCCACTTGGTTAAGGAGACGTAATCACACACTTTGGTGTGCTAGTTGTGGTGCTTTCAAATAATACACAGCAATGCTTAAATAGCAGCCAGTGTGACTGCTGTACCAGGTAGATATTGAGATGGTCCAAAACATTATAGCCAAGAATGCCTCATTGAGTGAAATTCACAGTGGGACCTGATCTCAGCAGTGCAAGCCTCTCTCCCATAGAAATGACTGGGATGTCACCAAGGATTATGGCTTCAAATGAGCAGCAGGTGAACTCTAAGAAAAAAAGATCACAGGCAACTTTCTGCTCTCAGTTACACTCCATTGACGTCAGTGGGGTTGCCTGGGGTTAACTCAGAGCAGAATTTAATTTCTCATTTTTAATATGTATAGCCAAAGCACCCCAAAATGCTTTCCAGCATATGACACAGGGTCCAAAAACTCCTCAGCTACACATGCTGCAAAGTTCTTCTTCCTATCAGAGCAACAGGAAAAAGCTATCTTGTCTGGAAAGAGAGCGGAGCTGTTTCGCGTGTTGCTGCACGCTGCTCACATTCAGTGAACGGAAAGGGGATAGGATGCCCCTGGGACCTGTGTGTTGCACACCTCCTGCAGCCTCATGGCAACCTGCCATCAGCTGCCAGGATGTGGCAGCTCCATTTCAAGTGTCCTGTTCCACTGGCAGACGAGCTATTGCGTTTGGGTTCAGGTACTTTTGAAACTTGAGTGTTTCCTCATATCACACCCCTATGTTGTAAGACCTCTTGGATCCCAGCTGGCTGCAGAGAGATGCTGAGAGTTTCAGAGGTGTCACAGTGATGGAAGGAAAAGGTATTTACAGGCCTGTGATTCCATGATCACTCAGGGCTGCTGATTTCTGCATTGCATACAGGACCACCATCTTGCACTTGAAGCCAATTGTACTACAGGCTGCAGGTTTGAAACCAAGCTGATTATTTGCTTTTGGCATGCCTGTAATCCCCTGCTGCTTGGCTTTTGCTCCTCCACAGTGTAAAACAGCAATCAAGAACAGCAAATAATGACAGGCAAAACCAGAAAATTGAACATTTTTCAATCTGACACAAGTTATCAAATATATTCATTTAATTGTGCTTTTCCTTGATTTTTGCTTTGATTGTTTTAAAGATGTGTTGATGATAATTAAAATATTATTCACAGAAGTTCTGATATGAAATAGATTTTATTTTGTAGTGATTGTATTTGTGCAGTAACTGCCACTATTACTGTCAGATCAATTTGAGGTTATATTTATTTCTTGCTGAGAGTGAGCCAAGAAATTACAAGGTGCAGTATTCTGGGATGAAAAATCAATGGGATATTTTGAATCCCTAATGTATTCCTGCTGTGGAACACCTCCTTATTTCTGCAAAAAGGGATTCCATAGGGAATCCTTCTCCTTGTGGCTCTCATGGCTGGGAAATCCACACGGAGTCCCTCCTTCCCCAGTTCCCTGGGGAGTCTGTAAGGGCTCTGCTGTAGCTGTATCTAAGTGCAGGTCTCGTTTCTCGCTTGCTGGGTGGAAGTACCATGTGATGGAGAGCAGGTTTTGTGTGTGAGCAGTCATCCTGGCTGCACTCTTGTGATGGCAAGGAGAGTATAAAAGGCTGAAACCAGAAGCTAAGGAAGAAGGGTCGTACATTTATATGGCAACCCTCTTTGGGGAAACAGGGAATCTCTGTCTCACTCCAGTTCAGCACCGTGACAGCATTATCGTCTCAGAGAGGAGAGAATTCTTGAGGGTGGGTCTTTCCCTGTGTTGTGGTGGGAGTCTGGATAATAATGTTGGCAGCTACTCTAATAGGAGTAAGGTGACCCAGCGGAGAAATTAGTTTTTAATTTTACGAAACAACTGCATTGATCTCACCCTCTGTGCTGTATACACTGCACACAGCCAGCTAGATGCATTGCAAAGGTTATTCTGCTTTTGTTACAGTATTTACACAATTTCACTACACTAATTACCTCTCATAACACTGCATAAATTTGCCCCACCACAAAACATAACACAGCAGCTTAGGTTATCCTTAGTCAGTACTGTCAGATCACGTAAGCTGAAAAATTACAGGAAAGTTTACAACAAGATGACAGGGAGAGATTAATGCAAATTTTAGATTTTCCGACTGCCACAAAATCTCAAGAGAACAAAAGAGGACTATTTTAGATTCGGGCATCAGAGCTTAGTAAGGGTTGAAATATTAGCAGAAGACCAGAGATTGGTCCAGATGGCTGAGGGTAAAGGCCAAGCCAAGCATGCCTGAAACACTCCAATTTAAACAGAATAAGTGGGGCTTGGGGTTGGGTCTGTGTTACTTAAAGGACTTTAGAGAACAGCCTTTCCTTCGTCTTGCCAATTGAAAAACCAAAACACTAAACATAAAAGCCTCAAGTGCAGGGTAAGGAACAGCAGCAGTATAGCTCATTCCTTTCCATGTTACACTGAGTTCAACATTTGCTGCTCTGGCACAAGCAGCAATACCCTGGTGGCCATGTGTGTTGTGGGTGGGGTTAAATCCCTTGGAGTTGGTGGCTCTAAGAGCAGCTTCCACTCTGGATCCCTATAAAGAAGTGACTTGCAGGGCATAATAAAATAATTAAAATGAGTTTTTCTCCTCCCTTAATGCTGGCATGCACTGTCAAAGACACTCTTTCCATTCCAGACACCCAGGAGCCTGCACTACCTATAGGTACTGCTGGCAAAGTGGATGTGGTGTACTGGGAGCACTGGTGGGACCATAACCCTATGACACTGTGACCTTGATCCACCTCTGTTTAGAAAGGCACACGTGCAGCCCCAAAATGGGTTTCACTGTCCAATGTTTTGTGAGGATGTCTATCTGAGAGGCCAGCAGCTTTGAGGCATCAAGCAACAAGGGGCATCAGGCATGAGGTTAGTGCATGAAGGGACAGGAGCACCCATTTGCGTGGAAGAGCACACAGTGCATCCTTTTCATCTCCCTGCTGGCTGGTAGGGGCTTGGAGCCATGGCATGGCAGCTTGGGATTTGGAAATCACTTGTCTTCTGTGTCTGCACACATCTGCTGTCTTGGCAGGTTAGGGCACGTTCGTTTTCTGGCTTGCCTTCAGCAAGGCACGAACAATCTGAGTGGTTCTTGGAAAGCACCAATGATAACTTTCTCATACAAGAGGTGGAAAAGCCAACGACAAAGGGTGTGGTGTTGTATCTCGTACCAGCAACAAATCTTTGAAAGGTTGTAGTGGCCAGGAGAGGTGCCTGAGAGCTGGAAGAAAGAAAGTATCACCCAGTAAAAGGACAAGAAAGAGGATCAGGGTTCCACTGGCCAGTCAGCCTTACCTCAATTTGTGGTCAGGCAAGTCAGTCACTATTCAGGCTGGGTTAGGGTTGACTTGGATATATTCTGTGTTAATCACCTAATCTTGGGTGATTAGGGCCATTGCCAAAGCAATTTCATGGAGTGTCTCTGTGGGAGGATTTTATTCTCTGGCTGGACATTTTCTGTTGGAAATACCTGTCCTAGCCTGTGTACTTGCATGAACATCTAGGACTGCCTAGGGAGAAGGTGTCCCAGAAGGTGATGTGGGTCAAAAGGCAGTTTTCAAAGAATCCAATGATCAAATTATATCACTGCATGCAAAACGATCAGCCTCTAGCAGAAAACATGTAAGAAGGAGGGAGGTGTACAGAAAAAAGGTCCAGCATGGTTCCTGTCCTGCAAAGACTTTCCACTCATCATAGTGGTGAGATGCCAAAAATTCATTGACTGCAAGACAATTATGTCTTCTGCAAACTAATAAATTAGTACTTTCTTTGTATTTATGTGTTTACTTCAAAGTAGTGTATTTGTTAAAAGACACTTTGAAAACAGTTTGCAGTAGGGAGAAAAATGGTAGCTAGGTGAATGAACACTCCACACCTTGTCTTGTATACTGACCTTCATGAACTAACTTTTTTTGGGTATCTGCAGTGCAGAGATAAATAGAAATCTGTGTGAGCAAAGCTTCACCCATAATGTCTGAAAGCTAGGGACGGGACTGCTTCTCATTATTGTGTGGGCTGCTGGGGGACCTCATCTCAGCAGAGGCCTTGGGGCATGACTATGAGTAAAAACAGATGTAAATACAATTATCTGTAAACTGTATGCAACTCAGTTTTGTCAGGAATAAACTTAAACGCAACTGCCAACAAGCAGCAAACTCATAACCCTGGGGAGTAAAAATTAAAGAGACATTTTACTTTTATCAGTTAAGCCTGGAAAATGCTTGGAATCAAAGAAGGTTTGGTGTCACCAGTATTTCATTTTCACTGTAAATAGAAACATCTTTCCATGATGGACACAGATGACCACCAGCCTCACACATATATTGTTTGTTTTGTGGCACATGTAGCTGGAGCTTGTGCCCTTTTGCCCATGTATCCTCTCTACTCTCATTTACTGCGTAAATTTACATCCTTTCAGTTTAGATTTGTGGAGTTGTGCCCTTAACAAAAACATATAGAGTAGAGGAAATCAGAGATTAAGAGTACTTTGGTATTCCCCAAAATGCAAAGGCATTATTAGCAGTTAACAGCCACTGCAGGCAGTGCAATTTCTAAATGCTACACCTGGCAAGTAAAAGGGAAGTATTAATTTTTGCACTGGCATGGATGGTGAAGTTTCAAAGCTCTCATTCCTTACGGGAATCCAGCAATCTCTGGTCAAATCCCTCCAGGAAGAGAATTTTTCCCTAAAAGACCAAGTTGCATTTCTGTGGAGCAGTTTAATTGGATGTGTCTGGACTTCAACAAAATAATACTTGTAAGTTCAGCCATGAATCAGTATTTCTCTGCTCCATGGTAGGATTATTGTTGTTTCATTGTTGTCCTCTTGTTTTGCTTTGTTGCCATTGCTAGCTCTAGAATTTTTGGGATATCTTTAACACCTTCTGTGAGTGTCTCTGCCTTTATTCATCCTCCAGGGAGCACTTGCCTAGGGATCTTTGTACCTAATGACCCATGGCATGTTCCCAAGGTAACTTTGCTATTCTAAAGCCATGCCAAACCGTAGGGATTCACACACACACAGCACCGGTCAGCTTTCCTTCATTTGCTCCTCAGAGGAGGCACTGCTGAACCATCTATGCTCATTGAAGAAACAACTGTTAAATGTAGTTTAAGTCAAGAGTTTCAGCACATAAAGGAAATTCCAGAGATCTCAAAGTACCTTTTACTGTGATATGTTACGACTGCACATTCCCTTTCCTCAAACCATGTAGTTTAGTGCAAAGCTCTTGTCCACTCTGCTGATAAAATGATGAAAAGTATGTGGAGTCATGTTCCAAGAGCATGATCATCAATTTGGCTCTTCCTGGACTGATTATTCATCTTTTTCATTTCTGCTCATCCAGATACTGCCCACACATCAGCCCTTCCACAGTGGTAAACCTCTTCGCTCTTCATATAAATATTTGTTCTGGAAAAACAGGCAGTAATAATGACTTGACATTTCTGGAAAACATGACGTAGGCCTTGGTGCTAGGATGGGGCAAGACAGGGTGAGTCAGGAGATACTGATTCTGGTGCCTTAAATCTTCGTGGAAAATGAGCACTCATTTTCTGTCTTTCATCTTAGTCAGAAACCTGGTGGCTAATAAGACATTTCTGGAGATATGTGGAAGTATCCCACTGTCATATTTCCCTACAGAAAGGCACTTTTAGTCACCAGGGCCAACCTCTTTTGCTCCAGCAAATGCAACTGTTAAGAAAAGAAATACTAGCAGCAGGACAACAGGTGGCATATTGCAGCCAATCTTGAAAAGTTATAATAGGAGGGAGTGTGTGTGAGTGAGAGGAGAAAAAATGGAAAAGAGGGCGACTAAGCTGAAAAAAACACAGTGGCAAGCATTTTTTCCACTACTTCACTTAGAGGTTGCTGGAATAAAGGTCTGGTGACTTTGCAGCACTGCGGTGGAGTACTGCCCTGGGAAGGCATTTGCCCATTGTGCTGCTCTCTGTTTGCTCAGAAGGAATTCAGAAGGGATTTGCTTTCTCTTGTTTCATGAGCCCCACGCTTTCACCCTGACCAAAGTGGATACACACCAGCTGGCCACGTCCATCATCACTGCTGGGTGGGAGAATTCCTGATTATACTTAGATCCCTCAGACCCCACTCTGTCACTTGCCGAGAAGCTCTGCTTGCGCGCCGCTTCCGAAATGCAGCCGGCTGGGAGGTCCGCACGCCTCGCCTGAAGGAGCTGGAT
>CM019236.1:50173293-50185775 GCA_009741485.1 Malurus cyaneus samueli | reverse complement strand
GAATGACACATCCCTGCTGCTGTCATGGTTACTCTCTGAGGATATAAAATTTGGGAAGGTAGCTTTAAAAAAGTTTATTTTCCTGTTACTATAGTGCTATTAGATTGAACAGTATTTTCTTGCAAGCATGAGGCTTGATTCTGTCCAAAAGTCTGTATTCTGCCTTTCAAGATGTACCAGGTCAGACCACATCTGTGCAGTCTTCTGTCATCTATTGATTTAAAGACACATCATAAAAGTATTTAATTGCTTCTAGAGAATCTATTTAATACAGCAATCTGGCAGGTCTTGTTTGCCCAAAGAAAAAAATACTGTCATTATGCATTCTGGCTCTCGGTACAAATAAACCTTTATTACTTGTGAGAATGGCTTTGTTTATCATCGCAGCAGTTATAAAACTGATTGCTTTGAATTATCATTACTGTAAAAATTTACATTTCTCAAGGTTAGAAAAGCATCCTTCCAGAGATCAAGGAATGTGGACAGCAGCAACAAAAACATACTATATAAAATTAGATTGCAAAACTCTGGGATTAATGCCATCAAACCCCAATAAACTCTGTCACGAAATAGCAACATCTCATGTGAAGTAGACAGGATAACCATCAGTCGGGGTTATTCTCCTAAGACAACCTTCAGTAGGAAAATTTTGGCTTTATGGAAATCTTCCATTTGGTTTAACTGCATGGGATTCATCTAGGATACAATACAGATGATTATTTCTGTGTAATGTAACCCAAAATGACCTATTAATGTGATGCACTATACAATTTGAAACAGTGATCTTAAACAATGATTTTGTCTTAGACTTATTTCAGTTGAAGTTTCATTCATATTTTCAGTGCTATCTTAGCTATAGTTTAGAGATTTATATAAGTATAGTAATTATTTAATCAACAATACAATCTGAGGTAACATAATCTAGAAATAATATTGAAATAGACTCATTCTAATGAAATGTCAGAAGTGTTTAGATTTTTATTATAAACCTGATAGTGGAAGCTGATCCTTTCTTCCTCTAGCTTCTTTCCAAAGAACTCCAAAGACATTCAATTTTGACTTTCATGTAGTGGGAAAAAGCATTAAGGTACAGACTTCCTATTATTCTTAGTCACCCAAACCTGCATTTCTTCTCTTTTGCCCTTTCCTTAGGGAGCGAAGGGTAAAACTAATGTAGTTGATTTTTTGCCTGAATTTGAATTATATTGTACTAAGGAGAGCCAGTAGATACACACTGGTTGAGATTCTCTGTGAAAAAATAAAGGACCAGATACTGACACCGTCAGTGAGGAACAGGAAGGCTCCTGAATCTATGATACATTTTCAAGGTAGGGTTTCAGGAATACGGTAAAATTAGTTTATCTCAGCACAATTGTCAATGAAATCCAGTCCAACAAATATGGATGTGTGTCCTTTCCATCCATAGACCAAGTCACTCAAGTGTTTTTGGGGGCAGTGGCTGCAATGAATACCATGAGTAGGGAAAGTGAGTGGCTGGGCTTATGCTTTGATCCCTTCCAGCTGTGATTCAAGTCTTTCACCAGAGCGATGGCAAATGTTTCTAAAGATACATTCAAGTAATGTATGACAACAGGTCTGTGACAATAAGCATTAGACATAGCTATTTCACTTTTAACCTTCACCAAAGGCAGCTGGTGTGCTATGTAACTCTCTCCGGGAGGCAACATAAGGCTTTCTCATTTTCTCTTCTTCACACAGCACCCTTGATCAGCACTCCTCTGGAAACAGTGGATGCACTGGTAGAAGACGTTGCTAAATTTGTCTGTGTAGTGGAGTCGTATCCCGAGCCAGAGATCACCTGGACGCGCAACAGCATTCCCATCAGGTAGGGAGAAGCCCCAACCCTCGCCAGCATCTTCTGCCAAAACTGGCACTGCTTTCTTTCATGATAAAAGAGATATCTGGAAATGTAAAATTGGGTCTGTGGCAGGAGAGAAAATGAGTAACTGGAATTACATGGGATTCTGTATTCATTAGGGAGAGATAAGAGCACTTGGGGGCTGCTCTTTCTCCTTCACACTCTTGAGCATGCAGAGAGTTGGTTTCTGCTGCAAGCTATGCAAGGATATTTCTCTCCAGCTTCAATTCAATCTGCTGTGTTCCTCAATTTATGCATTTACAAAAGGGGAGGACACCTTATTAATAATGTAATATTTAAAAGGAGCTTAGCAGAACTTGTCTGTCTCAATGTGCTTGGAAACTTTGCATGGAAGGGGTTTCGCTTCGAGTTCTAGAAATTTGTACGGGCTGTCAGACATTAACCATCAAACATCAAGATTTCGACCAAGAAGGCAGCCTTCTGGAGGTGTGGAAATATATTTTATATGGAAGATGTTACCATTGCTTTTCCTCTTTTGCTGAACACAGGGTTTTACGAAGTAGACTGTTCTTGGTCTTCTAGCTCTGAAATCACATCTGTCACATGGCTTCACAACAACTTCTTATTCTAAATGTCTGTTATTGACTCTCTCTGTAAGGGAAAATTACAGCACAAACTTTGTGTAACATGGTGAACACCCATTCTCCGCAGCAGGTGTCCATGTTGGGCAGATGGTCACCTGAAGCATGGTTTTCTCACTGTTTTTTTCAAACATCCAAACAGCCTTTGAACCACTGGAATAGGAGACTACAAATAAGTCAGCAGCAGAAGGAGGTCTTACTGCTTGGAAAACCATTTTAGAGTAGGACAAAGGAGAAAATTACACATGTAGGCCTTCAGAAATATTTTTGTTTAATTGTGTGCAACCTCAGCAGACTTTTTTTTCCTAATCTTCTGACCCTTGCTCTGTTGCAGCAGGGAGGTCTGAACTTCCAAGGATGTCATTTCCAAATCAGGTTACCTTTCTCCTAATTTCTTCCCCACTAGTGACATCAAGACTAAAAATCAAAACAGGAAGAGAAAGCCATCCCTGCAGGACTGTGTCTTTCTCTCCCCATGTCTTTAAAATGATTACTCTCTACATGATCTAAGATATATGAAAACCAGATCATTTTCCACCTCAATCCCCTCTTCCAGAAGTCCAACACACCTCTGCCAGTAAAACCAGAGAGCTCAGGTGCTTCATTTCTTTACTGGGATTCCTGGAGCAGCAGCAACAGCAGCGTTTCATAAAGCTGTAGCATTAATATTCAGTATTGCTGGATACTAAAGTTCAGACCAAAGACTGGGGAACAGATAAGCTGAATATATTTCTGTTACTTTCTAAAAACTTAGATGAAAGTATTTGCACAATGGAAAAGGACCAGATGAGAAAAAAAAAAAGAAAGAAAACCCATATAAATTATTTTTTTTGTCTGTCTGTGCAATATCAAACTTCAAAGGGATTAATTACTGCAAGTAATTAATTTAAGTTATTTAATTTCCGAAGTTTTCTTCTCTTGCCAAGGTCCCAGTATCCTGGACAGACAGCAGGGTTAACCTCCAGAATGAAACAGGATGTAAACTTTCAGCTTCAATGGGAATAGGGCCAGGATGGAGACTACAGTCAGCATCAGGCTTCTGGAAGTGCCTTTCCTTTTGACATCAAAACTTGCACGAGTAAATCAGCAGGTGCCCTGTGCTGACTTGAATGGTTACCTGTCCCATCTTCCAGAACAGGGCTGCCCACAATGAGCCTTCCTTTGGGAAAGAAGGGAACAGAGTCATCCTATCATCCTGTCTCACTATGGATGAGCTCACGGCACGCTTTCTTCCCATAATGAAAAAGGGGAGGGAGACTGAATGGTGAAATGCTATTGAAAGGAAATAAGTGCCTGTAACATCAAGAATAGAACATTCAGATTAGTCAACTGTACAATTTTTAACAGCAAAGGACAAAACTTGACATATTTAGCTGTCAGACATTTGTGATTTCTTGGGACACAGTCCTCAGGTCAGAACCCTTTTGCCAGTGCTCATTAGAACTGAAGTCCAATTGCATTAAAGTGCTTCCTAAAAGCATCAACAAAGGTGTGAAAACAGAAAGAAATTTATTATTTGTAGTGTTTATTTATATTACTTATTTGTATTTATTATACTTTTGCAGTTTTGCAATGAAAATCAGCCCTCTGACTTCTCACCATCTTTCTTTCTGCTTTCCCTTATCCCCCCAACACACACACACACACACACACACACATCTTTTTCCAATCGTGCTCACTATTAAAATTGGGTTTTGCTCCACATAGTTTGTTACAATATCCTGTATCTTAAGCTCCAGCTCAGGGCTTTTCTTCATTCTCTGAAATCTCCAGGTTGAAAAAAAATAGATAAAACCTCTCCAGGATGTAGACATGAGAAGTGCATGGTTTTTGTTTGTGTCTTTTTTGTCGGCAGTAAAATATTTCCATAACTTTATCTAATTTATTTAGTTTCCATAACTTTATCTATTTAGTTTCAATATTTAGTTGAAAAAAAAAAATTATTCTTTTTTTTTTTTTTTTTTTTTTGCCTGAGGAAGGTTTCTTTAAACAACTTCAGCCAGCACTTTTTCCTATATGAGCAGTATTTCTCTTACATTGAGCAATTATACCTGAAACAGGACCTAGCTGGAAAAGATTATTTTTGATTATGCCTGTCCTTGGCCAGTCAAAGTCCCAAAAATGATACCTACTTACTTTACTAATGTCTGGATGGAGGAAGACTTACCATTACACTAGTGGCAGTCCGGAAGTGCATGAACCACTGAGAATCTGAATCTTAAGGCTGAACTCAGCACTTTCAGCACCTTCCCTTGTCATCTCGGGTTGAAAATAAAAGGGAAAGCTTGTTGCAATTTGTAATGCGATCAGCATTCAAATACAATTCCTTCTCTCAGCCCCTGGTTGTCCATGACAATCTGTCCGTGACAATCTGTCCGTGCTGTGCCCTGCAGGCTGTTTGACACACGGTACAGCATCCAGAGGAACGGGCAGCTGCTGACCATCCTGAGCGTGGAGGACAGTGATGATGGGGTGTACTGCTGCACAGCAGACAATGGGGTTGGAGCAGCTGCGCAGAGCTGCGGGGCTCTCCAGGTGAAAATGCGTAAGTGGGAATGCAGTTTCTTCCTGAAAGAAGCCATGTGAGCGTTTGATCGAAAGCCTGAGCAGACTCCCACTCTGTGTGGGTCCTGGGGACCACATTCAGGACAGACCTGTGCTCTTGAGAGGCTGGGTGCAGTCCTCTGAGGCAGAGACATGCCGTATGGGGTCATATCTGAATTTAATGCAGTTGTGTTAATTCACTTTGGATAACAGGCACTTGTGTGAGGATCAGAGGACAAAACCCGATGCTTTGGAGGATGCTCTTTGTGTAAAACTCTGTAAAAGAGGCATAGTTAGACAGAGCAGACCTCTGTGGCTCTACAACATAGATCTCATGTGAATTTTAAACTTAAGATTTCACTATGCAGATTTCTGCCTGAGGATGGTAAAAGCAAATAAATTACATTCAGATGCTCTCAATAGCAGTGTTGAATAGTCTGGAGCACCGTGTTGTAAACCTCGTCATCCCACATGGAAGGCGAAGGACTTGCTCTTGCAAAGAGCTGTATGTGTGCCAAACTCAGTAAAGCTGGAGTCACACGGCTGAAGTTATCCACACAAACATTTTAAAGGGCAGCACAGATATATTCTGGTCTGTTAGTAGGAAAGGATTTGTTTGTGCTAATTAGATGGCCCTACAGGAACTGGTAATTCTGGGGCTCTGCAGCATCTCAGTCAATTGCAGAAGGTGGCCAGGAAGCTTGTTTTTCTGCTGGTTCATTATCATGCAGAGGACTCAAAATGCCACCTCTCCCAGAATACTGAGATGATGATCTTTTATACTCTCAGCTCAGAGCAAGACGGACCATGCTCCTTTTTCAGTAAAATTAATTTAAACGTATCACTTATTAACTCTAAGGGAGTTTGATTGCTTTTGTTTTAAGGTTCTATTGTGCTTTTCACTGGCATAGCTATAAACGTTTTCAATCAGGAAAATTAATTGAGTTTACACTCCCTTCTTGTTGAGCTAGAGGCAAGCCTGGGTTAAAAGTGTTTCAGAATCAATTCAATCCCTATCTGAGCTTTCAGACAAGACATTGTTTACACAGTGAAGAATGTCAGAACCTGGAATGCTAACATTCTTCAAAACTGGAAATACTCTTATCTGAATTTGGATTTTAGCCCAGGCCCTAATTCAAATGACTGTCAAACTCCACTCAGGAAAACAAATAACCCATGCAAGTTAGCTTCTTTTGTATCCATAAACTGAAACTGAATGCTGAGCAGAAGGAAGTTCTTTCTTATCAAGGCAGTTCATGACCAAAAAATACTGCTCTATCTTTCAATAACACAGAAAGAGCAAGCAGAATTTTTGTTGTCATTTCTGAAATTGTCTCATTCTATTATCTCTTCATTTAAAATTTGATTTTTGGCTTTTAAAATTTTAGGACCCAAAATAACCCGTCCACCAATAAATGTGGAAATAATAGAAGGGTTAAAGGCTGTTCTTCCATGCACTACAATGGGAAATCCAAAACCTTCTGTTTCATGGATCAAGGGAGAAACAATTGTGAAGGTGAGTAGAGAATGCTTTCTGGTAATGTTAATTTTTTGTTAAAGGTACTGTATTAAATACTAGCATTAGTTATGGTATTTGCAAATTCTAATTGTTAGTAAGCAAGTATTTGGAAAATCCAGGGTTCATCTCATAAATATCTTCATCTGCAATAATTCTACATACAACCCAAATATTCTCTGTGTTTCTGTATGATACCATATGATTTACACGATATGTACTGAGTGTGGCCAAATACTGATGAAAAGACTTGTGATTTTTCTCATAAAAAAGAGCTCTTTTGAAGCTGTAATTCACTGATTTGCAAAAATAGAGAAGGGTTAGTATGTCATGACAAAGCTGAGCAGGAAGAACTGGCCCCAAATGCTTCAGCTGTAGGACTCCACAAATAATATTCATGAATGTAAGCCCAATCTTTGTAAGCAGATTTTTGATGCTTTTTGTGTGTGCACACTCCTCACCTTAATTTCTCTTTCCTCTGGCAGGAAAATGCCCGCATTGCTATCCTGGATTCTGGGAATTTAAGGATACACAATGTTCAGAGAGAAGATGCGGGACAGTATCGTTGTGTAGCCAAGAACAGTTTGGGCACAGCCTATTCCAAACCTGCAACTGTGGTCGTGGAAGGTGAGTGGCTTTTGAACCAGGCTCCAGCTGAAGGTGCCAGCCCCTTGTGCTTACCCAGTTAACTTGAATTAACCTGAAGGATCATGTTGATGTTGACAAAATCATCCTAAGAAAGGATGAAAAGAGGTTTGGAGAGGTTCGGAGAGGTTTGGAGAGGTTCGGAGAGGAGAGGAGAGGTTTTCTCTTTATGGACTTAAACATTTTCTGCCCACTAAATGAACATGAATTTTAAACTTAAGATTTCACTAAGCAGATTTTTCAGTTTCTGGTCTTTATGTACTCTGCGCCCAACTCTTATTTACAGAAGATATTTGCCCTGTGGTGTGAAACACCGCCTGTGTCAGAGTGCTGAGAACAGCGGACTGCAGGGGAACCTAAATGTTTGCAACAAGACATTCTGTCTTCCTGAACCCTGTAAAGGAATTTGGGTTGGGCAAGGGCTTACGGAGTGAGTGGAGGAGTGACTTATTTAGTAGACAAAGTAATTTTTATTTCTGATTCAGAATGACCGGTAGAAAGTTCCATGGTAGAAAGTGGAGAAGGGTCTGCATTTGCCTAGTGGGTTTCAAAATATTATTGTAGGTTACATTTGTCCTGGGATTATCAGAGGTTACTTAGTGTGCAAGCCCATTTCTGAGAGGAACATGCCCTTCCTTCTAGGAGCAGCATCAGGTATGTTAGGTCCAGCTACACATTATTGTAGGTCTGCCGTTTCCCTAACAATGCCGCCCTTTTTCATATTTATGCATACAGCACATTAGAAATTCCTTAAACAGTTTTAAAACAGGAAGGCAGCTATTTTTAATCTAAATTCTATACTTCTCCCAGGCTAAAAGCAATGAAGCAAACTGAAAACAATTGGATCCTGATGGGAACAGCTTAGGTCCTGGGTTTTTCTTAGTTTGGCCCCTGTCATCAAGACAATGGGCAAAGGCTTGTCAAGAGTTAAACTGTGAATGGCAGATACTTGGTGCCATGCACACTAATGCTGTCCCCATGCTGGAGGGCCTTTGGCACTGCAGTTTTATTGTTCCAGATCTGCCAGAGCCAGTTAGGGAATCTAAAAGCAAGCTGGAATTGCACCAAAAATACAGGTTGCTAGGTTGGTATCTTGTTTTATCTCCTTCTCCAGAATTATACAGTGGCCTCTTAATTCAAGGGATGCCAAAATAAGCCACAAATACCCTACTAAGGGTGTGTCTGTGTGTTCTTCTTGAAATTAAGAAGATTAGTTCCTAATCTAATCCTAATTAGCTCAATGCTCCCACACAACTATCCCCTCATATTCTGTTCATGTGTTAGGTGAACAAAGAAATGCTCTTCTCCAGGTTCACCTTGGTTTCTCCAAGATAGGACAATTATTGAATATACACAATTTCAGGTGGCCACCCAAATTAGACTGACCCATGCTCGGTTTACAGTTTTGGCTTCCCAAATCCAGAGATATTAATCCTGACTTCAGCTTGTAGTCCAAACAGATCCCTTCCCCTCATGGTATTTTAGATTGATTCTCATGGATATTTAGGGTAACAATATGTACACATACCTGTGTATGCATGCAGGTAGGTATGCAGATGCATCACCCCCACACACCTCTTTTATTATTATTTTTAATAACCTCCCTCCTGCCTCTGCTACCCCATTAATATCAGCATTTTAAAGGAACTCCAAATAAATAACTAAAATTACTCAAAACAGGAGAATCACACTCCAGTAGTCTTTGTTTCAGAAAATTTAGGAAAATTGTTATTTATTGCTTCTCTGTAATAAAACTACAATATTATTTTCTTAAATCTTAGCACAAGTACTCACTGAAGTCACCACGCTGCATAATGTGGTTTAATATTTAAATGAAATTACTAAGCATGGCTGGTAAACTATGAATATTTAATTCTAAGGCAAATGTCCATCCAAAGAGGAGTGTAAATATTTATGCCTGTAAATATAGTGTAGGCAAATATTGCGTAAATATTTATGAATATTACACCTAGATCACATGGATCCTGATTTGTTGAGTGCTTTCATTTTAATGGGTCCAGCACTAGTTCCATGTGGCATCCCATCCTTACATAGAAGGGAGCACCCAAGAATCCTGGATCCTTGTGGTTGACAGGAATGACAAAAGTAAAAGGGCCTGCAAAAGCATAGCCATTTTGCACGGAAATAAGTATGTTAATCCCTGACCTCCTATATAAACACAGGTTTTAGAAAAAGGGCTAGGATGAAAGGAGAGAGAGATGGATTAAAGAGGAGGAGAAAGAATTAAAAGAAGAAAGGATGTCCTGGCTCTAGCATCAATCCAGCTGATGGGATGTGCAGGCTCCAGGAATCTAGGTGTGTCCAGGCTTTGTAGACTTTTTTATAGTGAATTTTCGATGCCCTGGAGATAAGTTTCTCACTTTCTATGCAAATGAGCTATCTTGGGCAGCACATTCTTGTAGACCTTTCTGGAAATGGGTTGGGGGTTTGAGTGCTCTTGATTCCCCTTTGCATTCTACGCTTGCTCATCAGCCTCATTCCATCTTCTCTGCTGGACTCTGTTGTTCTTTGCTCCAGGAGCCAGAGGGAATTCAGCTTGTCCCAAAAAAGTCAGCTTTCCCCATTCATAATACTGGCCTCTATTTATTACTTTTAAAGCACAGCTTTAGTGTTTTTACAGTCTTGTTATTTTTAAAGCATAGTTGAAATAATTTGAGCAGCAGGTTTTAGATTCAAATTCAGGTGCAGCTCTTGTCAGGAAAAAGAAAGCATTGGAGGCCTCTCTTAGTGGAACTGGTTTTTCAGTTCCTGATTTTCCAGTTCCTGATTTTCATCAGTGAATGTGGTGAAGGAGGTAATGATTCTGTGCACGCTTCACCCTGCACAGACCTGTCCCAAGTTAGGACAGCCTGTTTGCTTGCCCAGGGCACATTTCAGACACCAGGGTTTAGATGGTGAATTCTTGTAAGTTAATTCTGGGTCAGGATTTTAATTAAAAGGATTAAAAATCCTGCCTTTTCGCATCTTTTCTCCAAGTCTGGGGTAAACCCACATGAATTTGGACAAGTGATAGTGAAATAGATTATTTTCTTATATTTCCCTCACTTGATTCTTCTAGTTACAGCCCACTCAGCTTACAGAAAAAAGGTCTAGTAAAAGTACTGGTATAAAGTAGAAGTGCAATAGGCAGAAACAAGTCTTCTCTGCCCTACTTGGCAAAGCAAAACAAGTAAGCAATGATGAGATTGTTTTGTCTGCCAATGTGAAGATTACTTCCTCTTGCTACTGTATAGTAGATAGTTCACAGATGTTTAGAGAAGGTAACATGTGCATTGAGATGAAGGAACAATGGTATAATCTTGACTGACTGACAAGAAATATGTTTTTGACTTCCAGGAGGCAGCATTTCTGACCTGCAGTTTTGTACAAATTTTCTGTCATCTTAAGCATTTTGCTAACTAGCTTTTATGTCACTGCATTACCAATTTTGGTAATGCACACTTCTGTTAAACCTAGAAGAGCATTTATATACTCAATGAAGCAGCACATTGCTGAAGGATTTCCACAGATTTCCTATTGTTTGCTTTATTGATAATCAAAGTGAATCTCTGGATGAAGGTATCCTCTATGAATCAAAGATTCAGGACTCTGGTCGAATAGAAGCATTTGCTTGCTTTCCTGATCTGCAGTTCACACAGATGTCTGAAGGCTGAAGTTTATTGACAAATGTTGACTGAGATGGCTAAGATGGTACAGTTTTATCTGAAATCACTCCTTGGGAAATAAATAGGGGAGTAGCTATTGGCATCAGTAGTGTTGAGAGTTCTCAAATGCAGAAATTCCCATTGATGTAAATGAAAATCCAGGGCAGGGTGAAGATTTGAGCTGTGCCAATAAGGCATGCTTTCTCTGAGCATTTGAAAACCGTGGGTTCTGTAAGACCATCATCTCTTTTCTTCCTTTGCGCACTGGACAGCTATTTATGTAATGTAGGCCATAGAACAGGGGGAATTTTGCTTTTCTTTGGTATTTGCAGTGACATTGATCCAGTCCATTAATAGGACCGATTCCACAAAAGCTATGTAAGAGCTTCTCACATTCAGCTTCTGGGCCTGCTGCCTAAAACCATACATCCTCTGCAGTCCCCAAGGTTTGACATGTGTTAAGAATGGTATTCACCATATCCATTATGGATGAATTGTGTGATATTCAAAGAATACACTTAAAGCCATGAGCTCTTGTGCGGTGAGGCATGGGAATATTCCTGTTATGAGCATGCTTATCACCCAGACACAGAGTCAAGCGGCTCTGTTAATTTTTTTCTTAACATGGGGTATAAATTCCATTGGGCAGTTTTGCTTTAATCTCTCACTATCTTTTTTCAGATATTGTCCTTATAGCCAGTATTCATAGTATCTATAATTCAACATCAAATAAGAAATGTCTGTAGCAGAACAGCCACAAACCAGTAAATTTTGCTATTATTTATGGGTGTCATTACCTGACCTGGGTTCAACTTTCTTGCTTTGTTTTGGAGAATGTTTCTTCTGTCCTTGGGGAAAGGAAATTGCCACTTTGTGAATTGGTAGAACGGGCTCCTATCCCATATGTCCTTCTTCAGTCTTCAAAACAAAATATGATCAAAGAAATTGAAAAGTTGACTATGAATTTCTGACAGTTTAGATGTGACACCTGCTTAAAAATGAAACATAAAGCCATAAAACACGTTTCAGCCTTCGCCTTATTTTTAGCTTCAACTATTAAAAGAGCATTTTCTGGAGAATAGTGGAGTTGTTGTCAATGAAATGCACAAAGGGTTGTGGTGGATTAGGTCCTAATACTACAGTAAGTAAAATATTCTTCTGAGAATTGTCTTTCCAAACCAGCAGCATGTGCATGGCAGTCCTCTGATGCAGGAAGACAGTGTGAATAACCTACTGGAACTTATGTGCAAGAGGGTTTTCTTCCCCTGACGATGAAGAACAAACTTCCTCTTGTGCCTTTCTGGGTGTTGTATCCACCAGGGAAACTTCTGAAGTTCCAGTTTGCCCAGTGATGCATTTTTAACGTTGAAGATTAAAGAAAAAGGAAATAAGTACAGGGACTGCTATGTAAAAGGAGAGAGTGAGTGGAGGGTCCTGTTGAATACATACTGAGTTAGATGCAGTTCCATCTTACATGAGACTGTGCTTGATCTCCATTCTGTGGCACCAGAGACTTGTGGAATTTGATAGTGTACTGCATGATAATGTTTAGTTTTGAAGCCACCATTCTACAGGCACATGTTTAAAAATTATCAATCATAAATCTGTAAGGAAACAAAAAAATTAGCCAG
>CM019236.1:50152195-50173278 GCA_009741485.1 Malurus cyaneus samueli | reverse complement strand
GGCATCAGCTGAGGATTACTGCCCCTTTCTTTAACCAGGCCTTTTAATTAACCTATCCTCTGAAGTGCTGCTGCTCAGCTTCATCCTGTGCTACTATGTGACAGCACAAAAAACAATCAAATCAAGACAAGGGTAGAAGCAATTCTCCTCGAATGCCCCTGACCGAAATGTTGTTTGGCTTTGTGTTCCAGCCCTGGTAGATAGAAGTCTTTTCCTGGCTACATTTTATTGCTTAATTACTAGCTACTAAAATAATAACCTGCCACAGGCCACAAAAATGTTGCCCTGAGCCACTTCTGAGAGCTGTCTTGCCTTAAAAATAGAAAGGTTTTCCTCTAAGAATCATCCCTTCAAAAGAAAGGACCTGCCAGATTTGGTCTAGATTTTTTAAATAATGTTTTTCTAATTCTTATACGGTTAAAGGAGGGCAGAGTAGCTGACAATAGAAAGTGAAACCATTGCTACTTAGTTAAGAGACTATCCCCATAAAGTATAAAGCATTAGCTTCCTTCAGCTGTTTTTTGGATCTCTTACATAGTCATGGGACAAATTTATGTCATAGATAGATCAACAGATTAGGAAGTCACACCAAAATTCAAGTGACAGGAATAAAAGCATATATTTATTGCAGATAATGCTATCAATTTGGATAGATCACATTCCAGAGACCGTCTGTTTCAAATGAAAGTTGACTCCTGATAAGGCATCCAGAAAGTTTTTTGTGCTTTTGTGTCAACTTCCTGTACTTGGAAAGGAAAAGGAGATGCCAAGAGACCACTGAGGCAGCCAGTCTCTGTTACTTTGCTGCATTTCCCATAGATTAGATTTCAGCATGAAATCTGAATTTTTGTCTGTATCATCTTTTGAGGTAGCATATTTTGGATGAGGTGAATTGCCAAATAACAGACTGGCAAGGAAGTTTTCAGTTTTCATTGCAGTACTGGTTGAAATTTCCTCATGGAAATTCTGATATCAGCACTGGAGAAAAGTCTTTGTCTCTGCCCAGAGTAGAGGCAGAAACTTTGGGAAAGGATTGCCTTCCCTGTCTGCATTGATACTGGTGTGTGTGCCAGCAGGCAGCATCCTATGGTAGCAAACAGCAAATACTGCAGTTTGCTTTTAAAAATTGCAAAGGGTTTGGGGGGAGAGAGCATTACAGGGAAAGAACAAGCTTGCCTGTAATTACACAGAAGTATTTGACTGGCCTCAGCAGGGTGGCGTGGGTGCAACCAAAAACCCAGAATCTCTGATTAAATCTCCTCCTACCTGTGGCATTCACTGAGGATCTCAGATGCTGTAGATACACCCATAGCCCTAATTGCAAGGTGACAGAGCAAGCTGCAGCAGGAAGAAAACAGCCCTAGACCTTCAGCAAAGCACAAGCAGGGGTGAGCCATCCAATTTACTACTCAGGCTTGCTCTAGTGTGACACTGGCATGAGGCTCATGCTGCCTTCCAGTCACTGTCACAGGTGGCCTCCAGCACTGAGGAGCTGCGGCACAGATCTCCTGGGAGGCTTTGGGTAAGGCACATCCACACAGCTCCTCTTTAAAGAGCACTTAAGCCTTCAATTTCCTTTTGCAAAAGCCTCTTTTCCTTAACAAAGAGTTTGGAAATCTAAAAAAAATTATGAGCTTCTCAAATCAGTGTGTGAATTGTGGTTTTAGGGGAAAAAAAAAAAAGATACGGCAGTTAAAATCCCTCTCTCTTGTAAACTGTTGGCTAGCTAGAAAACATGAGCTTTCCACAGAACAATGAAGGGAGTAGAGGGTAGAGAATTTCCAAAGCTACTGGATAAAGGGGACCATAGCAAACGAGAAAAGTATCCTGAAGGGTCTGGAGCATATCAGATTGGGAGTTGGGAATTTGAAACAAAGATGTATCATAAAGATGTAGGAGGAGGTAGGTGAATTTTCAACACTAAAAATCAAACATGCATGATGGGTTAGGTGAGTAGGGAACAGGGTCCTTGCTATCCCCCAATCCAAGAAAAATTCTAGCAGCTAGAAGCACTTTGAAGTAAATGAAAGGAAGTACTTTTGACGTGACATGTAATTGAATTTATGACATTGCTCTTACCCAGTGGTGGAGACCAGATGCCAGGATTATCTCTTAGGGTATTTTAGGGTATCCCAGTGATTTCCTGTAATTGCTTGCTCAATTCTTTGGAGTGGAAGAGGGAGAGGGAGACTTGTACGTGAAGATTTCAGTAGGTGCACACAGACTGGTAGCCTTGGCAGCGTTCATGATGGGTTGTGATCACAAATGGAACAAGCAAAGGAATTGCTCCTTGGCTTTGTGAAGCTGGGAACTACCTTTCCAATTTCACAGGCAGTAGTGGGTAGAGGCAGAGTTAAATGGCACCTGATATGTCTCTGTACCATAGATGAGACAGCGCATGGGGAAGCTTAAAAAGGCCTTTCCTTCAAAGACACCAAAGACGTACATAAGACCAGTACTGACATGAAAAGAATTTCCTCGTTCATTTCCTTGGGAAGTAATCTGAACACGCTATCCTCACTTGTCCTTGAATCTGGTGTTTGCTCTGTATATAGAGATGAACACTTGTACAGAGCAGGTGTTATATAGTTACACAGGATATAAGCTATCTATTTACATTTTGCTCCTGGTTATTATATCTTTGCATATTTGTAGTGTCTTCTTTAGGATTCCAGAGGCATCTACATGCAGTGTAAAATCTTTCACAGCTGAGAAACGAGTGGCTGATGTGTTTACGATTATATGAGACCTTCTGCTGATGCAAATTGTCCTACCACCCATAAATCTGGGACTTCGCCCTAGAATAAAGTTACCTTCAAAAGTTATTGCCTTGCTGAGAAAAATTTGCTTTGATATTAGACACTACAGCTTTGAATCTGAAGGCATATGATTCAGGATGGAGATTGCACTGCTCCATGTTCCTTCCACATGGGCCTTGAACTGTTCCTGCTGTCTGTTTCACAGCCTCAGGCTCCAGGTTGAGCATCTGTGTATTGCTGCGGAGTCTGGCTTGTGCTGCACGATGTTTAAAGGATTACTGCAGGACCCAAGTTACCAAATAATGTATCAGGAGTCACAAGAGATTGGAGATTTTGAGATTCTCTGCAAAAATGCAGTTATTTCAGGCTTATTAGAAGCTTGTTCTCCCAGGTTATCACAATAACAGGTCAAAGGGCAGGATTATGAAGCACTGCTTGCTTACAGCTATTCCTCAGCTTGCTCTTTTGGGCCTCATATATAATAGTGCTGTTCCTTGAGGAATAATACAGTATCTGTGTGCATTTTCTTTACTGATTGTTTGTTTGTTTTCTTTTTTTTTTTTTTTTTTTTTTTATTTTTTTTTTGATAACTTGTTCACACTTTATTATACTGGTTCTCTAGCTGTAAGCATGTTTGTACATGGATGAAATTAAAACAGGTAAGCAATCTGATAGACTTAAATCAAAACGTCTCTTATCAGCTTTGCCTGAGCTGTTTTGCTCCTCTTTGTATTTACTTGGTAAGCTTGCATGAAAGATAAATCTTGCAACTTTGGTAAGAAATACTTGGAGATTGAGGTGAAACTGACCTTGCAGCTACCTCAGGATTTAATTAGCCCATCCATTTTGGAAGTGCTAAGCCATGTGCAGAACCTGCTGCTGCTGCTGTGATAGGAGTGGCTGACTGTCCTTGCTGAAGAATATTTTTGTTCTCAAAGGTGGGATTCGGGTCCATCATGTCAGCCGTGGAGACTGTGTCTTGCTTGTTCAGCCCTGGCTCTTGGAATGTGATTATCTGCTGCACACAGCTCGATGTGGCTGTCTCTGTGACTGCTGGTCCACGTGCATGGTGTGTGGCCTGCTCTCAGCCCTGGTATTTCAAGAATTTTTTTGATTTTACACTGGTTACCTAATGTTAGAAAACACAAATGCTGCAGGTTTCTATGCGTTTAAAAACGTATTTGCCAGACCTTCCCTCATCTCTCACCAGTGGGAAGGAAATGGTAGTGCCTCTGCATTTTGCTTCTCCTTCACTGCCTCGTTTAGACCTGTCAGGAAGAGTGAATGGATATGAGCTGAATGGGTCTGAATGGGGAGTTAAACAAACAGACTTCTCGCTGGCAAAAATCACAGTGGCACAAGTTCATGGTGCTTTGAGCATACAGCTGGCAAGCATAAATGTTTTTTTATGGATTAGTAAGCAAAGTGCAAGCCCAGAGAACACCTCTGCAGAGAAGAAGTCATTCTGATCTTTCATGCTTCAGGTATGAAAGAGATACGGGAACTCTGACAAACACAAATGAAAAATGCTTGCAATTTAGCTAAGTACTTACACGTGAGTTTTGCACAGTGCAGTCTTTGCCAGGGTATTTATATCAGGAAGGCTTCAGAGACAAATGTATTTTACCAGTTCCTGCAGCAAAATAGACACATTGGATCTCAACGCAGCACTGGATTCGGAGGAAAATACATTGTATACACAGAATTTGCCTTTAGGCACTGTCGGTGCAGCTTTGCTGAAAAAAATTGCAATAACCTGGTTTCAATCACCCAAAAGGCTGTTTTTCATGACAAAAAAAAAAAAACAGGTGGGGGAGGTGAACCAGGTTGGGACATCAGATTTGTCTGGCTCATGCGTCAGGGCAGATTTGGGCTGCAGTGGGAAGGGAATGTGCATGTTCTGTTGCCAGGGGGCTGCAAACACAAATTTAGCTCCTGGTGGTCTTACCTTGGTTGGGACTTCTGGCGGTGCTTCACAATGTGCCAGGACTAGCAACAACTCTTGGATGTGAACACATGCAGGTGTTGACAGGCTGGTAATTCATGTATGTGGGCAAGTGCTGCTCATGTTGTCAGAAAGTCAGGGTTCACCAAAGCCACTGTGGCCTCTGGGCAAACAGCAACCTGCCCCACACCCCGAAACAAGAGCTTGAACGATCCTGGTGCTCTGAGCATCACTTTGTCCTTTCCCAAAAGCAGCAGCATGGCCCCAGGCCACCAATGCAGCTGTCTGGATGTGACTGAACCAATCCAGCATGCCATAACAAAAAAATGACCTTACCCAGACCAAGGGCCAGCATCTGACAGGGCTGTGGGACCCAAGCCTGAGAAATGAAACATAGCTCAGTCAAAGAAAATGGGGAATAAAAGTCACCTGGAAAGAGTTAACTATTCAAAGTGGAGGCGGGGGGGAGGGCACGCTGCTTTAATCTTTTTATGGTATAAAAATTTCGTGACTGAATTAAAGCCCTACTGTTTGGACTGGATGATGTTACGTAATTCTCAGAAATGAGAGCAGCTGGCCATGGTACAGATACCTCCTAGCAAGCCCTGCAGTGCACAGCACATCATTTACCAGGCCTTAAAAGAAAATACATTTATTAAGGGGCTTGGGAGTGAAATTTGACATGCTGGCTTGGCTTTTAGCTGTCTGGATTTCATTTACAGCTCCACTGTTTTATTTTCCACTAAAATAAATAAATAAATGAATGAAGCCCTCTTTGCTCACTTTCCCTAACTGTTTTTTGGCATGCTTTTGGATAAATCCAGTGTAGAGAGCCCAGGGGTATTGATGAGAATTTTAATGGCAATATAGCTAAACACGCAAAGGTCTTGGCAAAATCCACATTCTGGAGGATCTGGAAAAGGCAGGCAAGTAGTGGAAGTATTAGAAATCACCTGGCTGTTGGAGATTTTCACTCTGAGGAAAACTGAGAGCATGTCCTGAGCCCACCAAATAATGTGAATTTTACAAACATTTATTGCTATTTCCTGATCTTTCCTCTTCCTGCCCAACACCCACCTCTTCCTACCAGCTGCACCACCAGATTTGCCATTTCTTCCTTGCCTTTGCCTCTTTTGTTTGCTTGTGTAATTTGGGGGAGGGAAGAAAAATCATAGTTTTTGGGGCTGTTTTCTGCCATTTAGCTATCATTGCTCATACAGTTGCCAAAATGGACCCTGAGCTCACCCTGGTGTTGTTGCCCTGCTTTGCAGTGGTGGAAGGTAACACTGGCTGTTGACTTTACCACAACATCCAAGTGTGACAGCAATGGCAATGTGTCATCTACTCACAGATGATGTGGTTGAGAAATAGATGATGTTATTTTTTTAATACTGTTTCCCAAAGCAATTAAGAACCCTTTGGAAAATGTGTCCCTGGGTGGGCCAATCATCCATGCTGTAAAACCTGTTGAGACCTGGTGAGTCTGGCCCTTGTGCCAGGAAATTTCTCATTTAAAAATAAAAAAATATAAACCCTGCTCCCCCCCTTCAACTATTCCAATAATAGTATCTACAGCTAGGTATTTAAGGTACATAGCTGAACTTTAGGTAAAATACTTTTTAAAAGCATGCAAATAGAAGTACTCAAAATCCTAAAGAATTAAATCTGCATCTTCAATTTTAAAGGTCCTGAAAAGTGCACATGGTAGCACTGTGGATAGGAGGAACTTCAGTTCTTCCACACTTGGGAAATCAGCTTAAGCCCCTTATAGGTCAAATTTTATTTAGCCATTCCTCCCCGCAGTACTCGCCACCAGAAACATGTGAATATTTAGGAGCTGTTGCTGGACTTTTTTTATCCATGTATTTGGTGTTTTAAGATTTTAAGAATGTCCTGACTTTTACCTTCCCTATTTTCCAGACAACTGCTCACCTAGCAGTTTGCTGGGCTACTAATGGGTGTGCTGGGAGCAGGGGAGGACCCCGGGAAGTGGAATTCAGTTTTCTGACCTCCCCAGGGGCACCACACCATGCATGAGCTGGACCAGCCACAGCACTCACTGTGGCTTTGCACCCTGCCTGGGCTATTGCCATTTTCAGAACATGCCATTTTTCCTCCAGACTGAAAGATCCTAGCAGATTTTGGGAGAGCAGTTAGTACAGAGGAAGGCATACATGCGACCATCTGGTATTGGCCAGCTGGGGGCTGGTAATTTGTCGCTTTGGTGTTAACTGGGCAGGATCCGAGCAGCAGAGTCAGAGAGCAGCATCGACTGGGCAGGGCCCCAGCAGCACTCTGGGCAGCACGAGAAAAGCACTGAGGGCTGTGTTCTGATTCTGGAAGCTAACGTGCTGGCTTCAGCAGGAGCCATGTGAGTGTAACTGCTGCCAAAGACAGGGCCCAAAGTTTAGTATTTCTCCAAGTGAGGTATAAAAATAATTCTGAGCTTAGCCTGCAAAACTCAGGTCCGAATTCGTAACCATCTGGTGTTAATGGTCTGAAGCGAAACTTCAGACAAAGGTTTCATTTTACTTATTATTCATGAGAAAAGCCCCTGGCCAGTGACTGCAGTTTTGTTCATTACTGATGAAGCTTCTCAACTGCTGCCTCACTGAGGGGTAGGGGGTGCAGAAGCCTCATGCTGCTCTGCTTTGACTTTGGGCAAGTGGCACAGACAGTGGGATTGCTCGGAGCACACAGAAGAATTAAGAAGCTCCATATAATATTTATCCTCTCACCTTTTTCACTTCACTGACATTAAATTTAATCTTCCTAAAAAGAACCCCTGCCCAAGAGCTTATTGAATGACTATACTCTTAAGACAAAAATATTTCTGTGCTGGAATTAACTACTACTGCGATCCATGAGCAAAAGCTGTTTTTAGGCTCTTTGTTAAAACTTTAGCTGCATACCAGGTCAGAACTAGGTGGAAGGACTGTGTGGAAAGCATATACTTTTTTCCAGTTCAACTGAAATGCTGTAGACAAAGCCTTCCCATTCCAAATAGTAGAGAAAGATGTTTTAATTCTGAAGAGGGCAAGCGGAAGACTGTGACATGGTGAGATATGTTGATAAGGAGAAACAGAGAGATAGAAAAAGTGGCACACAAGATAGCAGGCATGTGTGATGAGAAAGTTCCTTGCTTATTGAAGTTTCTGATGGGGACTTTTACACATTGCTGTGTGGTCCAGAAAGTGTTACTCACTACATACTCATTACTGGAGCAAGAAATGGCAAAGCTATTCAGCCTCCTTCCGTACAGACATTCTGGCATTTTCATAAAAAATTTTGGGTCAGAACTCAAATTTTCCAGGTGGGAAATATCTCTTCTCTGCTTTTCTCTATGTCGTCCAAGTACAGCAGTTTGTGAAGACCATCAGGGCTGTGTTGCTGGTCAAAAAATGTTTTCAGTGAAAATACTTCAGTTGTTATTTCTGGCCAATTAAAAAACCCAAGAAATCAAAACAAAACCAAAAAACCACCACCAAAAAAAGGGGGAATGCTTATTTTGCTTATCTGTAAATTCATATTGCAAATAGTAAACATATTGTCACAAAAGAAGCAAGAGCAGTAGAAATGAGAAGCCACTTAAAAAGTCTGCTTTCCCACTGCAATCTCATCTTCCTAAAATTTTTGCCAGCCATTGTCTCATACCTTGATGCTTGATGTTAGACACTCTCCTCTTAGGGCGGATTATTATTATGTGGAAAATGCTAGTGTTTGCAGCACTCTGTGGCAAGTCCTAATCACTGCCATCAGACTGAGATATTTATCTGACCCTTAACCTTCATGGCACATGTCCACACTGGTGATCTTCCTTGATGGTTTGGAACAAATTTCACAGGAGGTCACCCTGGGCAGGCCAGCACGGTAGCTGATTATTTGCTGTAAGCTGTTTCATCTGCGTGCTCCTGAAGAGGTTGCTCTTGTTTTTCTTGCACATTACCCCCTCTGAGGTAATACTTGATGTAGAAATTTCCAGAGGTAAACTTTTGGTCTTTAAGGTGCAGAATGTAACCAAACTGAATATTTTTTTCTCCTCCGTGTCTCTCTCCCAAGACTGTCACTCTCTGGGAAGCCTGTTCTACTCTCTGCTTTTATTCATGGTGCTGTGACTTTTATCAAGACCCACTGGGGAGGGAGCACCCCCATCTCAGTGCCATCTTCAGCTTTACTTGATCATTCAGCTAGCACCTTTGCTTTCTCTTACAGTGTTTGCCAGAATCCTGAAGGCTCCTGAATCCCAAAATATCACCTTTGGGTCTGTAGTGACACTGCGGTGCACGGCGACCGGCCATCCAGTCCCTACTGTCACCTGGCTGGAAAATGGGAAAGCTGTAAGTGCCTCTTTTTGTGCTTTTGGCCCTGGAGGATGGCTATCAGCCAGAAGAACAGCAGGGCTGGGAGCCAGAACCAGTGGTTTCTATTCCTGCCTAACTTAGCACCTTGTTGTGCAATCTCATTGAGTCCATTTCATCTCTCTGCTGCAGTTTCCTCCTCTGAGAAAGCATTGTCCCCCTTCTTCAGGATGTTGGATGACTTCATTTGTTAGGATATAGAAAACCCAAGATGAACAGTGCTCTACACCCTTTCAACTTTCCTCCAAGCCAGGATTTCTAAGACTTCATTTTGTATTTTGCAGCTTTCCTTTCCTTTTTTAATAACATGGCAACAATGACAAGGCAAGATAGCTTATTTGACAAAGTAACACAAATCACAAATACAGCAAAGTCTTGAAGTAAAACACCTGTGGAACAGTACTATGCACAGCATATTTGAAGAAGAGAATAGAGCTGAAATTTTCTAGACTGACCTAGGTGATATGAAATATGTCACCAATTTATCCTTGGCCAGAAGCATGCTCTTGAGAAAGGCACATCCTCTTCAATGGGGGCAACCAAGGGATGCAACTCCACTGCAAAACCACAGAAAGTTTCTGTGATCTAATGATCCTGACCACTTAAGATAGGTGCTTGCTTTCAGTTTGCCTGGCTCTCATGCCTTTGTGCAGCTATTGCAATGCCTCCACTTCAGTGAACTGAGGATTTGCATAACACCCTGTGTTATGCAATGTATTGCCTGTGTGGGAGCGAGCAGGCCACTACAGTCACGGCAGCTCTGCAGCCCAAGGCTGCCATGGGTTTCATCTTCATGTGCTTATAGTGAACATGTTTTATACACTCTTTGGTCTTCTGACAGCCTTTTAAAGGATGTGAACCCAGGGTGTGGCGCTGGGGAGGTAGGCAGAGTGTCTGGTCAGTTTACCTCTGCTTTTTCTCACTGACCTCCTCTCAGCCCCAAGTCCTTCTGAGCACAGGCTCATTCCGACCATCCCTCTGGACTTGCTTGTCCAACAGGACCAATGAATCCTCTTGTTCCTTACGGTAGGGGGCTATCACTATCCTGCTTTTTATCTCCTCTTTCCATACATTAAAACACGTAATGGAAGCCCTCCTGGTTACTCTGAAGGCCTTCCTTGCCTCCTCTATACCTGCTGTGTCCTCCAGTCTCATTAGGGCTAATTTTCTATATTCCCTCAACCTTGCTAGGCAGAGCAGCAAAGGGATCAGATCAGCCTCTGCTGAGACCTCTGGGTGCTCAGTGGTTTCTGATAATATTTAGTTTGAGACAACTGCAGGTGTTTACTTAAGACTTCTTCCCCATTGGGAATTAAACATTTGGCAGGTGTTTGAGGTGCCTGGCAAGGCCAGCATATTTCCAGAGCACAGATGTGTCCTCTGTTGAGCTCCCTACAGATCCCACAGGGAGCTGAGGTACCTGAGATGATGTTCTGCCCCTCACTGGTGTCATGCCTGACCAGCCATGTCTGCTCTGCCCCATTCCTTTCTGAAAGACATAGCCCAGTCCCAGGAGGGTGGTGCTCCAGATTGCCTCACTTTAAATATGGCAATGAAACCTTAATGGGAGCCCAGCTCTGGGAGAGTCAGCAGGAAGCCAGTGGACTGGAGATGGAGAATTTGAGGGCTGGCTCACAACAATGGTGAGTCATTTGAAGACACAGCATGCCTGTGGCATTATGGTCTCTGAACACCGACCTGTAATTGTCCCGAGGCTCAAAGAATGGGTGTTTGCTGAACTTACTGAGCTGCCTTGGAAGAGGAGGATGGAAACTCTTCTGTGCAGCAGCTGCCTTACCTACCTAAATAGAAACACAATCATTTCCCTCCTGCTATGCGCCACAGGGCATCATGGACCTTTTAATGTAGTTTTCCACACATTCAAGAATAAATGAGGCAGGTGTGAAGATGTGAAGAGGTCTCTAATTTGCTGGTAGCTGAGGCAGTGTTTTGAAGGCTAAAAAGAGAACTCCTGGAAACAGAATCTCAGGAAATGTGCTTGAAACGGGAAGGGAATCAATTAACGTGAGGGAACATCTTGAGGCTTCCAGTAGAGAAAATAACAGCTGGTCAGTGTAGAAGGTCTAGGCACCACTACCTGTGATTTTCCTCAGTGAGTGGTTCATGCTGCTTGTACTGCTTGCAGTTACCGGAGCAAGAAGCTGCCTGTTCCAAGCTAGAAGGAGCAATTCCAGTTCTCTGTGATCAGCAGGCACAGTCCAGCACTGTCAGATGTGGTATACCCACAACCTGAGGAGCAAGCAGGGGCAGAAGGCTAGATTAGCACAAGCTGCTCAGGGCAAGCAGGCACCAATCCCAGAGAGGTTCTGCAAGGCAGGGGCAGCCTACAGGAATATCCCCCTTTCCACTGAGAAGGTCCCTGCACCATTTTAGTGCTGAGTGGTTTCTGGAGAGAAAAAGATTCCAAAACTAAATTTGAGCAGCACTGTAACAAAAGAGAAATCAAGAACAAAAGAGAAGAAATAACCCCTGAGCTCCCACCTTCTTGAGGTGACTTGATGTTTTAAGACCAAAAATATCCCTGGTCCCTGAGTTTGCACAGTGTCTGACATACCTGGTGCAGCACTTACAAACTGCGCTGGTCTGATTATTTAGTGATTTCTTCCCATGAACATTCTGTTACCACAACTCCAAGCTGCGCTTGAGTGAGGCAAAACAAGTATGTTCTTCTCAGCATTTTCTTTTCAGAGAGAATTGAATCTGCTTACAGGACATGACACAACACCGATGTGTTCCTTCTTGCTTTTTCAATTATCACTGTCAATACCTATGGGTATTTCATCTCACTGAAAGATCTCATTGAAAGATCTCACTGAAACATCTCATTGAAAGCGCAGTTTTACCAACCTCCATGGAGTCAGATTGATATCTCTGTGTTCTCAGTCAGATGTGTAGGCAGAGTGCTTTGCTGGGATGGATCCAGGGAGACAATCTGTAATGCTCTTAAGAGTCAGGTCACACCTGTAGCACCCACAGGCAGCCATATCTCACTTGAGTTGCATTTGATGCTTCCTTTTAGTATGAAGGTTAGACCAGGAAATGCTCTCCTTCCTACCTCCTTTGCAAGATAACAGTCTGCATGTACCATGCCCCCCTACTTTAATAAATGCCATATTGGCAGAAAAGACTTGATGGTAAATCAAGCCCAACCTGCCAAAATCAGCAGGCTTCGAGCACATTTGCCTGGGAATTTCTTATCTGGGAAAAGAGCTGGCCAAAATCATTGTATTTGCACCTCCTTCCCTATTTCTAGTTGTCAGATAAGAAAATGTACCAGATGTCTGTTGAAGTGTTGGAGCCAGAGCACTTTCTTTGCTCATGACAGCTCTGAGGGTATGGCAGTGGTTATATTAATCCAGAATCAATGACTTCCAAACTATTTTCTTTTCTTCCTCTGTATAGTGGAAGTCCACAAAGTCATCTTGCTAAGGCATGAAGAAGCAAACAATCTACTACAAGAAGCCAGCTCAGTTACATAAGTCAAATTGTGACTATGACTCTCTTGAGCTGAAACCTAACTGCAAAAGTATTGCTGAAGTGTGAAATAGGAGAGATCTTTTAACATTTATTTTTGTATGTGAAGTCAGCTGCTATGAAAGCACCAAAGTAACACCAACTGGAGAGCTTGCCACATCTTCCTCTGTTAATTTAAATGCTTGGGACTGTGCCTCTTAGATTTTTCCTTGGTTGGCTTGTTTTCCTCTTTGTTGGAAATGCTGCTTCACTGGGTTTTTGTTCATTTAGGTTTCTGCAGGGTCTGTAACAGAAAGTGTCAAGGACAGAGTGGTTGATTCCAGACTACAAGTGTATGTCACCCGACCCGGTCTGTTCACTTGCCTCGCCACCAACAAACACAGCAAAACTTTTGGAGCCGCAAAAGCAGCAGCAACCATCAGCATTTCAGGTATGCAAGGAAAGAAGAGGTCATTAAAATTTTTAACCTTTCCTGCTGGGGAAGAGGAAAGGGGTGTGGAGTACTCTGGAGGAAGGGGGGAAGTCTTGGAGAGCTGATAGTGTGCAGGGGCCTAAATCTGAGTACAAGTGCATCCTCCACCAGGCTATTTCCTCGTATACTCTTACACTTTGGAGGCTGGCATAGCTGTCATTTCCTGAATGTTTGCTGCTGTCTTGTACTCTGTGTCCCAGAAGCACACTTGGTAAGTTCATCCACGTGGAGGAAGTCATGGCTGTGACCCAGCATTGGTATCACCTAACAGCAAAGTGAAAATAACTATGAGCAGTTCTGCTACACAAGGGGTGGCATCCACAGAGCAGGATGGCTGCTGTCAGAGGAGTACCCTGCCTTGCCTAGAGTAATCTCTTCTCCCAGGGACATCTTCCAAATGTGAAAAGGATAATGAAATATTTCAAAGAGGAAAAATACTGTATTTCCCATCCCCATTCCTGCTTTTAGCCTAGTCAGGTCTCTGTCCTACAGGTGCAGTGGAGTGGACTGATACTTTGGGCTGGTGGGAGAAGTTGTACTCCTCCAGGCTGTGTGTGCTCAGCCAGAGGAGAACAGTCGCCAGACCTGAGCAGGAGCATGCCTTGGCCTCGTCCCAGCTCAAAAGGCTCTCAGGACAGAGGTGTCCTGCCCTTGGCTGATGCTCAGTGCCTCCTCCCTGAGCTGGCAGACCCCAGCTCCCTGCAGGCTGCGGACACCAGTGTGTGCCAGCGCTGCATCTCCAGCCCTGGCTGCTCTCACCTCTTACAGCTGCTGCCTGAAGCAATGGCTGTTTTTGTAGCTTAAACAGGGGATGCTGTTGTGTAGTGACCCAAAGGAGCAGGATAGAAGTGTGGGTTTACGGTGCAAGAGTCCATTTCAGCTGGCACTGAATACCTTGAATAATACCTTTCACTACCTTGAATAATCCACTTCCTCCGCTGCACTCCTTCTCACTTTATAGTGTTCAGTGTTGCCCAACGTTTCTTCCCCACAAGATGGTACAAAATATCCCCAGAATTTAGGTGCGTTTTTTTTCCAGAGAGTCTACAGTTCTCAGACATATTTCCTATCACAGAAATCTTAACTTACGCAACTCAGAGAGAGAAATGAATTGTTACTAATGTCTTTTCTATTTCTTCTTTCTCCTGGTTCATCACAATTCCTGGATCTGATGCCTCTCGGCAGAATGGAGGTAAGAATGGCATTCTGTGGTTTTGTTGAGGCTTTTTCTGGGCCGGGGAGAATAATGATGAACCAAAGGGCTTTGGTTAATTTGGCTTAAATGAGGTGATAGGGCTTCTGGATGCCAGTCACGCAGATGAGGTTCACCTGAAGGGATTACTGAGCTCCTTTACAGGGACATAGTTGGAGACTGAGCTTGGGTAGATAAGGATGGTTTTGAGTCAAGCCAGCAGTAAGGGTGTTTGAAATATTGTAGTGGGAAGAATATTCTGAAGTAAATTCTCTTTGGTTACAGAGCTGTAATTTCACTTGGCCTTAAAAATTTTCATGGCAAGGCTTAACTGCAAGTTAAACTCCTGCCTGTTGGCAGTTAATAAATGTAATTTGGTTTGGTGCTCACCAGGTTAGGGCAAGAGAAGTATGTATTTGTTCCAAGCAGAGTTATGGATGAGTAAAAGCCATGTGATTAGAAATGTACTTCTACTTTGTAATTTTGGGAGCACTGAACAATTCAACTGGCCTTTTCTTTTTAGAATCCTACCATATTTGTACATGCTGCCCTGGCAGATCAGTCTGAAAGGAAAATGAGAGTATTTAACCTGGGAGATGGGCTGGGAGCTTCTGGCCATCAGAGAAAAGAGTAGAGCCTAGAAAAATCTGAGCAAATGGCTTTGCCACTCTGCTGACACAGACTCCCCACAAAAGCCTTTGCCTCTGTCATGAGATCTTGCAAGATTGAGTCAGGAAGTCTGCAAGTGATTAAGTGACCACCCAAGGATGATGACAGACTTATGCCTTGCACCTTCACCTGTGCAGGTATGACAGGCATGGGAAAACAGATGAAGTGCTCAGACCTTCTATCCTACAGATGTTCTCAACATTTGCTGCATGATGTTCCCTTTCTGTGACAAATCATTGGGAGAAACACCTTGCTACTTCTCCATCACAACTTTCTTGCATATTTTAGAAAAGCAAGGGAACATAACATTACCACTGGTGACTCCTGTCAGACTTCTTCTGCTGCCCTCTGAAGTCAGCAGCACGGCTGCCCACACAGTCCTGTCCCTGCTTTTGCTTCTGGGGCAGAGGAAGGATGTAACTTTCAGATTAAGCACAATGAGAATTCATCAGGAATATGACCCCTGCCATGCCAAGAACATGTGGGTTGTTGGGAGCAGTGCATTGCTTTGGGGAAACCTGCTGTGTGCTGGGGAGATGTCATGGACTGTGAGACGGGTGCAGCATGCTTGGGGACTCCTGTGTCACATGAAGAAGTGTTCATGGAGCCTGGGACAATGCAGACTGTCACAGCATTGCCAGCACTTTGGTAAACCTGAAGGAATTGGTGCCTTCCTACATATTTTTTATCCAATGTGACACAGAAAGAAAAGATCTGAAAAAAAAAAATCACATGGACTCCAAAATAGAACAGCTACAACAGGACCAGGTAGTGTAATCCACAGAGAGCATCATCTGAAGAGCAGAAATGTGAACACCCTGTAGTATCCCCATGTCTATGTACCTCCAGCTTTCTGAAGAACAAAACATCAAGAAACCCCAAGTTAACAATAGGTGATTATTAGGACAGGGGAAAGAAATAAAAGGTGTAGACACAAATAGCTCCGTTGACTGCTCCAAATGTTTGGCGTGTTGTGAATTGAACTCCTTGACCCCAGTTACGCTGACCGAATGAGCAGTGGGGACAGCTGCAGCCAGCCCTCCTCCCTGCCCCGATTTGGCCATCCCCTACACACAGGGAGGCTGTGTTCCCAGCTCTGCCTTCCATACCAAGGACACTGCATCCCACAGGCTGCCCAGGCAGAGGACACCTCCTCACCTGCAGACCTTGCTGCTGCTGGGTGACTGTGGGAGCGGCTGGAAGCACGGCTAATCTGTGCTCTTACCCTGCTGCTCCCTTTTGATGGCTATGGGCAAGAAGGGAAGGAGGGGGAGATTTCCTAGATGCAAAAATCCACAGGAAAGATAAATAAATGTCTCTCAAAGAAGATGGCCATACTCTGATTTTTATTGCTCCTACATAGCTCTGTCTCCACGCTGTGTGTCAGGACTTTATAAAGTGGGAGATGTGGTGAAGAGAGAAGATGGACCTGGCAGGGGAACACCAGGAAGAAAAATACAGAGGCTTGTGTTTTCTTCATCTGTCAGCCCCCCAGCTAAACTTGTGGAAGAAGGGCAGGGTCAGGTGTTATGCAGGAGCTAAGGAAGGGCAGGCAGGAGCTTGGTCTGATCTTGTGAAAAATTCCCTGGCACATGATGGGTTGAACTTACCTCGCTCCTGTTCATTGAGTCTCTCTTAAATTAAACTCTAACTCTTGTCAGCAGAGTGAAAAATCCAGAGTTATCACAGGACTGCAGCAAGCAGCAAGGCTGATTCCTACTGCAGGGAAGAAGGAAAGTAAAGTGTTTTCCCAGTACAGCCTAGGGGCAGGGTGAAGGGCCATGCTATGTCAGGTCATGGTTCTGTGTGATCATTCAGTCTTTTGTCCGCTTAAAATGTTGACACCACTTGGTCAGCCCCTCATCCCTGGAGCTCACCCGGGCTGACACCAGGTTACCTTGCAGAAGTTTCATTCTTGGATTTTATTAGATGATTTTAGTGGTTATAAACATCTGCCATCTCCTTTGCCCTCTGTTAGCCTTACACATGCTGCTTTATTCAGAAAGAGAGGCATTGTGCTTCTGCAGCTGTTTAGGGCTGTGAGCTTACTCTGTGTGTGTGTGTGTGTCCTCTTGTCCCTGACAGCAAGCTGTACAAGGGTGACGCAGGTTACTGCAGCACGTACAGAGGTGAGGTGTGTAGTGCTATCTTGGCGAAGAATGCTCTTGTTTTCTTCAACTCCTCGTATGCTGACCCAGAGGAGACCCAAGAGCTGCTTGTGCACACTGCCTGGACTGAACTGAAAATGGTGAGTTCATTCTGCCAACCGGCTGCTGAGTCTCTGCTGTGTAACTACATCTTCCAGGAGTGCAATCCCTCGGGAGCTGGGCCAGCTCCAAAACCAGTGTGCAGGTAAATGAAGAAAAAAAAAATGCTCATGTTTTATTTTCATTTCATGGGGATTTTTAGGCAGAAGGGGAATGGTGAGAGACTTTGCAGGTTTGCAGTAGCAGATGAAGCTGAGTGAAGCTGGACCCTCTAGGTTTGCACAGATTTACCCTTTGCTCTCTGCTGTGTACACACAGACTGATTCAGCTCTTGCTGGGCTCATTGCTGGGGTGTGGTCTGAGCTCCAAGTCCAGACCTCTACGTTATATCGGGTATTTAGAGGACAGTGTTGAAAAGAAGTATCCATTTGAATGACATAAATGATGTCAATATCATAAATGATATTGTTATCAGTTAAATCTTACTAGGCCAGTACATACGTGTTATTACTAAAAAAAGTGCTTGCTTCTTTGGAATTTTGACTAAATGTGGCTCCAGGGGATGCAACAAATCTGGCCAAGGCAATACACCAGTCGTTTAGCACTTCTTGCTATGACAAAAATGTGACAAATATGATGAGACCAGAGACACTGCCTTTGTAATTTTACCTGCTAAACCAAAACTCCAATCTGGATATTGTATCCTTCTATATGCAGAGAAATGTCCATTGAAATTGGGCTGACAGGCACCCTGAAGAGTTCAAAGCATCTCTCACTATAGCTAATCTACTGTTGACAGGTATTTGTAAACACATCCCAGTGACAGAGACACTGTGCCTCCCTATGCAACGTCCTGAGCTGTCCTTCCCTCCTTGTTTCTTATTCCCTCACCATGGTCATGGAGATGAGTTTCTTCCCTTCCTCTTTGCAGTGAGATTTTACATCTTCCCCAGGGTCTCTGACCAGAACAAAACAGGTTTCCCAAGCTCTGCACATACCTTTTGCTTTTCTGTCCAGACCAGGTTTTGTTATTCTCAACTATAATGGAATTATGATTGCTTGGCGTGCTTTGCAGAGGACAGCCCCACATACATATACCAGGCTAAAGCTTTCTTTTTGTCTGACATATTCAGCCCCTGGAAGATTAGTCATTACCCATTTACATTTAGGCAGCTGACATGCCTGCCTAAAGTGCAGGGCTTTGTTCTTGTCTTCCTGGAAACACATTTTAAAAAACTATTCAAATCTGTGTTTATTGGAACAGTGGCCACAACTCTATTGTCTCAAATAAAATACAAGTCTCCTCTACAGACATGGCAAGCACACTGCTAGCTGAACTTGGGCCAGATGTCTAATGGAAATAATTTCTTCAGTTATGTAGGAGCTTTTTAGGACAATTAGCAGCATGTTGTTTTTGCGATCTGGACCTTTTTGGGTTCTTCTCCTTTAATATCACTAAAACATAGACACAGAGGAAAATCCCAGAATGAATATTGACTTTATCTTTAGTTTTCTATTTAGTATCTATGTTGCCTACTATTCCACCATCAACACAGCAGTGGCATATATTCTCTAAAACAAATACATGTGCAAGTATCCAGAGATAATTATGAAGCCAAAAATTGGCTTTTTACTGGCAGGCTCCTCCCTGCCACCTCATTATTCTGCTCTTTGTCATTGTACCCTTAAATACATGATCTCTCTGCCTTTTTTCAAGATGTGTGGCAGTATTTATATCTCAGCCACACATGCACAGCACATTAGTCAGCGAAGGGTTTTGCACAGTGCTCCACAAGGCATTTTAGTTAGATCTGTGCCTTGCTTAGATGGTGCAGTTAGATGGGGAAAGAAATGGCCTGGCACCATCTTTCTTCAAATCCATGTATCAGTGTCAGTTTTTATTAATTATTCCTCCTCCTCCGTCTGATTTTAATGCAGCTTCTTCATAACAAAAGTTCTGCAACAGCATCCTTTCCAATTCCTGTTCTCAGAGCTCATCAGCTGGACAGCAGTTCTTCCAAAGCCCAGTATTCCTTTAGATAACTCGGATATCTAATATATACTTCTTAATGGCTGGGAGAGGTCTGGGGGCTCTTGAACACATCTCACATGGTCTTGGTTGCTTTCCAGTTATCTTAACTACTTTTTACTGACAACTTTATAGCTTTCTGCAGAAGCTGACTTTCAGTTGAAATAGTTAATGAGTAAGAACACTCTCAGACGTGGGACACTTCTCCCAGTTTTTGAGAGACATGTTGCCCTCCCTGTGTTTCCATGTGTTTTTGTCTTATTATTTATACTCTGCACAAGCTTTTCTCTTTCCTTGTCACTTTTTCAATATTCATTTTGGCTTGCAAGCTGGCTAGCACAAATAACAACTGACAGGCTGAGAAAAGCTTTTTTTAAAAAGAACCAAGGGATAAAGCAAGATGAAATGAAACAGAAGAAAACCACATGGGAAGTTTCACCTTAATATGCATTTATATGAAAATTGATTAAGAGTTCTTAAGGGAAAGTGGTGTCTCATCTCATAATTCTTGATCACCTCTGCCTTTTGCTACTGGCTGCTATTGCAATAGCAAAAAAACCACCCTCAACTCTGTTTCAATCACTGCTGATAGGAAGCCATCAGGCTGCAGGAAACAGTCTTGTGCTGGGGAATAATTTTGTTAGGGTCTTTGTATCCCCACCTTCTCTTAAACAGTGTCTTGTGGCCCCTAGAAACACTACTGGCACAGGCTTGCTGTCTTCTGCCATTACTGCTCTTTGTCCATCTGTCATTTGCATGACATAACATTTCTAATATTAATCTTTGTAATGTGACCTCACCAAGCTAAAGTAATCTTTGCCTGTGACCTAACCAAGCTCTCAATGCTCAGCAAATGATGATATGAATCCAGTTAGAGGAGACTGGCCATCCCTCCCTCTGGCTGCCTTACCACTCTTCCAGGTGTGTTTGTGGTGCGGATAAACTTCCTTTAACCCTGGAGCAGACAGCATCTTCTGTGTTTTGCAGTTGAGCACCGAACGAAGGGCTTCTTTAAGGATGCTCAGCCTCCAGGAATTCAATCCAGATCTCACAAATCTCAGCCACTGCTTCAAATGAAAGTTTTTCTTGTTTGCCTATCTAAGTATTCCTTTACATCAAAAGGTCATTCCTGTTCTATGTGTCAACATTAAAAAGAGATAAATTTGCCATCTGGCTGCATTCTGGCTTTCATGGAAAGGAGGAAGGAATAATCCAGGACTGGCTAAAGTCAACCACTGAGCAGATGGGCATTGAGGTCTTCAGCTGACCTGCTGACTTGAACAATTACTGTTGTAGAAATGTTGTTGCTCTGGTGAAATTCCCAATGACCTCCATCCTTCAGGTGCTGGAGAGGATTTGTAGTGTTGCTAGTCATTACTGAAATTCATGCTTATCTTCTCTTGCCGAAACTGCTGGATAATTAAAGAGATTGCATCAACCCACCAGATGATGAATTTGTCTAAATCTTTCACCACAGACCCTAGAAGTAACTTTCTCTTTCTGCATCATTGTGTGATGGTTGGAAAAGTTGTAGGTCTGTGAATTACTTTAGCTGAGCCCCACAAAAGTAATCTCTGCACATGATCTCAAAGCTGGTTTTGCAACTCAAGCTTTAAAGAATGACTACATAGATAAGCAAATAATTGATAAATTGACCAATACAACAAATCCACAAACTTCCCTGAATGGTGCATTTCTTCTTTTTTTTTTTTTTTTTTTTTTTTTTTTTGTGTGTAGGTATTTCTCCTTCCTTCTTCACAAACAATTTCATTTGAGGTCCAATTTGACCATAGAAAACACTTCTTGTCAGTGAATGTTTGACATTGTGGAGGTAACACGTTATTGGCAGACAAGTTACCATTTTACCAGGCACTCTAAAGCTTTTACTGCATATGGTTGACAGAGCCAATAGGGATTTAAGTCTGTAAAGAAATTTAAAATGTATTATGACATTCAC
>CM019236.1:50117534-50147479 GCA_009741485.1 Malurus cyaneus samueli | reverse complement strand
CTCAGATAATAGGAAGAAATTATTTGCTGTGAGAGTAGTAAGACATTGGCACAAGTTGCCCAGGGGAGCTGTGTATACCTCATCCCAGAAAGTGTCCAAGGCCAGGTTGAATGGGGGCTATCGGCAACCTGGGATAGTGGAAGCTGCCCCTGGCCATGGCAGGGGTTTGGAACTAGACATTCTTTCATGGCTCTTCCAACACAAACAGATGTAAAAAAAAAAGTCTGCAAAAAAAGATAGGAGTGAACTCGTTACAGACTGGCGTGTGTTGTGTTTTGAACATAACCCTGCTTCATTAAAAATGTAGCTTTGTTTGTTTCCTAGCGGAAGCTGTTGCATTTCATACAGTTTCCTTTATGGTTTATGAGCCAGACAGATGGCTTTAGAGCAGTGTTACCCCATTAAAGGATTTCTGTCAGCCTGCATAACCCCTGCACATCACTGCTAAGTGCAGCCGTTTTTATCAAGCCATTGACAGCTGTATTTCACTGTTTTTTGCAAAACAATGTAGAGAGAATTGCCTTGCTGTAAAGGATCTCTACTGCTTTAAGGAATGGCTCTCAATGGAGGAGAACTCTCAGAAGGGGATTTACAAGCCAGGGCTGATGCTGCTCACTCTTCCTGAATGCAACAGGCTGCCCAGCCTGCACCAGAATCCCAGCTCCTGCACCCAAATCCCTTTCTTTGGTAAGGTGGCGCATGCTGCTGCTTGTCCAGAGACCTGTGTTCTTGGTAAGGCAGGGGGGAGAGATATGATCCGTAATTTACAGCTAAAATAAAAGCCAATGGTGGGTACTGTCCTGTCAGCACCTGTGCATGGAATTGTGACAGCTGCTTTGGCTGTGTGCCTCTCTCATCCAACTGGGGTGTGGGAAAGATCCCTCAAGTAAATAATGCCTGGATCTTTATTGAGAAGATCATAACAATCTCAAAGTATTGTCTTAATAATGGCAAAATTGCCGCTCAGTGGCCTTTGCAAAGAGACAAGCTGTTGAAGCACTGCTAGGGAGGAGATATTTTCCTGTAACGTGCTTCTAAGTGAGCATCCAGTAATATAGCATCCTGGACACTCCCTCCTTACATCTTTGTCTTGTCTTTTTACAGATTTTAAGAAGGAGAACATAACCAGTAAGTAGACTGCTCCAAGCTTTCTGTTTTAGACGTGGGCATGATATTCTTCATTGAAGCTGCCATTTGCACAGTATTTTTGTGTTTTCCCCTGGTCTTGGCTGGATAAATTCAAGTTATTAATGGGGAATGTCTCAATTTCCAGGGCATGGGGAAACATATTTCTGAAGAGGTAGGGAGATATGGGCTGGTAACTTTTCAAGAAAGAGGCATGGTGATTTTAGGTGATACCCTTCCCTCCAGGTATACTGAAATATGTAAGACTGTATCTCTGTTGTCTTCCTACTTCCTAGACTATGCCAGCATTCACTAAACTTCCCATGAGGACAGGTGCATATGAGGACATTTATGCATATTCCTGTAGTAAAATCTTCTCAAGATTTTCTGACTAATTTTTCTGCAGCTGGAGAAGATATCAGTGCCCCAGTAAGAATACAGGCTGTGAATAATGGAACCAGTACTGCGATTTGCTTTCTGCCTTCGTTTGGCTGGATTGGTCCAGTATGGTTCTGCTCTGCACTTTCTGCATGGATGTGCCGTGAGCTAGGTAGTTGCAGCTCAACCATCACAGACACATGGCCTGTTTTCTCAGTCTGAAAGGGCTTCAGTGCCCTTCAATGCCCTAAGAATTTAGTTTTACATATTGAGTGCAAAATCCATCAAAGTGTAAACAGGAGGCTAAGCAGTACCCTGCCTGTGTTGTCAAGCCCTTTGTTGTCAAGTGATTTGTGATACTGTCTCATATTTTCAAGTAATGAGATAAACTTTATTCTTGTGAGATTCTGCTGCAGAACATGATCTGAAATGCCTTGACTCCTTGTTTTTTTTTTTTTTTTCCCACTGCCAGGCGAACTTCTACAGTGGCAATGGGCCAGTTTTACCAGGGTACGGCCAACATCACAGCATCTGGCATGTCCCTGCCCAGAAGTGGAGTGACTAGGTGAGTGCATCAGTCTGAGAGCCTCACCAAATGGAAGAGCTGTAGTCAAGGCTTGCTTTCGAACTGAGTTTTCCTGAGTCGGCAGCCCAATTTCAGTGAAAGGGATGAGCAGGGAACAGGTTGTCCTCATTCTTGAGCTCACTTGTGTTTCACAACGTCTCATCATATTTCCATCTGCAAGTTTCCCCTTAACTGGTGGTCAAGATGCATTCTCTGTCATTTTGGCAGGCAACTGAAAGGCTGTTTCAAGAAAGGGGTTCTTCACTCCTTTGTCTTTTTTTTAATTTTTTTTTATTTTTTTTAATTTTGTTTTACAAATAACAGCAGGGAAAATTATGGCCAAAGCACTAATGAAATTTGCTTCCTCCCCAAAGGCTCCCCATTTGCACAGGAGGACTCCTCAGGTTTTCCCTGAGTTGTCTGACGCTGAGAATTACTGTCGCAATCCGGGAGGTGAGAACGAGCGTCCCTGGTGCTACACAAAGGACCCCGCCGTGACCTGGGAATACTGCAGTGTGTCCCCCTGTGGAGATGGTAGGCAACTGTAGTTTATAATTTCTGCCAATGCTTTTGTTTTATGGCTGTTTAAGGTGTTTGTATCCTGAGTACTCCAATCTGCTGTCTTCTGGATTCAGCCGGTTCTGGGTCTTCTCATAGATTCTCTCAGCATCTTTAACCAGAAGGTGTAATGTGCCCCTTAGAGAGGGGAAAACAAAGGCAAATCAAGCACACGATGCTGGGTTATACAAATGCCAAATGATGAAGTGAAATTTCCTGTGGTGTTCTGAAAAATGTGTCTCTCACACTGTTTAGAAGGTAGGGTTTCAGGCAATTTTCTGAAGTTTTTAGTTTAGTCTTCATTTTTTGACGTTGAAACCAAGTCTTCCTGTTACTTGATAAAAAACAGTCCAAATTTTGAAAGATATTTAAACCGAAATTCCCAGTTTCTGGATCTCAGTGTTTGAAAATAAGACTGAACTTGGATATCTTCCTGCACAAAGAACAAAGGTTTCATGGACTTAATTGAACATAAGTAATTTTCAGTTTTCATTTTCAGTTTCAGCTGGCAGTCAAGAAGAAGAGTTTAAATTTCTTCCTGTTTTTAATCATTGCATGTACAGAGAAGCATTTTTAGGATGTCTCAGAAAGTACTCAGCATGTAGTTATGTGATTTTTTTCCCCTGTGATAATACAGCCAACTGTTTCAAACTAGTTTTCCATATTTGCCCCATGAAGACACTGTGATGCAAATTGTTGGAGGCAATAGGATATTTTAGGGAAGTATCACTCTGTACTTACTTGGTCTTACGCTCCTCCCTGCAGATTCCTTTTAGGACACATGATACATTGTGGTTTACATTGTACACCATTGATCTTTCTCATTGCAGACATTTCTATATTTGAATACTGTTGAGACTATCAAATGTGACCTCCCATCTGTAACTCTTGCAAATATTCTATATCAAAACTGTGTTCCCAGCTTAATGGGAGCTATGTATTTGTCTTTACCAGATATTGGATTTTCACATTTGGCAAGCACAAATGGGTTGTGCTTCCTGCAAACCAGGCTTCCCTAGTATGGTCCTCTCACGTGGTCATATGGTTTTATCCATAATGTCAGTAATTCTCAGGACAGCAGGCTAGTTCTGTAAATTCCTCTTACAGAAATGTCCATAAACCAACAGAGGCATAACCCTCTGATTTTATTTGCATTACAGCGTTATTAACATTAGGAACAAGAAAACCAAATGGAGAGACTCTAAATCTTCCCCCTCCTCCTCCGTTTTCCCCTACGTACTCCATGAATGTTATCATCTCGATCATCTCCAGCTTTGCTCTTGTTGTGATCTTCAGCATTGTCACTCTATTTTGCTGCCGGCATCGAAAGCAGTGGAAAAACAAAAAAAGGTAAAGCTTGGAACTTAATTTAGTGCAAGAAATGCTGCTTTGAAAACAGGGCTTGCTTGTTTTGGAGAGCAAAGTCCTGTGAACACCTGGTAGGGGAGAGCAGCACTCCCTTTGCCTGTGGCAGCCCTGTGCAAGTTCTGTCAAACTCCGGTGCCCAAGCAGAAGGTGGCCTGGTGACTGGGGACATGGCATGACACCTTGCTGCAAGGCTCCTTCTATAGCCCTGCTTCTCCTTCCTTTTCCATCCTGAAAGAAATAAGCCCAGGAGGAGAGGTAACTAGTTATATCCCAGCTGAGAGCTGTGCATACACACTGACTGAAAATTGCTCTGTTGTTTCAGAGAGTCAGAGACACCAACTCTCACCACTCTGCCCTCTGAACTGCTCCTGGATCGGCTGCACCCCAACCCCATGTACCAGCGCATGCCTCTTCTCCTTAATCCAAAATTGCTTAGCCTGGAGTATCCCAGGAACAATATTGAATATGTGAGAGACATTGGGGAAGGAGCATTTGGGAGAGTCTTCCAAGCCAGGTAAGCGGTGTCTGTGCGAGTGTTCTTTATTTGCCAGTACTTGTGAAAAATTGGCATTGAAATCATCCATCCATGCATCCATCCATGCATCCATCCATCCGTCTGTCCGTCCATCATCCACTCAGATGCATGTGCACCAAATGGTATATTCAGTTTTGGATAATTGTTTTTGTTGTCCACTGCTATCTGTCAATATTTGGTAAACTTTTGTCACAAATTATTCTCTTCTACTCTCTGGTAGATGTAATGCCTTACTCACGTACCAAAGTCTGGTGTAAAAGTTTAGCTAAATTTATCATCACTGTCTTTTTTTTTTATCATCACTTTACTCATCCAAGAGTACTGACTTGTATGTGACCTGTTGTGAAATTTTTGAATTTCCTGGTATTTATGAACTGTCGCCTGCGTGATGTCCATTGTAATGCCAATACTGGCCAGTAAATACCACAGAAGTCATTGTGTTATGCTAAAGTTCAGTCCTGACCAAGTTTCAATTTGATTCATTGACAAAGCCAAACCAAACCAAAAATCCCTTAAAACCCCTCCCAAAAAGGCCAACAGGAATTTTTTTTGTGTCTGTGGTTCCCCACCTTAAACAGGAAATGCACAACCAAGATTTGTAGATGCTCATAGTTGAAAGGAACAGCAAAGGTAGGTCAGAGTATCTGCAAAAGCTTACAAATTTTTGTTAGCATATTATACATCTGGCATGGAAATAGCTATTTCATGGACCCTGACCTCCTCTGTAAGCACAGGGCAGTGGGTTTGAACAAAGATGTAGCGTGAAAATGAAGACAGAGAGAAAAATGGATTAAAGAGGAGAGGAGAGAAAGAAAGGAAGAAGGGAACTAAGGGAGATAAGCACTCCTGGCTGCACTATCTATTCAGCTGATGGGATATTTAGGGTCCTGGGGCACATGTGTGTTCTGGCTTTCTGGGGATACCTTTTTATAGTTAAGTTTCTGTGCCCTGGAGCTAAGTTTTCCACTTTCTATGTAAGTGACTTATGATGCACAGCCCCTTCTTCCGGACATTTCTGGAAATAGTTTAAGGAGCTCTGGGGGCTCTTTTGTGCTCTTGATCCCTCCTTGTAGTCCATTCCCACCTGCTTCTCACCCTCATTCCTGCACCTTGGGAGTATTGTGTTGTGCTTATCTCCAGGAGCCAGAACAAGGACACTTGTCTCAGAAAAATGCTGCTCTACCTCCACATGGCCCCTTTCTCCAGCCATAACAATCCTTGGTTGGCTCCGTGGCTATCTGGATATCAGTGTTGGAGTAATACATATAAGTTCCTTTATCTGTAGACTTCTACTGTGTTACCTTTAGTTACTTTCCCTATTTATTTTTGGAATTTGCACCCATTGTTACCTCTCTGTTTAAAACTTAAGATATTAGATGACAGCCCAGTTCTGTTAAATATCATAGGAGTGTGACAGTGCACTTCTACAAATGTGAAGAATCTTTAACAGTCAACCCCAAAGATGAGGAGGATGGAAAAAGTCTAGATCGTCTTCACAAAATCCATTATTTCTGCAAGACAATTTTTGCACGGAAATGGTGTCCTCATAAAGTCCCATCCCCAAATTCCTGAAAGTTTACAGGCTGTCAATTTCCTTAACTAGTCAGGGCAGTTTTCTTTGTGCTTTGCAGTTAACAGCTATGGGGACATGGCTGATTTTTTAGCTATATCTGGAGTAATGTATGATGGCTTCAAAAAAACCCTGGGTAACTATCTGAATCTGACCATGGGCTAAGATCTGCCTGGTGAAATCCTTGTTGTCTGTAAAGACAAATGACTATCCTTGCAAAAGGCGGTCATAAAGCAGATATTTGTAATGCTTATAGTTCTGCTGTTGACGTACCTGCTAGAAAATAAGTTCCGTACAGGTCAAATGTGTTATATAGCTGGGAAACAGTTTCAATAGCTGTAATGGATTTTTTTTGCCTAATGAAGAGATAAATTATTTCTAATGGAAGAAAAGCAGGCATACTTTCCTTTAGCACAGAGAGAGCTAAAAATAACAAAATTCAAAAGGCACGCAGTGGGATTGTCACAGATGCTTAGCCTGTGATGGATTGTTAGCCTGGATGGCTGAAAGCATCCAATCCTGAAACAAGAACAAAGCTACAGAAACTGCACAACAGCTGTGCTTGGGGCAGTGTACACCACGGGCACAGGGCAGCTCTTGTCTCAGCCTCAGCACAGCGCTTGGGGTGCCCTGAGGTGCATCACCTTCCTGCTCAGGCAGCGGGAGTGTGCACCTTGCTGCCGTGCACAAGCAGGGCAGACATTCTTCTTGCCAAATGCTACTTTAGCCCTGCTCGTGGAGCTTTTATGCAATCTAAGTGCTGCACAGACCTTTCTGAGCTGGAAATTACTTTTAGGGACATCAAGCAAGACTTCTCAAAGGGCATTCAAATGTTGCTAAAGTGCTGGGTTAAGCAAGTGTCAAATGGCATAAAGACCTTTGATGTGGATTTCATCCACTCCAGCACTGCAATTTCTTTCAATTAAAACTTTTTGTTATTGTCAGTGGAAATTGAGAGAAAAAGATATGGGAGGAAAAAAAGAAAGCATCACATCTTATGTAGCATTTGCAAAGTGAAGATTACCACATCCTGAGAGATGCCTGCACTCAGTGGTTCAAGGAAAGAGCCACAGAAATTTTGCTTCTGAGGAACCACTTTTTTTTTTTTTTTAAATTACCATCTCTATCAAAAGTCTCTCCAAGACTTTAAAATTCCTTATAATTATTATGATTCCTTATAATAAGCCACTGCACTTCTGTGCACTGCTGGCAGACCAGGGCAGACTGCTGCCCCAGCACCACAAGCGGTATATCTATCCAGGTTGCTGAAACTATCACAACTCTTAATTATTGCCTTCCCATCTCAGAAGGATAAAATGTACTTTCCTACGTGTGTTAAATGGACATCTTGAGCTAAGTTTAGCAATCCTCTTACTTCTCCCGCTCTCATATTTCTCCCTCCTCTGTAAACACAGCTCTGCACACAGCGCCAGTGATGTCTTTGCCAGTTGGCTTGCTGTGAGTCCTGATTCAGTGTTTACTCACTCCTGGGTCAAGCAACATGTTAGGACAGGAAGTGTCTAGCTATCATTTACTAGCTTCTCCTGAAAGGCTGCTGTCTTCACCAGGAGCAGCTTCACACTTGGAAGGATAGGGAAGTAACCATGCTTAAAACAAAATTCGGGACCTGGCTCAGGTCTCTTCCAGCTGGGTCCTTGTGGCTGATTCTGCGCCTGGGAGGACCCTGCCGGCCCCACAAGCCACCAGAGGACCAGCTCCGCGCAGTTCAATGCAGACCAGCATGCAAGTGCAGACTGACATGCAAGTTTTCTCCCAGAGCTGAAGCTGTATCGTTGAGCTAAACCTGAAGATCAGGATTGCCTAAAAGCCTGGTTGTGGAGGCTTTGCTAGTTGGCCAGTGTTGAGTTGTTGCTAGAAGTCTGGTAGAATTAGACTACAAATGTACAACTCATTGTCCCTCCTTAGGGTTTCTTCACAGAAGTTTCCTCATGTTCTCTCCATCTGCAAAGGGTATTTCTTTGACCTGCTGTCTCCTATACAGCTGAAAACCAGTTGTGGGTGCTAACAACAAGAAAACCTAGCCCTTCCTTCCCTCGCAAAAGACATGATTAAATGAGCCATTGCTGATTCAGAGAAGTCTCCTGCTCACAAATTAATTTGACCAAAGGATAGGGTAAAGGTAGGTTTCTAGGTTTCCAGCAGATTTAATAGATGTTAATTGCATCATGTAATGATCTAAGAGAAGCTACCCAATTGTTATACTGAGCAACAGGGGTACGGACACAATCTCAAACACAGGTTCAAAGGGCTCCTCATATTTTTACATAGTTACTTCTTTGGAAAGAAAACCTGACTGGGAACTTAAGTCAGGCACTCTCTAGATTGGCTCTGCGTGAAATTCCTAACCGCGCTCCTGGCTGGTCCTTTGAATGACATGTACCCAAAAGCCAAATGATGCACAAATCCATTGGTGATGAAGCAGGCAAGGACTGTTGCTGTCTGCTCTGTGTACTAATAGTGTACATTTCTCTGCAACTTTTAATTAATGGCAAGGTAATTTCTTTTGTAACCTATTTTTCAGAAAACACTCCCCTTTCTGGCCCTCCACCTGAATTCTCCGGCTTTAGAGGCAGTAACTTCCTACTGCTCCCCTGCAGATATGCTTCTATCATTTGTGCAAAGGCTGTCTTTAGGGCATGAGCGGGGTCAATTTCCATTCAGCTGTCTGCCAAGACTTCAGACAGTTTCTGCCTCTGTGCCAGATCAGTGTGAGTTTCCCAGGTCTGCTGAGAACTGGACAGAATACCATGAGTTACCAAGGGTGGAATTTCTGGCTGTTGCCTGAAGGCGAGTTAAAGACTGCACAGGTTAATCTCACTTGGTTACATCTACGTTAGTTTATATTACATGATTCAGTGGAATTGTATGGTTGTGTGTACATCAGCCTGGCGTGAGTTTCTGTTTCCGAAGCATGTAGGGCTGGGCTTTGCCTGCCCGTGCTTTGGCACTATTGCTGGGTTAGGGATCAGTGGTAATCTATGAGACTATTTGAAGAGATAAAGGCTCTCCTATTTTTACTTTTAAATTCTCTACTGCTTTGTTCAGGCTGTTACTGCTGGCTCTGGTGCTGAGATTAGACAGCAGGTGGTAGGTGCTCGTACTCCTTCCCTCGTCCTCCACTGGAAACTGCTGCCAGCACGGGGGAAAAGAAGGAAGACATTGTGCTGTAATGGAAGCAGTAGCAGACAAGTGTGGGGTCTGATACTCTGCTCCGGCATTCCAGACCTCCTTGCCTGAGTGTCTCAGCTGTGGTTGGGCCACCTGTGGCTCCCTTCTTGACAGACACCCTGCCATCCACTGACATTTGACATTTACAGCCTCCAAGTGCAACTGTTGCAACTGCCATGTGCCTCAAGTAGAAGACAAGGAAGCTGGAAGTTTGCTTTGGAAATTGGAGTCTCCTCTTAGCGCTACTGAGCAATAAAATAACCTGGCATTTGAGCAGTGGGAAGGCAGTCAGGCTGGTGTAGTAACATGACACATAAATGGGCACCACTCGCTGGCTACCTGTGCAGAATGTGTTTTAGTTGCAAGGCCCCAGGGAAGAATTTGCACAGGCAACAAACTGCACATCTGAGGTCTGGTGCATGTTTGAAGGGTGGAAAGTTAACGGCTACCCCTAAATCTTTGACAAGCCCATCTAATTGAACTTGGTGTGGGCACAGGGACCTGTAGATAAGAATGCAAGTCTGTTGCTCTTAGTCAGGATTCCATTTCCCAAGGATTTATAAACCTTATCTGAAGATTCACCAGTGTCAAAACGTGTTCACTTGTTCTCCAGACAGGGCACGGATTTGGTTTGTCCCTTCTGTCCTGGCTTATGTTTCCACAAAACTTGTAAGGATATAAACTCTTTTCTAGACCTCAGTTACAGCACATTCAATTCAGCTGAAATTAGTTAACAGTTTTATAACTTGTTGAATTACAGGCACATACACATACCACACACATACTCATAGAGAGAGAGAGAAAACTGACAAAAGGTTCTTTCCCTTACAAAACCAGGGGAACATTCTTACTGTAATTGTTACTCTGACAGTAGTGAGGTGTACAACAGTCACCTTTGTGCCAGGTATGGAAAAAGAGGCTCTTTCATTTAAAAATGTTTCATATAAAATAAATTAATTTTTAATGGTAAGCTGGTAAGCTCAGCTGTTACAATCCAAAAAAGAATTGTTTGGACTAAAGAGTCCATCCTGTGTTTCATAAAGTTTATGATGTGATCTCCAGACCTAGGAGAGGTTTCTGCTTCTGTTACTTGTGTCTTTACCAATCATGGTAATGAGTCTGTAAGCAGCAAGACCAGTAATCAAAAAAAAAAGACATACTGAATTTAGTCTTGCCTGAACCAAATTAAACATCTCAATAATATACAATGCATATTGCTGGCTCAAGAGATGAAACTGGGCTTTAATATTTCTTCCATTGGTTCAGGGAGCCTTCCATATTTTTTTATTTTTTTTTTTGCGTCGGAAACAATACCTACATTTGAAACAGAACTTACATTTAGTGTGCATGCATTAATCACTGATGGTTTTGATGGTTTCCTTTCTTCTCTCTCCTTGCAGGGCCCCAGGGCTGCTGCCATATGAGCCTTTCACCATGGTGGCAGTGAAAATGCTGAAGGAGGAAGCATCTGCAGACATGCAGGCCGACTTTCAGAGGGAAGCAGCTCTCATGGCAGAGTTTGACAATCCCAATATTGTCAAGCTTTTAGGTAATTCAGTGAGACATCCTGTACCCATCACATCTCACGCTGCACTGAGTATACTGCTGACCATCTTTCTGCCTAGCTCTGCTTCCAGTCTGATAATATTGATACAGATGTCTCACAGGGAAGACTTCCTGGAACTGTGATTTATTTTGTGGGCGCTTAAAAGAAACGGCACAAGTCTCGTTAGTTTTACTAAGTCCCATTTACTATTGTGAGGTCTGAACACTTAATAGCATTAAAGAAAGTAAAATTGAATGAACAAAAAAAGCCAGCCACAAAAATGGTTACTCCCCTTTCTTCTCATCTGAAAGGAAACCCTTATTTGTCGGGTTTTTTAGAATGTCTTGATGCTGCAGCTTGGCTAGTAAGTAATTTTTCTGTGAGGAAAGCTGCTGGACAAATTTTCTTTTAGTAAATTTTACTTTTTTGACTGAAGTAAATGTTGCTGGGCCCCTTCATCTGGCAATCCTGGTCCAAGCTGTTTTGTGAAGATCTGATCCCTGTGAAAAGACAGCTGAGATCTTAATTTATTTCAGTAGAAAGCTCCACAACATTTTGCAATAGATAAATACAGTTTTGGGAAAGCTGGGTTGATAGAAGTATTTTGGCTACAGAAAAGAAAAGCAGGAAAATGCATCAAACTCCACCAAACTTTGTGTTTATTGTTAACATATTTAGGTCAGGAAAGGGCAAAGGTACAAACTAGTATCACATCATGGAGCTGTGGAGAAACAGCCACGTTGTTGAAGACAGCTTAGATGATAAATCTCTCACATACACTTGTCATGCTTGATTTCATCTCATTGGAAACAGTCATTTGTTTTTGCTCCAAGATTCAAATATTAGGTCATCAACCAGAATTTCAGATTTCACAATAAGTTGCATTAAATAGTTGCTAAATTATGGCCCTAAGGAAGCAAAACACACACATTTTAAATGCTGGCTTTTGCTGGTTGGCAGTTTAATGATAGGCACACAAGTGTTTCTGCCATATCACTTTATGATCTGGAAGGCTTATGGAAGTGCAGTTGATGCTGGCCCAGCAATAAAGCTGGTGTAGAGCCAAGCATATGCCTGTCTGTGGGACTTGTTCTGCATCTAACAGATATGGCAAGTGTCGCCTTTCTGGTTTGATGTCTTTCTTTCATTTTTGAGTATCTGTCATGCCAAATGTAATTCCTCAATCAACATTTTTTTGCATAAGCAGTTTAAAAAAAGAGAAAAATCCTTAAGCGTGGGGGTTTCCTTGCAATTCAGGTGTTCCACTGAACCCTTAAATGTGCCCCTTGTGAATACTTCTGAGGTCTTCCTGAATCTGTGTAGGCCCTACAATATTACATTTGTGCATTTGCAGTACAATATTATTATAGTACAATTTTACTATACAACAATACTCTTAGTGCAATAATTACAACCATAAAAGAATTTTAAAATAACATGATCAGAACTTTAAAGGTTACTTCCCGAAAGTATACATATTTGCAGCTGCACCTGGGAAGAGGCAATACTCTTGTTAATGCTGACTTAAGTGGGAATGGGCTCTTAATTAAACATAACTCTGTGAAGTCTGTGTTTTACCTGTGATGTCCAGACAAATCAGGCAAGTGCATGACTTGTTAGCATCTCAGAGCTCAGCATTGGATTCCTGCTGAAGGAACTTCAAAAAAGACAGAATGCATGAAAGGTGCATGCAAAGTTGACGGTGCTAGCATGGTCATCTTTCCCTCTGGCCTTTCGTGCACTGTTGAAAGCCTCCCTTCTGCGTAAGAATTTTCAGACTTTTTGGAAAGTTTTGCGCAGCACAACTCTTTGCCTCCAGGATGACGTGTGTGTCCTCTGCCAGGTGTGTGTGCAGTTGGGAAGCCGATGTGCCTGCTGTTCGAGTACATGGCCTACGGGGATCTGAACGAGTACCTGCGTGACCGCTCGCCCCGCAACCTCTGCAGCCTGGCGCAGGGCAGCCTGGACACGAGGACGCGCCTCCCCAACCCCCTGGCCCTGTGCTGCACCAGCCAGCTCTGCATCGCCAAGCAGGTGGCTGCCGGCATGGCCTACCTCTCCGAGCGCAAGTTTGTCCACCGGGATCTGGCCACCAGGAACTGCCTGGTGGGGGAGAACATGGTGGTCAAAATCGCCGATTTTGGCCTCTCGAGGAACATGTACTCGGCTGACTATTACAAAGCGAACGAGAACGATGCCATCCCCATCCGTTGGATGCCCCCCGAGTCCATCTTCTACAACCGCTACACCACCGAGTCTGACGTGTGGGCCTACGGAGTGGTGCTGTGGGAGATCTTCTCCTATGGCATGCAGCCCTACTACGGCATGGCTCATGAGGAGGTCATCTACTACGTGAGGGATGGAAATGTCCTCTCCTGCCCAGACAATTGTCCCCTGGAGCTCTACAACCTGATGCGGCTCTGCTGGAGCAAGCTGCCCGCCGACCGGCCAGGCTTCGCCAGCATCCACCGCATCTTGGAGCGCATGTACGAGAGGGCCGTGGCCAACATGTCAGTCTGAGGGATGTGCTTCCTTCCTTGTCTTCTGTGCCCTCCTATCCAGAGTGACTTGGACCAGCCTGTGAGCTCCTGAGGGATGGTGGCTTCACAAAAAGTCCCACTCAGGGGAGGAGAAATAACTTGTTCCATTAACAGGCAAGAAATATAGACTGCACCCTGGCCTGTACCTCCTCAAGTGGGAGTGCACCTCCCAAACAACAGGGCTCACCTTTTAGCCACCAAGGCAGGACTCCTCAGGTCAGTGAGAGTGCTGGCCGTGCTAACTCAGTACTTGCATTTAGCATTTCCAGGAGCGCAGAGTTGCCCAGGGAAGGCAAACCAATGGTTTCTCCTAACCAATGTTTCTTCCTAACCAATGTTTCTTCCCTTCCTAACAGGTCCCTCCACGCCCCTCTGCATTTACACTCTTGGCTTTTACCTTTTTCTCCCCTTCCTCTTATGTTTTCAAGTATTATTTAAAAAAAAGAAAAAAAAAAGATTGCAGAGTTCAATCTTCTTTTGGGGATACTACTGTTTATTATTTTATTCTTGCATACTGTTTACTATTCTGTTTTAACATACTCAGTTCTTTTTGCAGAAAAAGATGTTTCTGAAGTCATAGGCCTCTTTCTTCTTCCATTTAGCTTCCACTATCTCTCATGACAATAACAGTGACAGTCAAAACAGAAGCCTGCAGGACCACCGGCACCTGCACCTTATGTTGCACAGACAGGAAAACTCCTGTCAAGCATGACACTTTACATTTTCAAATATGGGAAATCCAGAGTGAGGTGCATTTGATGTTTGTTAAAGTCTCTACTGAAAGCTTTCCTTAAGCATTGCAACACATCTTTCCTGCCTTCCCCTGAAGCAGCAAACCCATTAATCCTAAGGGAGAAATTAATCCCAAAGATCTGGTCCTGCACCTTGTAGACATCCAAGGTGTGTTTATTTGCCACTGAATGGTCCTCACCATGCCAAAAGCAGGGAGAAATGCAGCCCCTCTTGCAGAAATGTGGCAGGTTATATTAATTGTTTCTTCCCTTTTCCTTTGAAATGATTGCCTCCTGTTTCTGTTTGTCCTTTCCTGATAGTATCTCCTAAGTCCCACAGCAATATTTACTGGCCACTTTTCCTTGTGCTACAATTTACAGACACAGAATCAGGGAAGGTGGATGTTGCTGTCAGGGGCCTTCAGAGAAAACCTGTCAGATAGTAGAAGGAGGGGAAAGTGGGTGCACACAAGAAGTGCTGCAAACTGTCCGTCTGCAGGGCAGAGATGAGACTGCCTCAGTCACACAGAGCCTGCAGCCCATCTCGAAACACCAAATGTCTCTCTGCTAAAAGTTCTTCAAATTGTAATGGATACTTCAGTGCCAGAGAAAATTTTGTCTGGTGACAGCTGTAACCTTTTAGCTCCTTGCGGAGAGAGGAGCAGTTGTCCCAGAGCCTCACTGCTGATACAAAATGTATCAGGCAGGGATGTGCATTATGACTGCAGAGTGGGAGTGTCAGTGAATTATTGATCAGTGTGGCTTCTGTAATTGGTATGCACTGATTGAGCCTACCCAAAAAGCAGCAGTGGAGAGCAGCTATCTATGATTTCTAAAAGAAAAGTTGAGCTTGAAAAAGTCTGCCTACCATTATGAAGAACAAAACTGGAAAGAACATACGTTCCTCTGCTGCTCTCCTATTGTTTTGTGGTTTTGTTTTTGTTTTTTTTTTTGTTTTTGTTTTTGTTTTTTTTTTTTTTTTTTCCAAATAACCATCGTTTGTTCTGATTGTGGTCACAAGAGCATAGTTCTCTATAGTTCCCATTTTCACTGGGAGCAAACAGCTTGCAATTACCAAACATGGGGGCAAAAAAGGAAATTTGGGCAAAATGTTGAAGTGCTAAAAGGTGTCTGTATAGTGAGCACAAAATGAACAATCCTGTCTTACTCATTTGGCAGTCCTACCATCATGCTCCTATGACACAACAGTTTACCCTTAAAAATCCCAAAGCCCTCAATTTAAATAAAAATTATACTGAAGTTCCTAATAGAGCCCCTGTTGTTGCATTCTGACTGCCTGGAAGGGTGCATCATTAAATTCTGTTAAGTTGTATCAGTTGCCTGTCTGTCTTCCCCGTTCTGAGGAGGCAGGCCTGGAGGGATGGAGCATGAGTGGCATCCTCAGCTGAGTGGAGGGGCCAAGATGAGCCCCAATACACAGCCCAGCCCCTGTGGCATCTCTGCAAGGGAGGGTGAACATTCAAGGTCCTTGCAGTGCTCAAGGCACCAGGCATTTTGTCACCGTCTTTAGAGACAGTAGAGTCAGAACTTTAGTGTGGGTAGTGGTGTGGTTCCAGGCACCTAGCAGCTCCCTGAGTCTGGAATGATTCTTACGCTAAGCAAAGCAGACAGTGACAGGTTGCAAAACCTGCACCATGTGACAAATGTAAACATACACACACCCCTGTTTCCCTGGAGGAAAGTTTGCCTTTCTGTCTTCTAGGATCCCTGAAGGCGGGCTTCAATCGTTCATTCTCCCTTTCCCCCAGGAAGACAATTCTGAAACCACAATCACAGTTTCCTTAGCTGCCTGTAACGTCATACTTGGAAGTCTCACTTTCTTTGTTTCAGAAGGAGTCCCACACATTTGGAAGTGTAGCCCTTTTCATCTTATTTTCCTAGCCCAAATCCCTCTCTCAGTGACTCCATGTTTAGGATAACAGTGGAAAATTTGGTCTTCCTAGTCTAGCATTCCAGCCTTTGCATTATAATGCACTGAAATGTGTGGTAGTCAGTGGCTGCAGGTCAGGGTGGAAAAAGCTTCCTGGGCTGCAGGAGGAAAGAGATAATTTCAAGGCACACTTGGAGAAACTCTCAGAAACATGCTCTCCATGGAGGGTAATCACTTCTACCTACTGATCCAGCAGGAGGGCTTAGCACCTAAAGGGTGCTGTCCTTTGGGGATTAAATTGTAGCAGAATTTCTGCTGCCTTGGTGTGTAGCTGGATTTTGCAGTTTCCTCCGTCTGCATGCTTTTCAGCTTGCTAGGAGATGGAAGTTGATTGCTTTCATGACATGCCTTCTTTCACAGGTTTTTTTTCTTCTCCTTAAGTCTTTTGCTGTCTTCATTCTGTGTTATAAAGTGTGCTATTCCAGATACTTCTAGATTTGCTGTACAATTATCATATAACATGAATTATTTTGGATGGAAGTAAACAGAGGAATTATGAGTAAAAGGGAAAGAACTTTACTCAAAAAGTTACTAAAAAGTTGCTTGGAAGCAGAAGTAGTTTACTTCTCTGGTTTGGATTTATAATTCATGTGGAGAGAGAGGATGAATCAAAACTGAACTTTTTTGTTCATTTTAGAACACTTGTGTGCTGCAATGTAAAGAACTTTTCTACATTTAGTTCTGCCCATATTGGCCCAAAAAATAGGGAATGCTTAATGAATTTGCATGTCACCCATGTGCAGGGACCATATTAATACATGAATTTAAAATTAACATTTTTGGTGCTTCGGTTCCCATTCCCACTGAGAGTAGAAGGAATCAGCAATCTGTGGCACTGGATGAGAACCCCAAGAAGAGGATTTGCAGCACATTCAGTGTAACCACTCCCTCTGTAAATGTGCTGCCTTGAGCACTGTCAGCACATATACATATTTATCCTGGGTGACATATAGTTAAATCTGATCAATGAAACACCACAGAAATCCTCTCATGTTCCTGTGTCTTTATTTAACAGTTGCATTTAAAATGCACTTTTGTAAGTGTAAGTTCCGAATTGATTGGACACTGCAACATGATCAAGTTTGATTCAGCGGAACATCCTCTCAAACACATTGTGGTCTAAACATAACTGTCTTGTCTCATTTCCCCGAGGGTATATACTAGTTATTATGCTGTGATTGTTTGTTATACCTTCATGAATGATGGCTTTGAGATGTACATTTCTCATTATCGCAAACTGTGTAACTCGTGTGCAATATTTTATAAAATAAAGAGACATTCAAAAGGATAACACTAATTCTGTTCTCTCTGCTCTCTTCCTTCTCCACTGTGGTTTTGTTTTTGTTTTCTGAAAATGGTTATAAAATTTGAACATTTATTTTTATTAAAATATCTTTATTACAGATTTAGTACCACAGTGATTATACTGCAGACAATTGCAGCAATAAGCCAAATCATTATATGTGCTCAAAGGCATGTTGTTTTGGTGGGTTAAATTGGGTGCTACAGGAGCACATTAAGAAACTTTACATTATGAGAACATGTTAAGGGCTGGACAAGAGAAAGGGGAATGTTTTTACAGCAATGTGGATTGGAGTCTCTTGCCCACTTCTGAGGTGCAAGACGTCCCATATAGAGGGGAATAATGTCTGTCTCCCTCCCAATATCTGCTGGTATTTGTACCTGGATTCTGATCTCACACTAAGATGTGTGGAATTAAAGGGTGATATTAAATAAAAAAGGAATTGAATTTACTGTCTGTAGAACACAGCTGAGAAAAGTTTCCTGTTGATGGGTTTTCTAAAACGTTATAACTCCTTTCCTCCGCACATGATATTTGAAGATGAACTCACTCAGTAAGTTTATGGGAACTTTGACTATTTAGAAATAAATCGCAAATCTTTAAGAATCAGAAATGGGAAATCAAGCCAAACTGTCTGAGTACAATCAGCCAGGCAAATCCTGAAGTATGTTCTTTTCTTTCTCCCTCTTTTTACCCCACCTCTGCCATATACAATCTAAAGTGTTTTTTTGCAAATCTTCTCACTAGAAATCTTAGGAAAAAAAAGTGTTTTGTAGATGTTTTCCTTGCTGAGGAAGTCAATAATGAATTAGAATGGAGGGATTTTTTACACTTTCAATCAGATTGAATCATATTAAAGGGGTGACTCTTACATGCCAAGTTTTTTCAAGGCATAAGGAGAAGTGGTAGACCAATTTCACATGACAAAATGAACCAACTTTTGAATCTAGCCTGGCTAAAATGTTGAACCTGTGATAGTACATGTTGTTTTCAGCAGTTCAATATCTGCCAGACTTCCCTCCTTCCAGCCTCTCTCTGAGGTCACTTGAACCAGAGAGACATTAGGGTGTCCCAGTGCCTTGAGTAACCCTGAGTATTTTGGGTAATTCAGCAGTTATGTCAACCATTCTGCAGGAAACAATGAGAGTAACTTGTGGCTGGGAAAAGCAGAAGCATGTAATGGATAATTTCATTTTTTGTGGCTTTTGTGTTGCTTTTGTAAATGCATATCATGTATTTATGTATGCGTGTATGGGAACAGGTAGGGTGAGGAATCTTGCTTTGTGTGGAGGGCAAAAGAGGTTTCTGTCAGCCCTCTATGCAAATTACTTGTTGTGTTTTTCCATTCATTCTAAAACTTCCTATTTTCAGTGAAATGTGATCAAATCTCACCTCCTCAATGGAAACTTGATGTCCAAGAATACTTTGCTAAGTTTGTGTCATTGAAGTGGAGTGAGAGTTACTGTCCCTCTACTGCTAGTGTAGAGCTGGTGTGAAGTAATGCAAAGCAGCTTTTCATATTCCATAAAAAATTCAGAGGCTTCCAGTGATGCTCAAACGACGCAGGACTAGTATCATGCTCTATCACAAGGAGGAAAAAAAAAAAAAAAACCCTACCAATTTATCTGCTCCACCAAAACCACAAAGCTTGACATAATAATGTCACAGATATTTTACAAGTTTTACAACCTTGGAAGAGAAATTATGCACTTGTTCATGGAAAATTCTTCAGAAACTCCCTTTTTATACAGTCTTGCTATACATAACCAATAACATTCCCTAGGGGCTTCTTTCCAATCCAGTCCCACAGTGGCCAGCTATAATTGTAAAAAAGGGAGTATCTGACGAGCTTGAAGCTGCCCCTAAACCATCACTCACAATTTTCTTCAGTTCTGGAGCAATTGCCCTTAGCAAACATCATACTTTATAGTACTGACATATTCGTGTGCTAACACAGCATCTTATAATGTCCCAAAAATTTAGTATTGAATAAATTGAAAGTTTCAACAGCAACTAATGGACAGAATGTTTTATGATAAATTTGGACCAATTAATTAATTAATTATATTTATTGAGAAAATATTTTTCTTCTGTCTGCTGGGATGCTTTAAATCTCATGCCATTTATAGGCCAGTGTGCTTAGTCTGACAGTGAGGTAACTCCACTACACATTTCTGCTGGGAATGAGTGAACGCTTTGAGTCACTTGTATGTTTATTTGCCCTCCACCATGGCTCTCATATAAAAGAGATGTTACACTTTGGGAGTTTGTATAGGCTAGTAAACTTTTATGTAAGCAAAAACTTTAATGGAAGAGAGGATCTGTGCAGAAATGAGGAGTGCCAGATGAATGAATCTGAGGGTTATTCATCCTCTGGATGTTGAGATCATGCTGTGCTAAATTTGACTACTTATTTAAAGCAGTCCTAACTTCACAACAATGACACTGAAGAACAGGAGGGCTCTGGTTATTGTGAAGATGGGGAACTTCCTGTGTCTGGCTTCCTGTGAACAGATGGAATGATGTGGATCACTGCATGGGAGGAGCAGGGCACTCCTCAACCGAGGAGCACATCATTTTTCTGAGGGATGCAGTATCAGGCACAGCCAGTCCCATTCCAGATTCACTCAGATTCAGTTGAGATTTTCCTTGCAGTACTTTTGTTATTCTTCCTTCTGTTGCAGAACACAATGAGGTCTCTTCATGCTCGTGCTCTAAGACCCTGAACACTCCCTGCCTTGTGCTCTGCTCAAGGCAAGCAGCAGGACAGCCTTACTCCCTTTCCCTTCCTCCCAACAGTGGGAAAAACTACTTTCATCGGAACACAGGGTCCAGATAGGTGCCTATTTGTGGAGAAGGGCAGCACCAGCAAATGCTTCCACAACTCTTACAGTGGTGAAGAGTCGTTGGCGGTTTGGCCTCTGCAGTATCAGCAGTATCACTACCCCAGGCAAGTTCCTGGTCTGTGATATGGGTGCAAGTCTTTATAGGGCTGGGAGGCTGCATCTTGTTTGGAAAGAGCTCCTGGAGAGGACTGCACAAAATGTTCAGATCAAAACTGCCAGCAATGAAAAGTTACCAGGTTTGGGTGTCATTACTGGCCCGGATGAAGTTTGCCAGGAGGATCTGCGTGCCGCTAGGCTGCTCCTCGGTTACATTTCAAGAGAAACTGCCCTGATTTATGGCTTGGTGTCAGTAGCACATCGCAGTCCAACAGCCGTGGACTGGCAGGGGAATGGACAAGATGACTTGGTATCAGTATGTCTTACATGCGAGATCTTCAAGTCAACAGCAAAGCATTTTAATGATTTGTCCTCTCATTAATCTCACATGTGAAAAATTGTGACTGTCTAGGCACCAGTGACACCTGTCCAGACAAAACAGTAATTTTTTTTGCCAATCTATTTTACTGCAAAATTATTTTACTGTAACACACCTCATACAGACACAACACCAACCATGATATTTACACACTGTGCTGAACAGCATTGCTCTCTTTTTGCAAACAGTGTGCACTATTGCCCTGAGTCTACAGGACAGCAGAGTATTGGATTTTGCTTGCATGAGATAAATCCTGTCAATGAGAGGGACACGCTGCCTGTTTGGAAACACACCCTGACTCAGCAAGACTTGCACAAATATTTTTCTTGGACAGCTACCATGCAGTCAAGTAGCTGCTACTACACATTTGCCCTTTTATGCCAATCCAGACAAAGGATTATCTGTTAGCAAGAAGTTTTAAAAATAACTTGAGATAAATAGTTAGATTAAACTCTTACACATGAGATAAAAGTATCTCTGCCTACAATAAAAAATATGCACAGTTCATAGTTTTGGAACTCTGAGATCTTCTTTGCCTTCACTGGAAATCCTGATTTTATTCAGAGATTAGTGGCGCTGATAATTATTCACTGCTTTTGCCAACGCTGGAATGAAGGGGCTTCCAATGAACTTAAAAACAAGGATGCAAAAAAAAAAAAATCATACACAAGGCATAATTATATGCACATGAGGCTACAGATGCCAAAGTATGAACAAATGCAAAGAAAAAGAAAACAAAATAGATTACACAAATTCATATGGGAGTGGCCTGTCAGTTTGCATTATATTTGAGAGTTTCAATGCTTCCCAGTGCTGTTTTCTAGAATGAAGAGCAAAAAGCCTACTTTATGGATATAGATCCAAAATATGAATATATGACCCAAATCGGTGCTTTTCTTAAAATATCTACTGGCAACAGCTTGAGTCATGATACCAAATGTCTGTCCTTCTGATGCCTGAATCTATTCTGAGATTCCTTTAAGGAAGGGCCTGGGTTGTAAAATCTGGGCTCAGATCACAGGTGTCTCCTACCTGAAGGTTAACTTGTTGGTCTGAACTTATCCCTGGCATGTAACTGGATGAAAAAAGTTAACTTTCTGTTTTCCTTTGCTGTGTTTGAGTTATTCTTGGATAATGCTATAAGACCTTGTGAACCAAATCCTGAGCATCTTTCAATGAGCTAATCCCTGCATGCCTCTGTAGGGCTAAAAGGATCAGAACAAACTCCTCCTGATGCAGCTCAAAGTGTTGCTACCCACTGACACTGTCAAGGATGTTTGAAACCTTCACCATGTTTCCAGCTGACAAAGATGTGACATTACACGGGAGACCAAGCTCATCTGCAGAGGTAACTCCTGGAGACTGAAGCCCCTACAGCTCCACAGAGTACCTGCTCTTCAGTTGAGAGCTCTAACCCTGTGATCCCACTGTGGCAGTTGGGATTGCAGACAGACATTTTCCAAGTTTAAATCACAAAAACATGCATTTGGAACCTTTGTCTCTGAGCAAGCCGTAGGGAAATGTGTGCTGACAGGTGAATGCACCCCTACTCAGATTCTGAAATCCATCTTAGGTGTTCCTAAGGCACCCCCTGCACTGAACTGATTTGGTCACGCAAATTACAGGATCATGTAATATTCTTCTTGCAGATTTGCAATGCCATCCCTTGTAAAACACCAGCACAGTATCAGCAGACATACTTCTTAGCAAGTGCTCTTTCCATCTAGTCACTAGCAGCTCTCAGTCCCCAGTCTTAAATGATAGCAGCCAAATGCAGCTCTTCCAGTTCCAAACCCTGAAACCACTGACCTAAGCATCTGGCTGCCTTGTGTCTCCTGGGCCAGTCTTTTTCCAAGGAAACCCATGATTCATCTGCAGATGGCTCCCTGAATCAGCAGGCAGCTCCACCCACAGCCAAGAAAACCAGCAATCTCAGTGCTTGCTGCCCCAGCAAGGATGTGAGCCCAGTATCAGCACGGACCTCCCCGCATTTTCAGAAACTTCTTGCTGTTTGTTTCAGGCTCAGTGCTTGGTGGTAGGAAGGATAGAGACCTGTAGGGCACACTGCTCACCGTGGTGGCAATCACAACAGTGTTGCAGAGACACTGTACAAGACAACCTCCACAAGGCACCCTAGGATGGGTGTGACAACTTTTGAGATGGTTTTTCTGTCCTTCTGAGGAACACAATTTGTCCTAGCCAAGCAGCAGCAAGTGTGTTGATGCTGTTACCAAGTTACAGACATGGTGGAATACAGCAGGGATCATTTCCTGATGTGCTACATTTCTTGGGGAAGGAAAGGCATGGCAGAAGTATGAGACTCGTCCTTTACCCTCCTCCTGTACAGTTAGTGCTTCTTGCTGTTTCTTGAAGGTGAACTTGCCATGGTTTTGGCACTACAGGAGAAACTGGCATGCTCAGAACATGCTTGAAAATGCCAGCCTCACTGTTGACAACAAAGTTTTCGTAATATCAGCAATTATGCAAGACAAAGATTTATAGCATCTATGCTGCTGCAAATATAGTTTTGATCACATACCACAGTTTTTTGAGTTGTTGCACATTCATGCTGGAGTTATATAAGAATGACCTGTACTTGACCTCCCCTAGCAGTTTCCCACATGTAATTAGATACCTTCTGGCGACCAATTTATGATTGTATCCAAACAGCTTGGCAAATTCCAGATAAAGAAACTTCTGGTAAGTTGAGACTCTGAATAGCCTGATGATGCCCATGGCACATCTTCCAGATATACAGTTTTGGTGGCAGATGGACAAGGAAAACTTCCTCTCTCCCTCCTTCCTCTTCCCCCTTTCTTCACAGGCACTTTCACAAAGAGTCTCCTGGTATCCACAGCCTTGCTGAATTGATAGGTTACAGCAAGCTCTGGGGAAGTGCCCTTCCTGCCCTTCCTGTGAGATTTGTCTTCTTTAAAATTAAATCCATGTTTCAATAAAGCCAGAATGCAGTCATATTCCACCCAGAGCAGTACAAATTCATGCTGTGAGTCTCCCAAGCCAAAATGACGGGAGGACATAGGAAGTACCCTGCCTCCTAATGCTTGTGACACAGAGTTGATCAATGCAGCAGAGGGACAGCAAGTGGGAAAAACAATCGGTCACATAGTTGTCACCAAAACTGGCAGTGGTGGGGAGGGGAACGCTGCAACTCATGGCTTCAATCAGGCAAACCATCAGCCCCAGGACCTGACTGAAAACCAGTCCAAGGACAGCTAGGTATAGAGTGCCAGCCCCATGGGAAACCCAGTAGGTAATAGGTGCTGGGGCCATTGAGATAATGGAATTGTTAAGGTTGGAAAAGACCTCTAAGATCATTGAGTCTGTCTTACTTTACCCTTTGTTTTACCTGCATCTCAATCCTGAACAAGCACACGGGGGCCTTAGAGCCATGGTGAGTTGCTCAGCAATGTTCAGTCAAGCATGTTTTTGTCTAGAAATAATTTTCCTGATTCTGTCCAAACCAAAGCATCAAACGTACACCAAAAGTAGTGTAACAGAAATTTTGTGAGACCTACCACATCCAACTCATTATTTGGGGCCCATATAAAATGAGGTAGTCTGCTTGTTGGTGAGCAAAGAGAAACTCTCTGCTCCTGTTGTGAATGGATTGACATCAAGATAGATATTAATCCCTATTGTGTATTTTGTATGAGCTTCTGGTAGCTGCCATGGAGCCAGGAAGTGAGAATACTTAACCCAGATTGCCCTAAGGGTGTGTGCAGTTTATCCCTTTCTGAGAACAAAAGTTCACTATTTGACAGAGACCTGCCCATGAACATCTGACTGGGAACCAAAAACTTACTGCCAAGATGGATTGTTCTCTGAAACAGACTCAGCCATGTTCTTCATTCTGCTTTGGGCCAAATACAGACAAAAATAGGTTATGTATCATTAACACTGTTATATGGGGCATAATAGGGTCTCATCCAATTTTCATTAGAGACAGTTAAACAGTTCCTGTCAACATCACTTAGGAGATGGCCACACTTCCCCAGCCAGCTGTAGTTGAGTTAAACATAAATCCAAACATTCAGAAAGCAATAAGGACTGGCAGCTTTTCCCAGGTGTTGGCATCCCTAGGGGTTCAACGCAACAAACATACCTGAACCCTTCTGTGAGAAATTATTTCATGGAAAAAGAAGCCCTTAGAAAGCCCTTTCACAGGCACCTTTTTCCTGGAATGAGAAAACTTCTTCCACAGAGATACTTTATAAATCAGTTAAACTGAAACTTTGCTAAAACAGTATTTGGGAAACTGAGGCAGAGGGTGAAGATATCAATTTCTTTCTTTCATTCTAATAAATATCACTTTAATGACTTCTCTCTGACTTTCTTTGACAAAGCAGTGGCAAATTTCTGCAGTCTTTCTGGGGCACAAAGAATTGCTGGACAAAACTAATACTGCTGCAGAGTTGGAAATGGTTCGGACCACACAGGTTTAATTATTGCTAACAGTGGTCCTGGCTGGGCACCTTTGTGCTGTCTCTGATCCAGTATTAGTTGTGCAAAGGAAAGAGAGGAGCTGGAGGAATCAACTCTCACAGTGATTGCCCACAATATTCACAGTCCTGACTAATGGAGACCTTCTTCTCTCTCCTCCCTTCAGGTCCTGAGAAAACAAGGCAATAACTCAAATGATTCTTTGAGTCAGACTGCTTCACTTTCCTCCCCCTCATTAAAACAGCAAATTGAGGACAAGATAAGGCTAAGCATTGCACTTAGTAGAACTGGTGTTTGTGGAGGCTGAGATGTGAGTAGTGACTAGCTCTTGGCTGCCTATAAAGCTACAGGTTGCACCTTTATTAAATGGAAACACAGGAAGTTAGACACTCAAGGATGAGAAAGAAAAGTCCAAATAAAAATCACCTGCAGTCTTCTATCTAAACAGAATTAGGAAATTTCAGGTAGAAGTAAGATTCTCCCTCCCCCACAAGAAACCCAAGAGGAGCTGTAATTGCTGAGCTCATGGCTTATGCAGCAGCCTGAGGAGAGGTCACACAAGCTGTACATGTATACAGAGTAAAGGGCTGGGAAAGTGACACCAGGTTTGTAGAGTTCAGAGGCCTTGGCAGGGGTATGTGTCTACTTTTTAGGGGATGCTGCTCTGCCAAAATAGGATGCACACTCAAATCACAGACACAGAATATGCTGCCACAATGGAGAAAAGAACACAGAATATTTTTGGGGAGGAGAATGAAGTCTGTTGACTCCCTTGAAGACAGGGAGACCTTGCAGGCAGACCATGAGAAATTAGAGGTTTGGGCAATCACCAACCATATGAAGTTCAACAACGAAAAGTGCTGGATTCTGCACCTGGGATGTTCAATCCTGGGTAACCCAGGATGAACAGACAGACTGGGCAATGAGACACTGGAGAGAAACACTGTGGAAAGGGACCTGGGGGTCCTGGTCAATGGCAAAGTGACCATGAGCCAGCAGTGCCCTGGCAGCCAGGAGGGCCACCCGTGTCCTGGGGGATCAGGCCCAGCATGGCCAGCCGGGCAAGGGAGGGGATTGTCCCGCTCTGCTCTGACCTGGGGCGGCCTCAGCTCCAGTGCTGGGGGCAGTTTTGGGTGCCACAGCACAGAACAGACATTGAGCTGTTGGAGAGTGTCCAAAGGAGGCACCAAAGGTGGTGAAGGGTTTTGAGGGGAAGCCGTGTGAGGAGGGGCTGAGGGCACTCGGTCTGTTCAGCCTGGAGGAGACTGAGGGAGACCTCGTGCAGGACAAGCCCTGTGGAGGGAAAGGGCCTTGGCATGATCCCTCTCTGTGTGACAGTGATCAGGACCGAGGGAATGGCCTTGAAGTTGTGTCAGAGGAAGTTTAGGTTTGGATATTAGAAAAAGGTTCTTCACCTTCACCACCAGAGTGGCTGGGGCACTGGAACAGGCCCAAGGGAAGTAGCCGCAGACCAGGCTGACAGAGCTGAAGAGCCATTTGGACAGTGATCTGAGGTGCATGAAGTGTCTCTTGGGGATGGTCCTGTGTGGGGCCAGGAGTTGGACTCGATGATCCTTATGAGTCCCTTCCAAACCAGCTTATTCTGTGAAATGCGTAAGTCTGTGATTCTGTGAAAAGCAATAGTCATGAGGAAGAGCTGACTGAAGGTCATTTAACCTTCAGTACAGCTCTCCTTGCACACCCTGTGAGGGAGGCAAAACCAACCCTTGGCTAGCCAATATCACTTCTGGGAGGGGAGCAGTAAAGGTTTACAGCTTCATCTTTTGTTTCCGGACATTTCTCTTGGCCAGCACGTTCGGTGTGTCTTTGTGTGAGCTCTCAAGCTTGTGGCAATGTCTGCCAGCTCAGGCAGTCTCAGGCCACACACAACATCCATGGGCTCCTGGAAACAACAGCCGTTGCATTTCAGGGCAGAGAATTCACTCATAAATATTTACAAGTCTGTCAGTTACAGGGACAGAGAGCTGCTAGCAAGAATAGTGGGGCTGGGGATTCAGCAACCCTGGCTAATCTAGTGCGATAGTTGCCCAGCAAAATAATTTATGAGCGCAAGGAAAGCAGTTTTCTTCCCCATGCTTCGCAAATAAAGACTGTACACTGCAGGATGGCTGCAAAATCCAGTACTGCTTAAAACATGACCTCGAGGCTGTATTTTTTAATCCATATGCAACTAGGTATTTTTTTTCAGAGAGACTGAATAACTTCACCCCATAATCTCATGTGTTGAAGGAAATCAAGGTTGAGTATTAAGGACAGTACATGTACCCAGCCTACCTTTTCATTCACATGTACCTGGTAAAATTCCTTCCAAATCCTTTTTTCCAGTGAAGATGCCGCAGAAATATCTGGCTGAGGTGGGAGATAAACTCTCCCTAAAGACGTGATGTTCCTGCATTATTCAGGGCAAAAAAAGTGCCTCTCCCTGTCCAGCAGGTAAAGCACTGGAGCTCTTGCAGTCAGCACTGTAAGAAGAACAAGCTGTTTCAGTCCTTGTTTGGCAGGTCCCATCTGTGGCTGAGTGGTGGCTGTCATGTGAGAGCAGGGTCACAGCCTTTGTGACATGACATGCCTCAAACAACAGGGACCATGTCTTTTTAGCAGGGGAAGTATATCTCCCAGAGGGAAATACATATAGTGTTTCATGCTGCAGAAGATGGAAAACTGTTCCAGAGCCTTGGCTGTGGAGCTGCTCGGGTTTGCAGCTCTGGATGCCCTCTGTTCCTCAGCTCCCTAGCCAAGGGAGGCTTATGAATAAACAATTAAACAAGATTGTCGGGGAGAATTTTCCAGGAGTTCTGTAAAACACTGGTCAGCTAAAAACAAAACAAGGCTGAATCCCTGGCAGGAGATGTTCAGGACACTGGAGGACTGAATGTGAGCTGAGCCAAAATAAATCCCAAGGGGCAACAATAGGTCGGCAGCCTCCATTCTAAACAAGAGGTTCCTTCAGATCATCCACTCCTGTAATGTTACTGCTTTGGTGTCAAGGTCCTGAAGAAAGTGTTCTCTGAGATCAGAGTTCAGAAAAGATTCTACAAAAGTAATAAACATCTCTTCACCTCTCATAGTGTTCTGGACCACACACTACTGCAAGTTATGGGCATGCCTCCAAAGAGAGGAAAGGAAATTTTGGCCATTCTGCTAGCTGCAAACTTAAAAACATTTACTGCTATTACCTTAAGAAAATAGCAAATGACCCCTCTGTTAGCTGGAGAGACTGGCCCAAGCCAGTACTCCAGAAAAACTGTCAACTACTCCATTGCAAACCCCGTCAATACAAGAGCAAAAGCAGTTCGTCCACGAACAAGGCTGCAAAGATATAAGTTCCATCCGGGGGACTCTTCTATTTGACTCTGCAGACTAGCATAGGGATGCCTGCCATTGGTGCAGGAAAGTGCAAAGAACTCAGTTTAAAACCACAGATTGGGGTTTCAAAGCAGCTTGAGAACCATTCAGCTCTCAGCAGGCTACAGGGGACCCAGGTGGGCAGGGATTACTTGGCGTACAGCATAAAGCAGGGAAACGTGTAACAGAAAGTAACCTCCCAGTCTAGTTTCAAACACAAGGATGCCAGTTTATTCAATTTCAGATTACAAATTACAAAAATGCTGATTACAAGTCCGATTCTGGACACATGGTCTGAACCTTTCTGTAGCTGATAGGAATATGCTGGAAAAATTTTAGAATACCTGGAGGAGGGACAAGTAGGCAATGCGTAAAGGCACTCTTTTAAATGATAAATAGCTTGTTCAGGACACCTGGAGGACTGATTGTGATGCTGAGCCAAAAATAAATCCCAAGGGGCAACAATAGGTCGGCAGCCTCCATTCTAAACAAGAGGTTCCTTCAGATCATCCACTCCTGTAATGTTACTGCTTTGGTGTCAAGGTCCTGAAGAAAGTGTCTCTGAGATCAGAGTTCAAAAAAGATTCTACAAAAGTAATAAACATCTCTTCACCTCTCATAGTGTTCTGGACCACACACTACTGCAAGTTATGGGCATGCCTCCAAAGAGAGGAAAGGAAATTTTGGCCATTCTGCTAGCTGCAACTTAAAAACATTACTGCTATTACCTAAGAAAATAGCAAATGACCCCTCTGTTAGCTGGAGAGACTGCCCAAGCCAGTACTCCAGAAAAATGTCAACTACCCCATTGCAAACCCGTCAATACAAGAGCAAAAGCAGTTCGTCCAGAACAAGGCTGCAAAGATATAAGTTCCATCCGGGGGACTCTTCTATTTGACTCTGCAGACTAGCATAGGGATGCCTGCCATTGGGCAGGAAAGTGCAAAGAACTCAGTTAAAAACCACAGATTGGGTTTCAAAGCAGCTTGAGAACCATTCAGCTCTCAGCAGGCTACAGGGGACCCAGGTGGGCAGGGATTACTTGGCGTACAGCATAAAGCAGGAAACGTGTAACAGAAAGTAACCTCCCAGTCTAGTTTCAAACACAAGGATGCCATTTATTCAATTTCAGATTACAAATTACAAAATGCTGATTACAAGTCCGATTCTGGAACATGGTCTGAACCTTTCTGTAGCTGATAGGAATATGCTGGAAAAATTTTAGAATACCTGGAGGAGGGACAAGTAGGCAATGCGTAAAGGCACTCTTTTAAATGATAAATAGCTTCTAATGCAATGCCAACAACTTTTGGATATTTGAATCTAGAGCTATTGCTAAGCTTTTGATACCAAAGCAATGCACTCACTCATGGTAAGAAAAAGGTTTCCAAAGATTAAAAAAAAAAAAAAAGGTGACATAAATACTTCAGAAAAAGCA
>CM019236.1:50064175-50117509 GCA_009741485.1 Malurus cyaneus samueli | reverse complement strand
TCTAATGCAATGCCACAACTTTTGGATATTTGAATCTAGAGCTATTGCTAAGCTTTGATACCAAGCAATGCACTCACTCATGTGAAGAAAAAGGTTCCAAAGATTAAAAAAAAAAAAAAAAGGTGACATAATACTTCAGAAAAAGCAGTTAAATATGCAATTATTTTTTATCAGATGATTAAGTGAATCAAAAATGAATTAAGTTCATGTCAAGCTCTAATATTGTATATGATTGAAAAGATGTAACAGGCCACTAATCAAGGCAACCTAAATAGCTGGGTTTGCATAGAATGATTGTGTTGAAATGAAAATAATGTAAAAATTAAAAAGTAGGAATGAAGTCCTTCGTGCTACTTCAAGAAACCCTTGTTCTTTTCAGAAAGGCACAGAAATGAGTATGTTTGATCTCTGCTATGTGTGTCATTTCTGGCTTCATGCAAGCTTGGAATTCACAGAAAGCTACTTGTTTCAGTTTATTTCTTCCCATCAATTAAAAAAGTGATAAGAATGAAAGGGACTATTTTGATCCTGAATGCAATGAGTATTTGTAGATGCTGAAATGTTGGTGTAGCGCCAGAAGAGTCTCATTTCAGAAAAGGAACTGGTCAAGACCTGGCTTTAAGGTCTTTGGGCCAATCCCATGCCAGTTAGAAGGAAAGTGTTTACATTGGTCAAGTGTAAACAGGTACTTCATGGCAGAGTGCCAACAGGGTGAAAAATAACAGGATATGTTCCTGGTGAAAAATGGAACATGGCTGAAACTCTGTGCGCACATATCAAATATATTTCTTTTTCTTTTCTCCTCCTCTTGCCTAAGATCAAAACAATGCCATGATCAACTAACAAGTGGATCCCTGCTGTCTTTCAGTGACAAAAACCACAGATATCTTTATCCAGATGTCTGACTTAAAAATAGCCAAGCAGGACAGTATTTTTAAGTCTGTGTTGCAAAATACTTGAATTAATGTATAAACACATTGAGAAAATTCAGAACTGGCAAATTTCACATAGGAACTTACCATATGTTTTCCAAGGATAAAAAAAAGGTACACATATCTTTATCCATGAAAGACAGCAGCTTTATTGCCACCTGTTTGCCTTGCACCAAATCTGCATCGGAATGAGTCACATTCACTCCTCTACTCCCTTTGTTGCAAAAATGAAATGAGGAGAAAAAGGAATTCAGAGATAAAAGCAAAGAGAGCAACATATGGAAACCAATGAAAAAAAGAGATCCCAAAAGGCCAAATAGCAGGACTGTGCTGTTCCTGGGCACTGTAACATGGCAAATGGCAATTCAGGATTTCTATTATTTTATACAGCAGTCACGTTGCATGGCTGGATCATCCATGCTGGCAGCCTGCTCCTTCATACTCTTTAGCCTATTTTTGTAAAATATCTTATCCTCAGGTTCCTCCTTTTGCTTTTGCTGTGTAGTTCAGTTTCTGACAGCAGAGAAAAATGCTAGTACCTGGCATTTAACCATGGTGCAAGCTAGATCTCCACCAAAAGATTTAGAAAGTGGCTTGTTGGCAAATCCTAGCTTTCACAAGACATAAATCACACCAATTTCCATCATTTGCCTGCTGATGGGGTTGAGGAGCATCCATTGGGAAAGGAGAGAAGAGAGAAGGACTATATTTCTGAGTTCCCCAAGTCCTGAAAAACTATATTCAGAAAATTGTAACTGAAAAAAAAAAAAAAAAACCCAAATGAAACAAAACATCAAATCCAACATGGTCTCATGTATCCTCACGATTTACAGTCCATTAAAAGCCCGTGGGACTAAAGAGTGATAGGTGACACTTGGTCTGCAAAAAGTGTCAGGACAATGGAAACCAACATGTCAGAGGCTCATTTTTCAAGGTCTGTGTGTGTACAGATTGACCAGCTGTGGATCATGAGTGACACACAGTGGAGGGTCTGTGAGCAGAGAGGGGTGCAGCTGAAATAAAAAAGCAGAACTTGAGAAAAATCGTGCTGTGCAGCTGCAGGACCATTCCACAGCCATGCTCCCACCTAGTGCTCCTGGGCTTTCATAACCGGACTGTGAACAAAGCAGAAGGAAACAGAAAGGGAAGAAAACCCAACACCTTTCTCAAGGGAGAATTCAGCTGAGAAAAAAAAAATATAGCAAAACAGGCACTCTTCTCTCTACCCTATAGTTTAACACAAGACAAGCTGAAGGAAAAAACCTTCCCTTTCATGCTCCCCTAAAAGCACCAAGCACACATCTTCTCCCAGTTTTCAGTCCTTGTACCAACCTTTGCTATTAGCTCTTCCTGTCCAAAATGAGTCTCTGAAGGTCCTCCTTGCCGTGTGTCCTTAATGCTTTAGTATTCTAATTCAAAGTAATTAGTCCTTAAAAGTCCACTCAGCTGTATGGAGAAAAAAAAAAAAAAGGAAACTAGTTTACCCTCAAACACATCTTCATGAGGTTTCCACAGAGTGTTTTCTAATAATCTGATGTGCAGAAAATCTGGCTTTCTGATTGTGTGATGAAGTTTTTTCCTGGCTTTGTGAGCCAGGCTATTAAAATCACCTTGTTGCTTTCTTTTATGCTCTTTCCTTCTGTGAAAGCAAACAGGTGGATTGTACTTTACTGCAGAACAGTAAGGACAAGGCAGGGTAGGTTTAATAAGTTAGTCAGAGTACAGATGCATTTTTCCAGAGCCAGGGCAGGTGGTTTGTCATCTGGAGGAGTGTATTATCTGCTGCTCCTATGTGCCTGGCAGGCACAGAGCCTCGCCCATCCTGGCTCTGACTTCTGCATTGCAACTGTCTGCAAACATCTCATACTTGCTATCTCTCCATGAATCTGAAGCCAATTTTCTTCTTCTTTACTAAATAAAAAAAAAAAAATCCTCTTTTATAATAACAGGGTGTGAGATCGAGTTTGCTTTTTTGCTCAGTGTAACTTGTACTTCACTTGCAGAACACCTCCTTTGAAATCAGTGAATCTTGCCGTGAGTTCCAGTTAAGTAGAGGCAGCAATTTGTTGCAAAAGGGGCTTTTGTGCAAAACAGGACTTTCGTAGATGGAGAAGGGTTAGAAATTAAACATAGACCATAGTTTTGTGGAGGGCCTTACAAAAATAACTTTTAAAAATTCATTAATAGGTGCTTAATAGATTGATTTAGTGACTGGTAATCAATTTTTAAGGAGTCCCAAGGGTATAGTTAACCTCTAGCCTTTATTTTTTTCAGTTAATTATAATCTTTTATGACATACATTAAGCATGAACATTTGAATCTTGCATCAACCCATAATAAATCTTTCCAACACAATTTCCATGCAAGTTATGACTGAAGTCGTTCTGCAGTGCATGGTGCCCTTCCTGTCTGGGTGGATATTTAGACAGTCCTGCAAAATAGATCTATGCTACTAGGATGACTTGCCTTTCCTGTAATCTTCTCCAGGATAAAACTCCAAGTTCAGAAACTGAAGAGTGACTTTGATGGGGCTGTGCTGATTAATGGAATTGTAGTTTATACTCTGAAGCAGTTTTTCTTAAAAGTGGTGGGAGTTAGTACCAAACCTGCTAATGATTTCCTATAGTTTAATTTCAAGGCATGTGACTGCAAGGAGTGATTCTAATGAGGTAATTTTATTTTTTCCTTCTTTATAGTCACTTTGGGAATAATTTTCTCTTTGCATATGGTTGTACCACTGCAACATGATAAAATTCCCTTACCAGTTCTTTGCTCAGAAAATATTATTTCTTACTAACGGCCTCTGTGACTAGCCAAAAATTCATCCCAGACAGTTTCATAGAAAACAGTGCCAGCTCAAAGAATTTGATTCATTAACCAGACTGCTGATAGGAACTGCGCAGGAAATAGCCTTGAATGAGAGGTATGAAGCAATCCTCAGACTTTCCCTGATTTGTAACAAGTCCCTGTGTGCATGCAGCGACTCATCTTCCGCTGCCACTACAGGGAGTGACCCATACTGTAAGAGGACAAGTTGGGACACCTTATCCAGGTCACTAAAAACCAGTACAATTGTCTTGTCACAGGCGCCAGTTGGGTCTAATGAATGGGAAAATATTTGTATTACCATTTATGCAGCATATTTTCTCCTGTTGCAGAATCTTTGTTAATAGCCTACAGCTACAGAAGGGAATGTTTATGTGATACAAAAGAGAGGAATTCTAGTATGCACAGAGGAAAAAAACCAAAAAAACAAAAAAACCCAAAAAACCAGAGTACTATGAAAGAAGGGGCAAAACTGGCCAGGAAATACTCATCCTCATGTGTCTTTCCAAATCATGCTAACTGCTCCCCATAGTCCTGTCTTTGTTTTCTCCAGCAAGATTATTTCAAGTTGTGGAATCCAGAGAGCATCAGAAAATATCTTGCCTGATTCCTATCCCCACCGATCCAAAAGACAGTTTTACAATTGCATCAGAGTCCTTGGAGGAGTAACCGTCTATTTGTTCGAAAGCATTTTTAAAAGGCTTAGCAACAGAGTGAGACAGAATCTCACATGTGACACTCCACACCACCAAGTATGTGGCTTATGACTTTAGCATGCCATTTCTCTGGCAGCCAACTTTTCTTTGCTTTAAATGCAAGATAGGCAAAAAGAGCCTCCCAGGTACTCATTTAGGATAAAAAACCAGTATAATTTAGCAATGATCATTTGAACATGTGCAAAAAAACTAAACCTTATTTCTTCAAGCAGGAACAAATCTCAAAATGTATCCTTGACCTTAACAAAGAGGTCTAAATTTGCTGAAAATTATTGATGCTATCTAAACATCTGTAAAGTCGGACTTCATAGTGCTAGGTGCTGCAGAACATTAGGAATAGAGTAATTTTGCCCCATATTTATGAAACATACAACAGGTGGGGAAACAAGAGGCCAGGGAGAGAGAGAGGAGAGCAATAGCAATAGAAAGTATTTTCAGATAGATAAGTGCAGCTAATTTGTTGACAGCTGTCATTGGAAGACCACCTTCTGCAGCTGTGTTTCTTCCTAGATTATGAAAATTGATTCGCTCTTCTTACAGCCCTTGGACACAAAGTAAGCTGAGATTGGATGTTCCTGAAGAATTGTGCTTGGACTGTCCAAAGCTACAGATGATGGGTTTTTCACAAGACTAAGAGCTGAGTTCAAACCAGAGAGATGAGTACTTTAAATGGAAGTTCTTGAAAATAGAAAGATTGAATTCATCCTCAGGTCCTGCTGTTGCAGATAGTATGACTCAGAAGTAGAACAAATTTGCCAATGGAAAGTATCCTGAGGAGCCTTGTGTCAAATTAAGTAATCAACAGGGAGTAGAACTTACTGTCAGAGCATCACTGAGTCAGGCAGCACCTGGAAGATGAGGAGCATGGTCAAAGAAAAATGAAGAGAAGGAGAGGTGAAGACAGAGGAGCCCTGGTATGTGGCAGCAGTGCTGAAGCAATCAATATCTCCAATGTGAGGCTGGTGGAAAAGGAGGTATTCTCTTCTGTTTTTAAGGAAGACGCATCACTTCTGCTGTGGTCAAACTAAGTTTTAGCAGCCTGGAATTATTCCAGGCAGTTAGAATTTTTCAGACCACCTCTAAACTTTTTTGGGAAAGGTCACATAATAACACCCTTTCTTGCAAGAATCCATCCCACAAGAATTTCCGTTAATCCCTTGGCCATCACATTGCTGAAATATATATTTTCCAGCTGCAGGAAGAGACTCATCAATATGAGCAAGTACTGGGATGGCTTTTTACAACACAGCTCACATGCCTATGGTGCTTGGGCATTTCCTCAGGAGCACATATTTGATTCACTTTCAGATAATTTAGAAGCTAGTCTTAGATGATTAATCTGCCTGTTCTGGATGCAGAGCTAAGGTATGCAATGTCAGTGGATTTCCACATTCTCATTTCACCACACAAAGATGACAGCTGTGGATGAAAGATCCTCCTGTACTAACACACAAGATTTATCTGTTTCTCCCAAGGTCCACAAGTCATCTGGGGGCCTGGCATCAATACAGATGGTCTGCAAAGTGCTTGAGGCTCTCTGGCATGCAAGGAGCTCTCAGTGGAAGATGGTGACATTTTCGCTCGCTGCTTCAGTGTTTCTTTTTCCTCTCCAATACTTCAGACAGATGTTAGCCTGCCTTCCCCTCTCTCAGGTCTGCTGGCAGCTCATTTCATCTGGATTCACAAGCATCTCCTGGACACTGGTGTTTGTGTTGTGTCAGCATATGGGTTAAAAACTACTCCATCGCATTAGTAGTTGATGAGAACACTCTGTAAACAAATAAATCAGTTGTACTGGTTTTGCTTTTTTCCTCACTTTTCAGTGGAGTTTCTAGCACGATTTCAGAAACAGGGTAATGACAAATCCTGTGAAAAGACACCTGTGAATCATGGGGAAGTTGTTTAAGCATGTGAGAGACACTTCTGCCGGGTGAAACAGTGTGCACTGGACTGGAATATCCAAAGCAGAGTTCTCAACCACTTTGTAGTGACACCCACAGCCTGGACCAGAGAGAAAATCCTCCATCTATGCAGACTGTGCTTTCAGTTTTCATTTCCTCTAGAAGTCCCACACTTCCTTTTTCCAAAAGTTCTACCTTCCTGCTGTAACACCTCTCCATACTGTGAGTGTTGTCGTGACTTCCTTTCCTAGAGTCATCATTCAGCTAATTCCTATCCTTACCACAACCACTACTAGTGCTCATTAACAAAATAATGGGAGCTGCAGTCAGCGCTCCTGACATGTCTGTGCTAATTTATGATGGATCATTTCTGGAAAGACCTCCAGCAGCCCGTCCTCATTCAACTGCATAATTCTGTCAGCTTGCTGGTTTAACTCCAGAGTCTGCTGAAGGCAAGTCATCAAGAGCAGCTCTGGCTCCTCAGCCCTTCTGCAGCAGCTGGGGTGGGAGAAGCACTTTCTAGGCTTTGCAGGGCCTGGTGATATACTGGGACCAGCCTTTGAATTCCCACAATTAATTCTGGGAGGTCAGAAATTCTAGGTGTTTTCTAAATATGGCCCGTTTTTATGCCTGAAGCTGTCAGCATTCTTCAGCTGTTTAAATCATCCTTTTGGCACATAAAGCACATGCCCAAGAATTCTTCAGCCAGTCTCCATACCTTCCCTGAGCTTTGCTCTCTCCACAACACCCCATGACCTCTGTTTTATATAAACATCACAACACAGTGAGGTTTTCACACGAGGGAGTGAGTTGGCCTCAGCAGATGTACAAACTTCAGAAATGCCTCCTGAAAAGCTCACCACATGGTCAAATGAAGGTGAAGAATGGATTTATATGCCAATGCTGCACCTGTCTCCTGGCTGTCTCTTTTCACTTGATTTTTGGATGCCACTTATTTGCTGAAAATGAATATGTTAAGGAAAATCACTGCATACTGGTGCAAAATTTGCTATAGATGGTATCCAACATGTAGCAGGTAAAACAGGAATATCAAACTAAATGTAATTACTGTTATCCTCAGGTCTTTTTTTCTATTTCTAGGGAACGATGGATTGGCAAAAACACCTTTTGAAAACCAAAAAGTAATACATTTCTACAATCTAGGGACATGAGGTTTCAAACATCTACAGTATTTAAAAACAACGACAGAAATGCAGGTTGTCCAACTTACTCTGAAACGTACCTTCGATAATATCAACAGTGCCTCTGTCTCTTGCCAAGGGTGCCACCATTTTAGTGTGCCTCTAAACTTTCAATACTTGCTTCCCCAGAGAAATAATGTACCAGGGAACAGGCGTTATCCCACTGGATGTAGATCTGTTTCAGATCGGCGTTATCCCCACTGGATGTAGAATCTGTTTCAGATTCGATTTCAGAGCTCCAGTTTTTTGACAACCACTCCTGACTCTGAAAGGTTTTCAAATTATGTTGCCATGAATGGCCTGCAATTTGTAATGGAGTTTGTAGAGGTTGTGAAGTAGGGTGGAAATATTTCTCTGAAAATATTTGCATGTTGGTTTAGATTTTCACTGATTGTGAACAAGATCTAATTCCCCTCATGAATAGCACAAATTCTATCTAATAATGTGGAAAGCTTTTCTTTGGAAATCTCAGCCACCGCTCAGTATCATTCTAAATTAAAATTTCATACCTTTAGCCGAACTTTATCTTTACCCAAAATATTATGAGGATAATAGCTAGGATGATAGAAAATCCAGGTTCCAGGCCAATACTCACCCAACTACTATGAGTGAGCCACAGCCATGCTTGTGCCTTCTACAACCTGATCACCTGCTGTCACAGAGACAGCTCACAGACCTAATACCAGTCCTTGGTACAGGGAAATTTTGCCCTTGTCCTCAATATAGTATGGACTTCAGCCTTGTTTTAGTATCATGAGTTTCAGAGACTACATCAAAGACAGGTTTAACTTCAGCTTAAAAACTGTAGAAGGCACTGCCCATTTTGATCTTGGTCTAAGACTGATACATCTGGATTGTCTTCTAAATGCCATAGAATCATCTGGCATTTACGGAGAAACAAGACAAGATCATGACTGTATGGAAGATAGTAACATCACTTCCTGTATTGCATCTCATGTGGTTCTGTAAAAAGCTTAAAAGATCTATTTTAGTAGGAATAGAAACCTTTGAAAATTGACTTTTCCAGGGTATGCCATCTGCAAGATGTGCAAACAAGTTAATGATCTTATGCAGAAGTAGGTCTACCAGTGCACTGAACATCGCAGCAAATTTCATGGAGACTTCATAAAAGATAAATGCTGTTTTCTTCCTAAAAAGGCCACTGTCCTGCCTGAAGAGCATTTGTTTGGTCTAAATGGACAAATACTCTTTAAAGTGGATATGGATTTTTGGTATTTGCATTTCTCTTAAACCTCTGGTGTGGTGCATTAATTTCTGCCACCAAGGAGATGTCAAGATTGAGTGGGTACTGACATCCTGAGCATTCCAAACATCCCTTCCAGAGGCATGACTGAGCAGTATGGGAAGCTCTTGCGGCTTCAACCCCTGGTACATTGTGAGATCCCTGCTTACTTCTATGGCAGGGATATTCCCACCCAAATGTCTCCAAAGTCTCCAGGAGTTCCATCCTGCCACTTCAAGTGTCCTGAGAGGAAGCCACAGACCGCAGTTAAATATGCAATTATTTTTTTTATCAGATGATTAAGTGAATCAAAAATGATATTAAGTTCATGTCAAGCTCTAATATTGTATATGATTTGAAAAGATGTAACAAGGCCACATAATCAAAGGCAACCTAAATAGCTGGGTTTGCATAGAATGATTGTGTTGAAATGAAATAAATGTAAAAATTAAAAAGTAGGAATGAAGTCCTTCGTGCTACTTCAAGAAACCCTTGTTCTTTTCAGAAAGGCACAGAAATGAGTATGTTTGATCTCTGCTATGTGTGTCATTTCTGGCTTCATGCAAGCTTGGAATATCACAGAAAGCTACTGTTTCAGTTTATTTCTTCCCATCAATTAAAAAAGTGATAAGAATGAAAGGGACTATTTTTGATCCTGAATGCAATGAGTATTTGTAGATGCTGAAAATGTTGGTGTAGCGCCAGAAGAGTTCTCATTTCAGAAAAGGAACTGGTCAAGACCTGGCTTTAAGGTCTTTGGGCCCAATCCCATTGCCAGTTAGAAGGAAAGTGTTTTACATTGGTCAAGTGTAAACAGGTACCTTCATGGCAGGAGTGCCAACAGGGGTGAAAAATAACAGGATATGTTCCTGGTGAAAATGGAACATGGCTGAAACTCTGTGCGCACATATCAAATGAATATCTTCTTTTTTCTTTTCTCCTCCTCTTGCCTAAGATCAAAACAATGCAATGATCCAACTAACAAGTGGATCCCTGCTGTCTTTCAGTGACAAAAACCACAGATATCTTTATCCAGATGTCTGACTTAAAAAATAAGCCAAGCAGGGACAGTATTTTAAGTCTGTGTTGCAAAATACTTGAATTAATGTATTAAACACATTGAGAAAATTCAGAACTGGCAAATTTCACATAGGAACTTACCATATGTTTTCCAAGGATAAAAAAAAAGGTACACATATCTTTATCCATGAAAGACAGCAGCTTTATTGCCACCTGTTTGCCTTGCACCAAATCTGCATCGGAATGAGTCACATTCACTCCTCTACTCCCTTTGCTTTGCAAAAATGAAATGAGGAGAAAAATGGAATTCAGAGATAAAAGCAAAGAGAAGCAACATATGGAAAACCAATGAAAAAAAAGAGATCCCAAAAGGCCAAATAGCAGGACTGTGCTGTTCCATTGGGCACTGTAACATGGCAAATGGCAATTCAGGATTTCTATTATTTTATTACAGCAGATCACGTGCATGGGCTGGATCATCCATGCTGGGCAGCCTGCTCCTTCATACTCTTTAGCCTATTTTTTGTAAAATTATCTTATCCTCAGGGTTCCTCCTTTTGCTTTTGCTGGTGTAGTTCAGTTTCTGACAGCAGAGAAAACATGCTAGTACCTGGCATTTAACCATGGTGCAAGTAAATCCATGGTCATAACTCCACCCAAAGATTTAGAAAGTGGCTTGTTGGCAAAATCCTAGTTTCCACATAAATCACACAATTTCCATCATTTGCCTGCTGATGGGGATGGAGGAGCATCCATTGGGAAAGGAGAGAAGAGAGAAGGGACTATTATTTCTGAGTTCCCCAAGTCCTGAAAAACTATATTCAGAAAATTGTAACTGAAAAAAAAAAAAAAAAAACCCAAATACAAAACATCAAAATCCAACATGGTCTCATGTATCCTCACGATTTACAGGTCCATTAAAAGCCCGTGGGACTAAAGAGTGATAGGTGACAACTTGGGTCTGCAAAAAGTGTCAGGGACAATGGGAAACCAACATGTCAGAGGCTCATTTTTCAAGGTCTGTGTGTGTACAGATTGACCAGCTGTGGATCATGAGTGACACACAGTGGAGGGGTCTGTGAGCAGGGATGCAGCTGAAATAAAAAGAGAACTTGAGAAATCGTGCTGTGCGACTGCAAGGACCATCCACAGCCATGCTCCCACCTAGTGCTCTGGGTTTCATAACCGGACTGTGAAAAAGCAAGAGAAACAGAAAGGGAAGAAAACCCAACACCTTTCTCAGGGAGATTCAGTGAGAAAAAAAATATATAGCAAAACAGGCACTCTTCTCTACTACCTAGTTTAACACAAGACAAGCTGAAGGAAAAAACCTTCCCTTTCTGCTCCCCTAAAAGCACCAGCACACTTCTCCCGTTTTCAGCTTGTACCAACCTTTGCTATTAGCTCTTCCTGTCCAAATGAGTCTCTGAAGTCTCCTTGCCAGCTGTGTCCTTAATGCTTTAGTATGCTAATTCAAAGTAATTAGTCCTTAAAAGTCACTCAGCTGTATGGAGAAAAAAAAAAAAAAGGAAACTAGTTTACCCTCAAAACTTTCATGGTTTCCACAGATGTTTTCTAATAATCTGATGTGCAGAACTGGTTTCTGATTGTGTGATGAAGTTTTTCCTGGCTTTGTGAGCCAGGCTATAAATACCTTGTTGCTTCTTTTATGCTCTTTCCTCTGTGAAAGAAACAGGTGGATTGTACTTTACTGCAGAACAGTAAGGACAAGGCAGGGTAGGTTTAATAAGTTAGTCAGAGTACAGATGCATTTTTCCAGAGCCAGGGCAGGTGGTTTGTCATCTGGAGGAGTGTATTATCTGCTGCTCCTATGTGCCTGGCAGGCACAGAGCCTCGCCCATCCTGGCTCTGACTTCTGCATTGCAACTGTCTGCAACATCTCATATTGCTATCTCTCCATGAATCTGAAGCCATTTTCTTCTTCTTTACTAAATAAAAAAAAAAAAATCCTCTTTTATAATAACAGGGTGTGAGATCGAGTTTGCTTTTTTGCTCGTGTAACTTGACTTCACTTGCAGAACACCTCCTTTGATCAGTGAATCTTGCCGTGGTTCCAGTTAAGTAGAGGGACAATTTGTGCAAAAAGGGACTTTTGTTGGCAAACAGGGACTTTCTAGATGGAAGGTAGAACATTAACATAGACCATAGTTTTTGTGGAGGGCCTTACAAAAATAACTTTTAAAAATTCATTAATAGGTGCTTAATAGATTGATTTAGTGACTGGTAATCAATTTTTAAGGAGTCCCAAGGGTAATGAGTTACCTCTAGCCTTTATTTTTTTCAGTTAATTATAATCTTTTATGACATACATTAAGCATGAAACATTTGAAATCTTGCATCAACCCATAATAAATCTTTTCCAACACAATTTCCATGCAAGTTATGACTGAAGTCGTTCTGCAGTGCATGGTGCCCTTCCTGTCTGGGTGGATATTTAGACAGTCCTGCAAAATAGATCTATGCTACTAGGATGACTTGCCTTTCCTGTAATCTTCTCCAGGATAAAACTCCAAGTTTCAGAAACTGAAGAGTGACTTTGATGGGGCTGTGCTGATTAATGGAATTGTAGTTGTAACTCTGAAGCAGTTTTTCGTTAAAAGTGGTGGGAGTTAGTACCAAACCTGCTAATGATTTCCTATAGTTTTAATTTCAAGGCATGTGACTGCAAGGAGTGATTCTATATGAGGTAATTTTATTTTTTTCCTTCTTTATAGTCACTTTGGGAATAATTTTTCATCTTTGCATATGGTTGTACCACTGCAACATGATAAAATTCCCTTACCAGTTCTTTGCTCAGAAAATTTATTTCTTACTAACGGGCCTCTGTGACTAGCCAAAAATTCATCCCAGGACAGTTTCATAGAAAACAGTGCCAGCTCAAAGAATTTTGATTCATTAACCAGACTGCTGATAGGAACTGCGCAGGAAATAGCCTTGAATGAGAGGTATGAAGCAATCCTCAGACTTTCCCTGTGATTTGAACAGTCCCTGTGTGCATGCAGCGACTCATCTTCCGCCTGCCACTACAGGGAGTGACCCCATACCTGTAAGAGGGACAAGTTGGGACACCTTATCCAGGTCACTAAAACCAGTACAATTGTCTGTCACAGGCAGCCAGTTGGGTCTAATGAATGGGAAAATATTTGTATTACCATTTATGCAGCAATATTTTCTCCTGTTGCAGAATCTTTGTTAATAGCCTACAGCTACAGAAGAGGAATGTTTATGTGATACAAAAGAGAGGAATTCTAGTATGCACAGAGGAAAAAAAACCAAAAAAACAAAAAAACCCAAAAAACCAGAGTACTATGAAAGAAGGGGCAAAACTGGCCAGGAAATACTCATCCATCATGTGTCTTTCCAAAATCATGCTAACTGCTCCCCATAGTCCTGTCTTTGTTTTCTCCAGCAAGATTATTTCAAGTTGTGGAATCCAGAGAGCATCAGAAAATATCTTGCCTGATTCCTATCCCCACCGATCCAAAAGACAGTTTTACAATTGCATCAGAGTCCTTGGAGGAGTAACCGTCTATTTGTTCGAAAGCATTTTAAAAGGCTTAGCAACAGAGTGAGACAGAATCTCACATGTGACACTCCACACCACCAAGTATGTGGCTTATGACTTTAGCATGCCATTTCTCTGGCAGCCCAACTTTTCTTTGCTTTAAAATGCAAGGATAGGCAAAAAAGAGCCTCCCAGGTACTCATTTAGGATAAAAAACCAGTATAATTTAGCAATGATCATTGAACATGTGCAAAAAACTAAACCTTTTATTTCTTCAAGCAGGAACAAATCTTCAAAATGTATCCTTGACCTTAACAAAGAGGTCTAAATTTGCTGAAAAATTATTGATGCTATCTAAACATCTGTAAAGTCAGGACTTCATAGTGCTAGGTGCTGCAGAAACATTTAGGAAATAGAGTAATTTTGCCCCATATTTATGACAACATACAACAGGTGGGGGAAACAAGAGGCCAGGGAGAGAGAGAGGAGAGCAATAGCAATAGAAGAGTATTTTCAGATAGATAAGTGCAGCTAATTTGTTGACAGCTGTCATTGGAAGACCACCTTCTGCAGCTGTGTTTCTTCCTAGATTATGAAAATTGATTCTGCTCTTCTTACAGCCCTTGGACACAAAGTAAGCTGAGATTGGATGTTCCTGAAGAATTGTGCTTGGACTGTCCAAAGCTACAGATGATGGGTTTTTTCACAAGACTAAGAGCTGAGTTCAAACCAGAGAGATGAGTACTTTAAATGGAAGTTCTTGAAAATAGAAAGATTGAATTCATCCTCAGGTCCTGCTGTTGCAGATAGTATGACTCAGAAGTAGAACAAATTTGCCAATGGAAAGTATCCTGAAGGAGCCTTGGTCAAATTAAGTAATCAACAGGGAGTAGAACTTACTGTCAGAGCATCACTGAGTCAGGCAGCACCTGGAAGATGAGGAGCATGGTCAAAGAAAAATGAAGAGAAGGAGAGGTGAAGACAGAGGAGCCCTGGTATGTGGCAGCAGTGCTGAAGCAATCAATATCTCCAATGTGAGGCTGGTGGAAAAGGAGGTATTCTCTTCTGTTTTTAAGGAAGACGCATCACTTCTGCTGTGGTCAAACTAAGTTTTAGCAGCCTGGAATTATTCCAGGCAGTTAGAATTTTTCAGACCACCTCTAAACTTTTTTTGGGAGAAAGGTCACATAATAACACCCTTTCTTGCAAGAATCCATCCCACAAGAATTTCCGTTAATCCCTTGGCCATCACATTGCTGAAATATATATTTTCCAGCTGCAGGAAGAGACTCATCAATATGAGCAAGTACTGGGATGGCTTTTTACAACACAGCTCACATGCCTATGGTGCTTTGGGCAGTTTCCTCAGGAGCACATATTTGATTCACTTTCAGATAATTTAGAAGCTAGTCTTAGATGATTAATCTGCCTGTTCTGGATGCAGAGCTAAGGTATGCAATGTCAGTGGATTTCCACATTCTCATTTCACCACACAAAGATGACAGCTGTGGATGAAAAGATCCTCCTGTACTAACACACAAGATTTGATCTGTTTCTCCCAAGGTCCACAGTCATCCTGGGGGCCTGGCATCAATACAGATGGTCTGCAAAGTGCTTGGAGGCTCTCTGGCATGCAAGGAGCTCTCAGTGGAAGATGGTGACATTTTCTGCTCGCTGCTTCAGTGTTTCTTTTTTCCTCTCCAATACTTCAGGACAGATGTTAGCCTGCCTTCCCCTCTCTCAGGTCTGCTGGCAGCTCAGATTTCATCTGGATTCACAAGCATCTCCTGGACACTGGTGTTTGTGTTGTGTCAGCATATGGGTTAAAAACTACTTCCATCGCATAGTAGTTGATGAGAAACACTCTGTAAACAAATAAATCAGTTGTACTGGTTTTGCTTTTTTCCTCACTTGCAGTGGAGTTCTAGCACCGATTTCAGAAACAGGGTAATGACAAATCCTGTGAAAAAAGACACCTGTGAAATCATGGGGAAGTTGTTTTAAGCATGTGAGAGACACTTCTGCCTGGGTGAAAACAGTGTGCACTGGACTGGAATATCCAAAGCAGAGTTCTCAAACCACTTTGTAGTGACACCACAGCCTGGACCAGAGAGAAAATCCTCCATCTATGCAGACTGTGCTTTCAGTTTTCATTTCCTCTTTAGAAGTCCCACACTTCCTTTTTCCAAAAGTTTCTACCTTCCTGCTGTTAACACCTCTCCATACTGTGAGTGTTGTCGTGACTTCCCTTTCCTAGAGTCATCATTCAGCTAATTCCTATCCTTACCACAACCACTACTAGTGCTCATTAACAAAATAATGGGAGCTGCAGTCAGCGCTCCTGACATGTCTGTGCTAATTTATGATGGATCATTTCTGGAAAGACCTCCAGCAGCCCGTCCTCATTCAACTGCATTAATTCTGTCAGAGCTTGCTGGTTTTAACTCCAGAGTCTGCTGAAGGCAAGTCATCAAGAGCAGCTCTGGCTCCTCAGCCCTTCTGCAGCAGCTGGGGGTGGGAGAAGCACTTTCTAGGCTTTGCAGGGCCTGGTGATATACTGGGACCAGCCTTTGAATTCCCACAAATTATTCTGGGAGGTCAGAAATTCTAGGTGTTTTCTAAATATGGCCCGTATTTATGCCTGAAGCTGTCAGCATTCTTCAGCTGTTTAAGATCATCCTTTTGGCCAATAAAGCACATGCCAAAAGAATTCTTCAGCCAGTCTCCCATACCTTCCCTGAGCTTTGCTCTCTCCACAACACCCCATGACCTCTGTTTTATAATAAACATCACAACACAGTGAGGATTTTCACACGAGGGAGTGAGTTGGCCCTCAGCAGATGTACAAACTTCAGAAATGCCTCCTGAAAAGCTCACCACATGGTCAAACTGAAGGTGAAGAATGGATTTATATGCCAAATGCTGCACCTGTCTCTCTGGCTGTCTCCTTTTCACTTGATTTTTGGATGCCAACTTATTTGCTGAAAAATGAATATGTTAAGGAAAATCACTGCATACTGGTGCAAAATTTGCTATAGATGGATATCCAACAATGTAGCAGGTAAAAACAGTGAATATCAAACTAAATGTAATTACTGTTATCCTCAGGTCTTTTTTTCTATTTCTAGAGGAACGATGGATTGGCAAACACCTTTGAAAAACCAAAAAGTAAATACATTTCTACAATCTAGGGACATGAGGTTTCAAACATCTACAGTATTTAAAAACAACGACAGGAAATGCAGGTTGTCCAACTTACTCTGAAACGTACCTTCGATAATATCAACAGTGCCTCTGTCTCTTGCCAAGGGTGCCACCATTTTAGTGTGCCTCTAAACTTTCATACTTGCTTCCCCAGAGAAGATAATGTACCAGGGAACAGGCGTTATCCCCACTGGATGTAGATCTGTTTCAGATCGGCGTTATCCCCACTGGATGTAGATCTGTTTCAGATCTGATTTCAGAGCTCCAGTTTTTTGACAACCACTCCTGACTCTGAAAGGTTTTCAAATTATGTATGCCATGAATGGCCTGCAATTTGTAATGGCAGTTTTGTAGGAGGTTGTGAAGTAGGGTGGAAATATTTCTCTGAAATATATTTGCAGTGTTGGTTTAGATTTTCACTGATTGTGAACAAGATCTAATTCCCCTCATGAATAGCACAAATTCTATCTAAAATAATGTGGAAAGCTTTTCTTTGGAAATCTCAGCCACCGCATCAGTATCATTCTAAATTATAAATTTCATACCTTTAGCCGAACTTTATCTTTACCCAAAATATTATGAGGATAATAGCTAGGATGATAGAAAATCCAGGTTCCAGGCCAATACTCACCCAACTACTATGAGTGAGCCACAGCCATGCTTGTGCCTTCTACAACCTGATCACCTGCTGTCACAGAGACAGCTCACAGACCTAATACCAGTCCTTGGTACAGGGAAATTTTGCCCTTGTCCTCAATATTAGTATGGACTTCAGCCTTGGTTTTAGTATCATGAGTTTTCAGAGACTACATCAAAGACAGGTTTAACTTCAGCTTAAAAAACTGTAGAAGGCACTGCCCAGGTTTTGATCTTGGTCTAAGACTGATACATCTGGATTTGATCTTCTAAATGCCATAGAATCATCTGGCATTTACGGAGAAACAAGACAAGATCATGACTGTATGGAAGATAGTAACATCACTTCCTGTATTGCATCTCATGTGGTTCTGTAAAAAGCTTAAAAGATCTATTTTAGTAGGAATAGAAACCTTTGAAAATTGACTTTTCCAGGGTATGCCATCTGCAAGACTGTGCAAACAAGTTAATGATCTTATTGCAGAAGTAGGTCCTACCAGTGCACTGAACATCGCAGCAAATTTCATGGAGACTTCATAAAAGATAAATGCTGTTTTCTTCCTAAAAAGGCCACTGTCCTGCCTGAAGAGCATTTGTTTGGTCTAAATGGACAAATACTCTTTTAAAGTGGATATGGATTTTTGGTATTTGCATTTCTCTTAAACCTCTGGTGTGGTGCATTAATTTCTGCCACCAAGGAGATGTCCAAGGATTGAGTGGGTACTGACATCCTGAGCATTCCAAACATCCCTTCCAGAGGCATGGTACTGAGCAGTATGGGAAGCTCTTTGCTGGCTTCAACCCCTGGTACCATTGGTGAGATCCCTGCTTACTTCTATGGCAGGGATATTCCCACCCAAATGTCTCCAAAGTCATCAGGAGTTCCATCCTGCCACTTCAAGTGTCCTGAGAGGAAGCCACAGACCTCTGAGCTCAATGATCTTTCAAAACAACTTAAATGAGAAGACGTTCACGTGTCCTGAGACCATTAGAATTTAATAATTTCAGTTTGCAAGAAGGAAATCCCTCCCAACAGCACCAGCCTTGTCTCTCTTGGGTGCATCATTCACATTCAGTGGTTTGCACTTGCAGAGGAAAATCCATTCTGCCTTTTGGTCTGTCTCTGCACAGAGACATAAGCACTCTGTTGCAAGGCTCATTTTGAGCCGCTGTGCTACCTTCCTTCTGAACATAATTGTTACAATAAAATTCAACAGGCAATGGTCAGTTTGATTGTTTCAGCAAAACATAGCCGTGGCCATGGCCTTGGCTCTGGTGTGGAAAGCAAGGGACATGTTTCTAACCATCACAAAGGGGAGGAAAGAAATAAGTCCAACTGAACTAAACACAACAGGAAACTGGGGCTGGCAGCTGGATGGCTTGGCCTCCATCCTGCAAAAAGTGTGGTGGAAATCACCCCCAGTGAGCTTGCAGCTGGCACACAGGGTCAGTTTGACATGGTCACCAGAGCCCTTTATTTCCCTGGATTAGACATTTCGTCTTAGTATTTGTGAACAAAAAATTCTTGGTTGCCACTGGGGAGTCACTGTGCCTGAAAAGACCATAACCCAGGGGAGAAAACCAGTGAAAATTCAGGTCAAGTTTTTTCACAGTGTTATGGATTCATGCTCCCATCCAACAGCCATCTCAACCGCTAGTGAGTTTGATGCTGTAGGTGCCAGCCAAGATCCTCCATAATGGATCTCTTGTTAACTAAGACTGCTCTAACAAATGCTGCTCTGTGTTTTAGTCATATTTTGGAGCTGAATGTCTATGCTCCCTGTTTTTCAGGCAAAGCTCATTCCCTTCTCTCTCCTCCCAAGCACCACAGTCTCTCCTCTAACACCACTCCACTGGCCCACATGGACCCATTGATTTTCCATAACCCTCCTCAGGAGCTGTAAGGGTCTGGGTTTGCTTAAATGATAATCCTGATGACTAACTCAAGCCTTCCAGGTTTTCAGGAAATACAGCCATTTCCTGATGGACACTACTTCAGCATCCTGCTTTTCAGCAGTTCCTTTGATGGCTTCCTCATTTCCAGGCCTGAAAAAATCAAGTTTAGCAGCCTATTAGTTTTCTGTCTGTGGTTCAGCAAAGCTTAATCACAAGGCGTTTTACACCTTTTCATTTAATCCATTACTATTTTTTTTTCCTGCAATTCTCCTTTAAGTTTATAATTCCTGAACATATATTTTGCTTTCTTCCTTCATTACTACTTTTTGGTGTCCAACTGCATTCTTATGTAATTCTCTCTTTCGTGTCCAAACTCTCCTCCAAGAATGAGGTAAAAAGATTACCAACCAGCTCACGCCCGAGTTGACAGTGAATCAGCTGGGTGATTGAGTTGTTTAACCGAGTGACTTGAGTGCTGATCCAGAAATGGCCTCATTTGCTGATGGAAATGTTTTCCCATGAACATGTTCATTAATTGCTCTGGGTTCTGCAAAAACACATTACAAATAGGTATTTCTCATGGTTTACAACTCCCTTTAGAAAGGGAGCAGAGGGCATAAACCTAGTACCCTTTAGTGAAACGGAAAACTTAAATACAGAGGGCTAATTGCCTGGTTGTATATAATGTACGGCAGAGCCAGGCATAATATCTGTCTTTGGCTTCTTGGCACAACATTTTATTCATCTGGCTGTATTTCCTTTCTTTTGATTATTCCTCACATTTGTTGACTGTGTGCTGGGTCTCTGGGTTAGAGGCAGACCAGAGGGGAAAGCGTGTGGTGGCGGTGTCTGGACCACAGCATCGTATCGTGTGACAGCCTTGTGCATCGGCACAGAGCCCCGGCACAGGGGCGAGTGCTGGGAGCACAGCCCTCCTCAGCACACTGCTCCACTGCTGACTGTGGGGGCAGATCCAGCTGGGAATGGGCTAGGCACGATTAGGGAAGAAGGAGGAGGAGGCAGAAGCCCACCCAGACTGGCGGTGTGATTGCAAAGGCTCAGGAGCTTTATTGATGGACAATTCTTTGATGAATGACTAGATCTGCTTTGTTTTTCATTGCATGCTTGATTTGCACACCTTGTTAACTAATAAAACTATGGGCTTTCTTACTAAAATCACCCGTATGTCACTGCTAGTTCGTAGCAAACATGGCTTCATTGTAAATTTACATACGCTTGTGATTTTTTTTCCCACTCTTAATGGAAAACACACTGTTTTGTTTGGACTGTCTCCAAAGGTTTCAGTTATGGAGTTACTCACTGAAGGTGAAGCGTGTGGGAGGTTGCTTTAAGCAACATTACTAGTAAAGCCACTTACTCTGAATATTGGCTGCTCTTTTACTTTATTTGGATGAAGAGCAATATTTTCAAAAGTGTCTTAGCTACTTAGGAGTCCATGGCTTACACCAAAAAAATTTCACTGGCGCATGCTGGACTGGATACGATGTTTTTTCTTCAATGGTTGCACCTTCAGATAGAAACACAAGACACTGGAACAAAGGTGCCTTTTACTAGTGCAGTTTCTTTCAGTTCCTGAACCAGATTAACCTGGACTGGCACAAGCAAAGGGAGACTAACACAGGTATCTTGACACAGGCTCAGTTGTGACTCTTCCATCAAACTCACCAAAACGAATGCAGCCACATTTGTGCATATTTAGGGTACTTGTGAAGAAAGCTCTTTGACTTTCAGCCAACTAACTCTAAAAAAACTTGATGCTCCCTCAGCTATGCAAATACTTTGGGAAAATGCTAGCCTTGCAAGTAAAGGAACAGAGCACGCACATTAAGAGAATAAAACAAACAACTGTGCTACAAAGACTTCCTTTTATACCACTGTTCACTAGAACATGAGCAGAAAAAGCGAGAACTTGAATTTTGCACAAATGACTTAGATTTTTTTTTTCTTACACCACTGCCCCGTGTCTACTCACTAATAAATAAGACATCCACGTTGGCTGTTGCTGTGCTGCAAGGAGCTTTCAAAATGCTATTCAAATGCAAGAGAGAAAGAAAATCTCACACCCTGCTTCTCTCTGCAGGATACATGCATCCTGCTGGCAATACCCACTGAGGGATGGATTCTGCTGCCACAGCTGAACCTCTAGGCAAGGCAATGCAAGCCAGAGAAGTCCACTGTTCAGGAGCCACTGGAGAAGCAGAGGAGCCATCACGCTCCCATTTTTAGCACACCCCTGGAAGGACCCTCTCATATGGTCAAAGCCATATATTTTATTTTACCTGTGCTTTTTGGCTGAGTTATAGTCATGGCGCTCAATTTAAGGACTGTGCAGAAGAACCCATCTTTGCTGTGTGTTCATGAGTTCTTTGTGGAGAACTGTAATACCTCCTGACAACAAGCCTCATCCCAGACAAAATTTACATCCTTGCTCTCAGGGTCAGGTCTTGAATGCTTATGGGATTCCTTATGGAATTCAAGCACAGTAATTCTCTTACAGCAGCTAGGTTAAACATGGTTTGTTCAAAAAAGGAAACTGTCATCTATGGATTGAAAAAAATTGTGGTTTTGCCCTTTAGTGTTGTTCTTTGAGCTTTCCCAGGATTCTAGAACACTTATTTAGATTCAAGGTGTGTTCTGCTTACAAAAATATCAAGTAATGCCGCCCACTCTCTTGCAGTTTTCTGCACAGAAATAAAAAATGGAAATCAAAAGATACACCCTTCAAGCGAAAGTTTTCTAATCCTACAAGTTTTCATGGAGTTTTTCTAAGAAAAATCACTGCCTGTATTACAATTGTGTTTTATGTGTGTCCTTAGAATAAGTTGTTACACGTGTCTGGTATTCTCAGACCACAACAGACATCACAAAACAGACTGTGCATGTGTCCAGCTGTCTAGAAAAGAGGTCTGACAGTCAAGGGCCTCACAGTTTCTGCTTTCTTATGCACTTCCTCTGGTAGATCAGTGGATGCCTTGTGCTTTTAAGTATGTGGACCGAAAATCAGGTTTTCCACTTTATAGAAAATACAAAGACTTTTTCAGGGGCACAAACAGGAGTGTGCATGCATCCCAACAGCAGGAGAAAGGACAGATGACCTAAAGACTAGACAACGGCTCACATCTAGGCATGTTCATGCAAAGATGTAGGAATGATGTATCAAAAACAAAAGGAAGGTCAGCCACCTTTTCCAAACCCTTAACCCAATCCAGCTCAGGAAAGTCTGTTTTCCTGATGAGTGTCTTTAAGAAACACCATATGGGCAGCAGGCTTGCCTGAAGCACATTGCATTAGCCGTAGGGACACATATATGTCACTGACATTTTCCCTGACACAAGAATTTCTAAGCAAAATAATTTTCACTTGCTAGCATGTATCTGTGGCTCAAAATCAGACCTCATTTTGATCAGACAGGAGAGGGGTCTGGAAGGCAGTAGCAGCTGGAGTAGCTCAAATCAGGCACATTTTTGAGTAACTCCCTTGAACTAAGGAGTGTTTACATATTTTGAAAAGCAGGATTGCAAAGAGACACTTGAGGACAAGAAGAATGTACAAACTTAAAAATTCTGTGGCTGAATAAGCAGCAAAATACCCAAATATCATGAACTTTGGAAAAACAAAGAAAGAGAAAAACCCCAACCTATATCATTGATCCTTGAAGCATCCTTCAATCTTCTGAGTGGTAAAACACCATTTATATAAATCAGTGTGGGTGGTAAATGGGCAGGCTTCTCCTTGCTTCAACTGGCCTTTTGATCTCTTAATAAATTAAATACACCTAAAACAACAAAGTCTTTCATCAGAAAAAAAAAGTAGTGCCATGGAAGGGGCATTATTCATTTCTCTTGAACAAAAGCCACAACACAGATTTTTTTTCCTGAACTTGCCAGAAAGCCTTTGTAAGGGTCATAAACCAAACTCTGCAGAAAGGTAGGGAAGTCTCTTTGGTGTTGTCCCTTCCTCCTCTGTGTGGAATTTTCCACTTCCTTGTTCTCTGTGTATTTTATTTATTTACACAAATCATAGACCCATAGAATTGTTTCAGTTATAAAAGATCTTTAGGATCATCGAGTTCAACCATTAACCTGGCACTGCCAAGTGCATCACTAAACCATGTTCCCAAGTGCCACATCTGCATCTTTTAAATATCCCCAGGGAAAGTGGCACCCATCAGACATCACTAAAGACACTAAAACAAACTGGATCCAAAACTGGGCCCTGGGGAGCACCACTTCTGACTGGCTGCCAACTGAATTTAACTCTATTTCTACCCTGTTCCCCAGGGAATTACAAAGGAACTGTATCCGTGGCATAAAACACCGGAGTGTCGCCTTGCAGCCCGCCACAAGGATGGTTTAGGCTTTCTGGAGAAAGGCAACAGAAATGAGGAACTGGAAGGACTCTGAGGGGTGACAAGATTGCTCAGCCAGAGGTCAGGCATGCAAGGACTAGAGGAGGGAGCAGCAGATCCATAACCACATGAAGCCTGAAGAAGTTACGAGGAGAAAGGGTTTAGATAAATATGGAGGAGGCTGACTTGTATCTGCTCCTGCTGGGTCCAGCTCGTGCGAAAGGATGCTGCTCATCCAGACATGCCTGTCCTGAAGGGCCATGAAAAGGCACAAAGCAGGATGGGAGGGCTGGCTCAGGAGATGCAGGGGAGTGCACTGCAGGCTCTGGGCATTGTGAGCCCAAATGTGCCAGCTCTCTGCTCTCAGAGCTCCTGCTCTGCATGTCTCCTGCTGTGCACTCAGGCTGCAAGCCGCGGCGCTGCACGTGTTGTGTATTTTATGTTAACAGATCGTCATATAAACAGTCTGGCTTTCCCAGCAAATGGTGATCCCAGGCTAAAACAGAAAATCCCACAAGTATTGCAGCGCGTTTTCATGAGACGTGATTTATTTAGAAATCGTGTGTTTTGGCTTTCTGCTCATCATGTCCAGCAATCAAGCTCTACAGGGCTGCTTTAAGTTACCCTCACCATGCTATGGAAAGCCCAGCACCAGGGCATTAGTCATGTGTCATCAGGATCTGAGAAGATGAAAAAACTTGAACTCTTCTCGGTTTTTAGTTTTGCACATAGTAACGCTCAGAGTGATTAGGAACACCAACATTTTTTTTCTGCTGTTTTGCTGAAACCAGACACTTGGCTTCCATCTCTAACAAAAGGCAGGGGGCTAATGAGCCCTTTACAGAAGTCCTCTTTTCTTCAAAATGTGAAATAGGAGTTATCTTGAAAATAGAGTCTTAAAGAGCTATACTCAAATAGCACTGAGAGAATAATTTTATTTCATTTCTGCCCACTTCTTACAGGTAGGCAGGCCTATGTGTGGACACATCCATTTCTATACATAAGTCAAGCAGCTTTGCTTATTTAACCTTCTGTAGTTAAATCAAAACTGGGGACACCGAGTAGGAGAAACATGTCCACGCACAGAAAAAAGCAAAGGAAGGTGAAGGGAAAAGGAAAAGGAATAAAGCAGAGGGAGAAAAGAAGGAAGAGAGAGAGGGATAAGAAGACGCAAGTGCAAGAAAAATTTTCTCTCTAGCTACAAAATGAGGCCTGACGTTGCGTGGTGCAAATGGGGACTTCAAAGAAAGGAAGGTGGGCATATAAGAATCACAAGTAGAATGGATAAAGTGATACACTGGAAACAACCTGGCCCTTTGCTGCCCCTGTTTTTCAGCCCTATGCTATCTCTCCTGGAAGGGACAAGGCTGCGCCACCACACAGTCAACGTTTTTGGAGTAATTCCCCTCCACATCCAGAAATACCAGCTCTCCCGAAAAAGGGTATTTCTTTCACACTCCATATTACACATGCCAAATACTTTATTGTACTAGATACAACCTCTAAACATTTACAGTAAGTGCACTTAGTAACAAAATTGTTTGCCAAACCTCATTGGCTCTCTCCATACTTTTGAATTACAAACACTGCTTTATTTAAACAGGAAAAATTAACAGATTCCTGAGTCTCCCTCATACACTTCTGGTTATCAGAAGTTTATCACAGGCAAACGGGAACATTTCATGGAGGCTCTTGTTAAAATGCTGGCAGCTAACAGTGTGTTGGATTTCCATGTACCGCAGAAGACAGCAGCATAGTTTAATATCCTTGTGTCCCGTGTTTTTCTTGTGGTTTTTTTCCCTTAGTTTGTTTGTTTTGTGAGGTTTTTGTTGTAATATTTTTTGTGACTGTTTGGGTGTTTTGTTTGTTTTATTTAAATATCAACCTCTTTCTTTTTTTCTCCTGACGACCTCTGTTGAGAACAGCCTGAAAACTTGGATGATCATAGTTCTCTTGGAAAACCCTCTGAGGAAGGAAAATGGAAGGTAAGTTAAGGACACATTTTCTTAAGGAGTCAGGGTGGAGAGGTGTGGGTGTTAGTACTCTTAAGTTAACTCTGTTGGAAGTGACATTTCCAATCAAATGGTAAAGCCCAAGGAATTTGCCTGAACAGATGAGACGGCAAATCCCCTTCCTACAGACATCAGTGTAAAGCACAGCCTGATGGCTCACAGGTTGGAAAGGACATGACAGGTACACTTGCAGTAACAAGCCCTGCGCAGGAACAGAAAAAGGGAAAACCTGTATTCACCTCTGCAGCAAGTGGGAATGAAGAGCCAGTTTGCCAAGGCTGACCTCTGCCAATCTCACGGTCAGAAGGGACCCAGAACAATGACAGGTTTGATGCCCTAGTAAAATGCCTTTGCCTGCTCTGCTTTGCATCACCTGACTGAGAGACAGACCAGAGGTGCTTGCATCAAAGCTTCTCCATTTGGTGGTGTTCTTTCTAATCCCACCTGAAAAGAACGATCTGCAGGGTGGAATTTTACTTCTTTCACAGAAAAGGTTGCATATTTTTTTGTCTGCAGACAGATCTGGCTGTGACAGTGGCACACACAGAAACCCTAGATGGCTTTACAGTAGTTAAGTATGGTATCTGGCAGCATACTTCTGGGACAACACAAAGGTCAGAAAAAGCTACAAAGCCCACTTCATAAGCAGAGTCCACTTGAGTTTCCCCTGGCACACTGCTCATGGGACCCAGAGTGGCCACAGTTAAACCCCCACCCACCACAGCAGTACAGAGCAAATACATACACCACAGAGTGACCCACAAAATTTCATTTCAGTGCAATTCCATACTGGGACAAATTTATGTTGATATCAAGAATTTAGGAGAGGAAAGACACTGGATGTAAGAATATGTCCCTTCCTCTTTGACATCCAAGTTACCCAGGCCAGTTTGCCCCATGAAGATAGGATACCTGCCCTTCCCTTTTCACCAAGGGGCCTACTCTGAGCCTTTGCTGCCTGCTTCTTTGAACAGTGCCACAGATGTGACTATTTGACAAAGGCAGAACTAAAAAAAAAAAACAACCAAACAAAACAATGGTGAATCTTGTGGCAATGATTTAAAAACCTCTGTTACTGCACTATGGACAGACAGGAATGCGTAGTTTTAGGAATCACTGACCTCTTTTTGGTCTCTCTCTTCTATCTGCCAGCTTTTAGCATTTCAGTCAGAAGCCAGCCTGAAGCTGCCAAGGGATCTCAGAAAATTCAGAACAAAAAAAGGTGCTGACAAGAAAACTGATGTGTTAAATATATATTTCCAACCTTTTATGTAAAAGCTGTGCTTTTTCTGACCAATGGGTCACTAACCCTCTCTATATGTCACAGAAACAGAGAAGAAAAATTCAAAGGACATATTTCAATTAGTTTTCAGATTTATGCTATCACTGAAAATACATGAAGCAGGAAAATCATTTTCCTTGACCTACAAATGGTATTCCTTTTAATACACAACTCCCCACCCCTACAACCGCTGACACAAACATCATTACATTTGAACTTCAAGAGGATTTACTCGGACCAGAGGCAGTCAGCAACAGAAGAATTTTAATGACTGTGGGAGGATCGTTGGTATTTTAAGAAGTCTTCTAAAACCTTTTGAAGAATTTGAGATAAGTAAAATAAGTGGCAACTTTTTTTCTAATACTTCCTACGTAGTTTCACATAGCAGAAGTGAGTTCTACAACTGCACAATGAGGCTGGAACAATCTGAATAGAAGAGCAAAACTTAAAAAAATTTGGAGATGAAAAAAAATGGCATGGGAACCATTTTAAGGAACACAGCAAATGAATCCTTCTATTCCAGGCTCTGGTTTTTATTCTCTTTGCTCACTGGAGCTTTAATTTCATTAGCTTGCAAAGAACCACTCAATTCACAGATCAGATTTCTTAGGGATATAGGGACAACATGCCAACAACACAAAGCACCAACCAAATTTTTATACAGCAGCCACATGCTTTGTGAGTTCCTCCAGCAGAATTGCACAAGGAATGTTCCTCCTGTTGCATTTGACCTGAAACATTGCACTTCACCTCTCAGAAGAAAAGCCACCTGTTGTCAGACATGCTCCTAGATTAATATACTTAACAATGGAAATTTAACTGCTTCGAGGAGCTCAAAAGGTTCAGCTTCTGGAATTGTTGAGTGCCTCCTTGGGGAAGAGCTTATCAATGTACCTGGAGAGCAACTGCCATTTGTCTCAACCACAATGAAGACAGAAACCTCCTCGGGCATCTCCCACCTCCCACCTGTCATCACAAGGGGCCTCTGGACACACTCATGTCTTGAACAACTGCACAACCCCTGGTTTCAAATTATCTACCTATGGTTTCTCAAAATTCATCACACTTCAGCAGGGTAAACTAGGGTAAATGATTTGCTGCTGTTTTGTCAGCATCCCTTCCTATCCATATGAGATTCAATAAGAACATGCAAACAGCAGTGAAAAGGACCCCAGGAAAGGGCAATCCCCCAGCTCCAAAATCCCCAAACCCTAGAATAAAGTGTCTAAGATCTTCTTTTATGGGATGTTAGGAGAAAGTGCTCTTGCTGGATCCAAGGAAGAAAGGAACTCCAAGCTCTCTTGAGAAAAGGAAATTGTTTTTCGGTCAATGCACTCTGTCTTTGGAGGCAGTCTAACCCTTTTCTTTCTTTGGCTTACCTACACTAATTCAAGTCTCAAGCAGGCCCTAAGGAAAAATGATGAGTGGGTTAGCAAGCAGGTGCTTTTAAATGAATAAGTTCATATAGCCTGTTCTTCTGTTTCTCAGTACAGTTATGTGACTAAAACCAAATCAACCTGTACATTCACTTGCTCTCATACACAGAATAGAAGACCTGTTTTGTTCAAAGAAAGTGGATACATTCAAAACTTTGGTCAGCTGGCAGATAATGTTATGTTTATTCTTTCTGCCTACTCCATTTTCCACAGCGTCCACACAAAATTAGCTTGACAGTTCAGGTACATTTCAGTTTTAGTGAAAGCAGTGCCAAAACATTCACTTTATTCAGATGAGGAAGGTTTTGCTCACTTGTTTCTCTTCCCTCCCTCAGCAAGGAACTGTCTGTTCCAAGCAATTTTATGCTTGGAAGCATAAAATCCAAGCATCTCCTCAAAGGATGAGAAGCTGAAAATACTGGGTTTTGATGGGCTGACCCTCTAGCCTCCATTTTTCCCCTGCCCAAATGGGAGAACATCGTCCCTTAAGTCACATTACAGTATGATACACTGAAAGGTATACATCTCTGGGATTTTTTGTTTTGTTTTGTGTGGTCATTTTTTGGTGAGTGTTTGAGGGTTTTTGTTTGGCTTTGTTTGTTTTCTTATTTTTGTTATAGACACAAATTACAATGACGAAAATAGCGCCAGGAATTTACTGTTGATGTATTTTACATTGTTAGGAGAGCACATTTTTCCTGGAAAGAGGTCCCAAGTTTTTTATCAGCAAGATCCCACCTTTGCTCACATTTACCCCTGTTAAGGAGTTTGGTTTAATATCACTTATTCTTGGCAACCACTATTTGCACGAGTGACATTTCTCTTCAAAATAGTCTTGTATGAAAAAACCTCACCTGTTAGCTCAGGTATTTATAAGAGTGTACATGTGTGGCTACTATCTGTAGCATGGTCCAGTCATTTGCAGTAAATGATTACCTCGTAAAATCTTCATTTTACAAAATAAAATTGTGTCTTGGTTCTTACTAGCCCATAGCTTTTGAAATGAAGGGCGCATCATTAAAAAGTACCCTACAAATATTTCTCAGTGCAAAAATGCAGAAGGTGTTTTGTTTTCAATTAAAAGAAAGGCTTCATAAAGACATGTACCTTTTTTGGCCAATTAAAAATGCCTATGCTTTTTGCCATGAACAAGAGAAGCATTCCAAGTACATGCCATAAATACAACTTTTTCAGTCTACCAACCTGATTGTAGCCCTTTAAGAGCCTTAGGGATGTGTTCTACTTTAAGAACTTATCCATAAAAAACTTGGTACTCCTCACATGTTACACATTTCATACCCGACTTCAAAGAAGAACCTTATATACATTGTGACTAAAGTACTGTTTATTTCATAATCTAAACAAACACTGAATACAGTCTATGCTTTTCTACTTTCCTGCAGACTTTACAAAGAGCTTTTTTTTTTCTTTTCATAATTAAAACAATCTGCATACACACAGAACATGCACTCTCTAACGCCAGTAATGAAGGTAAGAAGAGTCAGTTTCCATCATCTTCCTTTGCCCGTGTTAGAAAAAAATACTTTTCTTTTTACTGTAGTTATGACAGTGTGGCTAAGAATACAAAGACTAGAGCACAGTTTTACTCCCTGCACAGAAAATGTTCATCACAAGCATGCTGATGGTGATACATATTACATGTCTATTAAATGATAGGCATATTTTTATCCCCTTTACTCCCTTTTTAAAAATACTAAGTGGCTACATGTAAATGCAGTGAAGCAGGTATAAGCTTAATTAATCAGAGCTGATCCAAACTGGCACCAAGATGCAGCAAAGTCCAACAAAGTCTCAGCGAGGCTTTCCATGGGCTGTCGATGACCTCCTCCGCAAAGCAACCAGGTTGTACTTTTTCAAAGCAGAAACCAAAGGCCTTGCAGCACGGCCAGTCCTGTGGACGGGGTGGTCTGCGCTGGCGCGTCAGCCCCCTGGAAAAGATGCGCTTGTAGTCCATTAGTGTTTGAGCAAACGTGAGTGGGTTACCTTCCCTGGGGCCGTGCACCTGCCCTGCCCCGCGCCGTCGCCTGCTGCTCCTTGCCGGTCACACGGCCTGCCGTGGCCTCACACCACGGAGTGGTCATTGCTGTGCACCCCAGCCAGGATGGTGTGGTTCAGCGAGGACGCTGAGCGATCCGAGCCTTCGGTGGGGCCGTTGGTGCTCTCGCTGCGCTGACAGCACAGGATCTGCTTGAAGGTGGCGCTCATTTCCTTGTCCCGGTAGGAGTAGATGATGGGGTTCATGGCAGAGTTGAACTCTGCCAGGAGCAGGAAGAATTTCTCATAGGCCAGGACATTGCACTGGGGACAGCAAACATCGAGGAGCAGCAAGACTAATCCCGGGGTCCAGCAGATTATGAAAGCACCTAGAAAGAGAAAGAATGGATAAAAAGCAAGTACACTAATGCACCATTACTCTTCCAAACCCCACAGAACCATCCAGCCAGAAGCAGCAATGGTTAATTTTCTTTCACGAGCATCGTTCCCACACTCTCTTTTCATTGACCTGATGAGAAGGATGCCTTTCAAAGATCTGTAAATGGTTATGGGCAGCACATCAAAAGACCGAGACACACCCCCAAGCCCCGCCCCAGGCCCCCCCACCATCTGAAACTCTGCTTTGGCAAATACATTTACATTTAAAGCGGATAATGAGGAACACTTTTTCCCTTCAGCTAGAGACCTCTGACAAATCAATCTCTTGATCAGGAGGAACAATACTGCAATTTACTTCCCAAACTAATAACAACAAAGAAAACCTTTCTGAGAGTGCTGTGACTGAAGCATCAGTAATAGAAAAAGAGCGGTTCAGGCAGCAATTCTCAAGAAAAAGAAAGCCTGGGTCTTGTTAATCCATTTCAGCCTCATTATGTAATGGAAAGTCCTAAACACACATCCTTCTTGCACTGAAATGCCGTCCTTCAACAGATCTACTTCTTTTCTTAGGGCTCTATTCAATCCAAATTCAGAGGCTCATCAGGCTTCAATAGTGTCAAAGCCAAAGAGTCTTACCCTGATTCAAATGCTTCCCCCTCCTTTCTCTGCTTTCCAAAGTGCTGAGGAGAACAAAGCCCAGAACACAATTCAGAGCTCAATGCAGAAATTAAATCAAATGCCTTGTACTTTATTGGGAGTAGTGAATTAAAGGAAGATGCTAACTCCTTGCAAGGTTAGAGAAGTTTTAAATATAAGCACCGCTGATGAACCCCTTACACACAGTCATGTCAGAACAAATACAGGGCTGCTGAGATTTTCCAGGCTGCTTTACTGAGTACCAACATCTTATCATTAGTGAGCAGGATTAGCAGCACAGGCAGCAGCAATAAGGGCTTCCCGGCACTATGCAGTGGTTCAGACTGGTTCTCCTGTCACTGTGGTATTTATTTGTTAACTCACTGCTCCCATTTTTTCTTCAGTGATGGTCTGTACAGCTCTACCACTGTCTGAGGTCAGTGCCCACAGCATGCAGACTTTTTGCCATGCCTGCCAAGAAGGTGACAGCAATTTCCAGCTTGGGCAGTGGCAACTGTAAGCTGTGCAGACATCTTTCTGTTTGGACTGTAAATCCACTTAGATCAAATAGAAGATGGACTCTGCAAACATGCAATGAGTGCCAGGTGAGAGACACTGGTTACCAACCAGGCATTCACACACAGAGGATTTTTGCACACCAAAAAGCATCCCCAAACTGAGCTTGCTTGCCACTAATGAATTGTCCCACAGTGCCACTCAATACCCATCACTTTGCTCGCCAATGGAAGGAAGCTGGGGGTTGAACTGCCAGCAAAAACATTGAGCGCCTTCACCAAATAACTTTGTTAGGGTCTCTGACAGAAATTTGACAGCATGAAGATGAAACTCTCACGCTGAGGTGGCATCAAACACAGCAATCTGCTTCACACCTTTTGTCTGCAGCTCTTTTGGATTCCAGCAGTTCTATAAAAGAATATTTGAAACTCGTGCAAAGGACTACAGGCTTTTGTCCCTTCCTTGTAACTGTTCCTATAAGAGCAGAAAACTGCATCTCTTTAGTTGCAGGATTGTCCATGCTGATTAAGCACGTGTATTCTCCTCTGTATGGAAAAGCTCTGCTGAGCTGGTTTATGCATAAACCAAGCTAATTATTCAAATTCAATCACTCACTGTAGAAATTGTGTGCTCAGACTCCTGGCTAGTGAGGCAGCAGTGGACTTTGTTCTAGCTTGTACTTTTTTTTCACTATAGGCTGCCTTGGGAGAACAACATCAGAGATGGGAACATGGCAAGTAATGGGATCTACAGTCAAGGACAAAGGACAATGACACCATCCTCACCAGGCCTGTAGTAGAACAGTCCAATGTGGAAACAATGGCAGAGAAGCCCTCATAGCATTTTTCAAAGTTTCAATTGAAAGCTTCCAATTTTCCATTTTTTAAAATAAAATCTGTAGCTGAGGAACAACAGAATATTCTGTTGGCATAATTTCTGAAGTGTTGGAAATAGCAGCAAGAAGTTCTATGGTGAAGCAGAAAGGAATTCAGTCTTGAGAAAGCCATAAAGCCATCCAGAAAAACCCACATGCAGCCCTCTACACTGACTTGGTCTCAGGTGGAGCCTCTCTGGGCCCCTCAGTGTCTCAGGCAGGTCTGATAACCTGTGTGCTGAGGTTTGACTGACTGCACCCAAGAAAAAGCAGACTGTGGTTGAGCAAGCAACTGAATGCTCTGGGCAGCTCATGCTACACTGAAAAATGATAAAAACAAAGGTTTCCTTCCCACCCAGTCTGGAAGTAAGTCACTATTGTGCAAGTTGTCACCCTTCTGCTCCTAGCAAAACATCCCCCCATGCTAATGGCTCTGGCAGCTTATTAAGCGCTTGTAAATGGTGACATAAAAATGCCTCAGTTTGTTCACTTCTTATTTAACCATTGGTACACAGGAAAATACTGAGAAGCATCACCTGTGGTAACGACATGTTTGAGTTAGGTACAAAGCAAGGAACACATAAATGTCAGGCTCTTATTACCTCAGATTTAGGAAACTTCATCTGTTAAATATGAAATTATTTTTCTGCAAGGATAACAAAGGGAATTATTTTGTTCCCCTTGCTTGGAATATTTTCTGAAGTAAGCAAAAAGTGTGGTCAAATTCTTCCCCTATCAGAAATCTGTTGTGAATTGATTTCACCAAGAATGAGGATCTAAAAATATCATATTTAATAAAACAGTGATTTTATCCAAAAGATTTTTGCTGGCATACACAAGGCAGTGTTAAGTATACATCAAAATACTGATTTTTTTTTCTCAGAACCAGAACTGAGAGCAGCCCTAAGTACAGTGTTAGTAATTTCCAGGTGCATCTTAAGATTTTACAGTCAAACCCAAGTTACAATGACATAAAAAGCAGATCTGTTGCATTCAGTGACCTGAACTGTGGGGGTGCCACAGTCACAGCACAGCACTCGGAGAGCCCTATGTGCTGGAAGAAAACTGCGGACTCCATGTCCTTGGGTGGTTGAAGAGCCACTGGAGCGACTGTTGCCTGGACAGAGAGCACCTTGGGATGTCACCTCCAGTCCTGGCAATCCTTCAGAGGTGCTGGTGCTGCAAGAAGCTGAACGAGCTCCTGAATTGCAGCAGGAGGAACATTCCCACGGTGCATGGGCAAGGTCTGTGCTGAGTCTGGCCACAGAGGGCTGGGTGAAGAAGTGCCCATCAGACTGAGGGCTGAATGGCTAGCCATTAGACAGGAAAGCCTGAGGGAATCAGAGAAATAGCACTGCATCTTAAAAGATTGAAGGGTCCCTACGGATTGAGAAACATTTTTTTACAGAAGGAAATAAGAGTCACAAAAAATCATTTATGACCTAATCTAATTTTCTGCTGCAGTGTGATACCTCTCACCCAGGAATGAAACTCCAACTCCTTGTGCTGTGTCTTGCAAAGCTGTGGCACAATTCCACTGGAGGTTTTCCAATGACCATGATATGACTACATCTCATCTGTCTTGGACCCTTGTCTGGTGCACCAGTGCAGATCATGTTTCCATGGTATCTGGATGCTGGAAACCCCTGGGTTAGTGTGACGTGGCCTCACAGCAAGATTTGATTGCAAGAGACTAAAAACTGTTGTAGGCTGTGGGCATATGAAACCAGCCGTGATAAATCACACAAAAATGAATGTGCAGAAGAACAAAAGAGAAAAACAACTCCAAAAACCAGCAGCAGAAAAGAAACAAGCTACACAAGAATAAACACTGACAAACTAGTCACTCATTACTAGGATACCAGACTGGATGGCTACTCACGAAACTTCTTGTGTTAGCAGGCAAAGTGTTTCCTAAGCAGCAGTCTTTTTTTTTTTTTTTTTTGTCTTTGCATTGGACAGCCAACGTCTGTGTTTACTCCATGAACATTTGTTTTCCCCCAACTCAAAAGTGCAAAATAAAAGAAGTACTTCTGCTTCTGCCAAGTCATACACTGCTGTCTGTCCCTCAAAGGCTCTGGAGGGATGTAGCTCTTATCAATCCACATCTATTCTCAAATACCCTTCTTCTCCGCTTTAACCATACAGTGTCCCTTTTTTGTGCCCTCCTCTGTCTATCTTGTGTGTTAACCCTGATTTCTGTCATGGGCTCACACTCACCCTGCAAATGCCTCAGTCTATGTGGAGAGGAAAGATATTTAAAGGTCTCTTTTAGGGAGTGAGAGAAGAAGAAAAAAAATCTCTCCTATGTTTGGATTTTTTTTTAAGATTACAGGAGTAGGATAAGGCACTAGCATATCAAAGACAGAAAAGATCCATTCCAGCTGAACTGCAGAACATTTGCAATCTGTTGCTGTTGCCCACCTACTCTTGCTCACCTGCTGTCCTCTCCAAATCCCCTCCTGCCCTCAGAGTGGCACTTGTGAAAAACAGCTGCACTGTGTCCCCCTCTTCTGGGACCAGGGTGACTGAGAGAGGAAAGGACAGAGTGTCACTGCTATCACTATTGTCACAGCCACCCATGGGGAGAGAGTCCTGCTGCATTTTGTGCAGGCTGAAAGCAATGCTATGGGGGGGATGATCTGTTTTAATTAACAAAACCATAGCAAAAAAAGGGCTACAGAAGTGCCTGTCATTTTCCAGATTCTGATAATTCCATCCTCAGCAGGAAAAGCCACTTGCCATGCTAGCTGAGGAGCAAGCTCATCAGCTGCAGCACAACTGTGCTTCTCATGTCCCAGCCATCTGTAAGCTGTATCAATAATCCTCCTTATCACACTGAGCATTATCTTGTGCATAGCATGAAAAGAGATAAGTGCTGCATGCAACTGCTTTACAGCTATGTACTGTTTCCCCTGACACAAATATGAGAGCATGAAATCCAAAATTAATGCTGAATTATTACACATGGAAAAGATCATTTAACATGCGGTAAACATGCAGAGTGTAGGAGCAATTCTTATTCTAGTCTGACATAATTTTACCACAACATTATTACAATATAGTTATTAGTTCTTGGTGGATGAAAAGACAGTTGTTTTTTTTGCATTTTCTGCTGGAAATAATTAACATAGGGGTAATGTTTGCTTCCACCCATGGAATTTTCGTGTCAAGAAATAAAATATGACCACCACACATGGACCAGATTAATAAAATTAAAATAATTGTATGCTAAACTTGCCAAATTTTGAAGAACTTCATATATGAAAGGCTTGCCTGTCCATCCACAGACTCTAAAAGACTTGAGGAGGATGACAGTGGAGGAAAGTCCTGGAAGAATACCCCAGCTGGGGGAGAGCTGCCTAAAGGGTACCAGTAAGAATGGCTGTGTTGAAATAGGTGCTGTCAAAACAGCTTCATTTATTCAAGGTGCCTTTACTTAAAGAAGTTGCATGAATTCTGAAAGAGTGAGAGATTCATAGCACACTCCTTTTGCATTTTTTAAATGATTATAAAATGCTGTCTTCTCTGACATGCCTCTGGGAGACTTTAACAGTAAAGGTGCCTTTGGATTTCAAGCCAAACATTTATCTGGTGGAGCAGTGTGTGAAAGAGAGAGGGGATATCTCCAGAAAGAAAGATGGGATAGCAGAGTAAACCAGGAAATGAGAAACAAAGCAAAGGTAAATAAAATCTACATTCATATTCATGCAACACTATCTTACATACACTTCTCTGAGATGATTTGAAGCAAGAGATCATGAGCACGTAAGAGAAAACACACAACTAGAGAGCACATGAGAGCTGCTGGGTGATACAAGACACCAACTGGTCTTTCACAACTCTATGTACGTGCCCCAACCCTGGCATTCCCTGTTTTACTCTCCCATGAGCTGAGCGGTTCTGAATGGGGGGGAGGTTATTGATAAAATCCTGACCTCAGCTTTATCAAATATCTTAACTCCACATGAGGTCTCTAACTGACAGGTTTGTGAGATTTTTCAGTCTACTGTACCCATGGTTTGTAAAGGGAGTTTAGAAGAAACTGGTTCTGCTAGTATTGCGTCTGATCCCTGATTTCCTGCCTTCTCCACACCTACTTGCACATGCACAATCCAACACCTTCTTGAATCTTATTCTGGGAATTTCAGCTGACAAGACTTTGTACAAAATAATGGCTGGATTGTGTAGGAACAGAGAAATCGTGCCTTGATCAAAAATATATTTTCTCATCTTAGCAGGAATACAGAATGTGTCTGCTTCAAACATCTCTTTTTACCTTTGAACTCCTGAACACAGAATCTTTTTGGTGTGTAAGGCATGTCTGTCTTTGTCAACAAACCATCCCCTCTCTGAGGAACGTATCTGCTTCCATCTTCAGGCATTTATCTGGTGTAAAATGCGCTAATGACTTAACATGAAAGCAGCGTTGGGGCTCTGCCTGTGCTCTGGCTGGGCTGGGAGGAGCAGCCAGCCTTGACCACAAAGAGTGAAGTCCAGTGTATGTTAGCATCACCTCATTCTGGCCCTTAATATTTAGTATTTCACCGGTGTCTGTTCATCCAGACATCCAATCCTCACTGACTTCTTTCATTTCAGAAAAGATAAAGTACACAACTCCTTCTAAAGGGACACACAGTCTTGACCACAAATGATACTTCTGCTGGAACCCAGACTCCTTTGCTACAGGCTGGCCTTGGTTCTACCTGTTCTCTTCCAGGGCTCACATCACCACGATGGTCCTGACAATTTATCACTGAAACATGCACATATTCCTTGGTGAAATCTTCAGGTCAAAGCGTTTCTTCTAAACCAGACACACTTTGGCACCCACACCTGCTACACAGAGAGTCAATTGAAGAAAAACCTGGTCTATCGTGGTGTTTCATAGGACACTGACAGTAACTGTTGGCCAACAATTCCATTGGCACCACCAGCTGCATGACCACTGTCTCCAAGCGTGGAGATACTCCGACACAAAACGCCTGTGGTCAGGGGGGCTGCATTACAGCAATCACACCTTCTGTCATCTCAGGCTGGGCCAACACCTTTCTTCTTTTCCTCTTCAGTTTGCCAGTCCAGACCAGTGGTGATGAAGAGCAGGTTCCCTCAGCAGGACTCACAAGTGGCAGCTGTGGGAGTCTTTGTGAGCTCTCTCTGCTGCACATTTCGCTTCCTGCCCTGCGTGCTCTCTCCTGTGTGCTGGAGGCAGGGTATACTGACCCTCTGGCTCCTGGCTTTCCCTCTGGAGATCCCATCTGCCCTGTGTCGTCCCACCTGGACACCACCAAGGGCCTTTCCACAGAGCCTGGCACCAGATGTGGAAGTATCCAGTGCCACATGTTCTACAAGCACTTGCATACCCATGTAGCATCTGAGGCTTTTGAAATTTGAAACAGCAAACAGACAGAAAAGCCTGTCTGGGCCAATAATAGAACAAAACTAACCGAAGAGAAAATGAAACTGGGCAGTAGCAACCCACCAGAACTGACCTGCTTATTTCCTGGGTGCTCACCAGACTCTAGCCAAGGTTAACACTTGATGTAATTCCCCAGCTGAAGCTCTCAGTCTTGCAAAATGAGTTTACTGCTCTTTGGCCAGCTGATCCAGCCTCCCTCAGGTATTCCATGGCTGACATCTCTGAAGGAGAATTCAAGTGCTACTGCAAATGAAGGAGACTGGGACTGTTTTTCAACTGACATCTGCCAGCTAAAGGTGTTTGAATACTTCTCTTTCAGAATGTGATTGTAATGGTTTTAACAACACCTTGCAAAGTAGAATGTGCAAAACTCATTCCAAAAATAAAAGCAAAAGCTTAATCTTAATCTCGTTGTAATTTATCTTTATCCATTTGAATCCCTCAAAACAAAAAAAATGGAATTTACTCCCGGTCCAGTAACTGCATGAGAGACATGTTGCATTGCCTCTCTGCAAAGGGAAAAACTAAGCCTTTTATCTATAGAAAACATTTTAGACAAAAACAGGAAGTCATTAAACACCAGTGGTCAGCATTCCAACTGATTTCTAAATTCATAAAGATATGTGAAGCTCATCTCTGAATAAAAGCTTGGTGGTTGCCAAAGCATCTGATTATTTATCTCTGTGGAAAGACAAACAGTAGTCCCCACGGAGTTTCTCTGTTGCCAAAAAACCTAACACACAGAGGAAATTTTGGTGCCTTTTTCAGCTTTTGGGTGTTCTACACAAGCCTTTATGCTCTAACTTGAAAACAAATGCTCCTACAGTCCCAAATCCGTGCTGGTAGCTTGGCTGGAAAATGAACACGTAAGCTCAGCTGAAAAGGGACTCCTGGTACTGGTCTCTCTGGGTCACAGGACAAAGAAAAAGCAGGCAAGAGATGTCTGGGGAAAACTAGAAGCAAGAATAATAGAATTCTAGAAATACTTGGATTGGAAGGGACCTTAAACATCATCTAGATGCTCACCTAACTCAACCTGCTGGCCATACCTCTTTTGATGCAGGTCATGTTGAGGTCCTCATCCACCAACACAAACCAAGTCCTTCTCAGCAGAGCTGCTCACAATAAATTCTCCACCCAGTGTGCGTTTGTGCCTGGCCCAGATGTATGTGCCAGTACCTTGCACTTGGCCTTGTTTGCATGGTCCCACCTCTCAGACCTCTCTTGGTTCCTCTGACTGCACCACAGAGCTCTGTGTCATTGGAAAACTTACTTTGAGTAATATCCTGACAATTCTGACATAACAATATATGTCTAGTATTTTGTTTCTCTGCTAACAAATTGCTAAGGAAAGCTACCAAATGCCTGGCAAATGGTCCATAAAATACCAAATTCCCAGAACCCCATGCTCTTTTCCATACTAGATTACATATTCTCTACAGCTGTGGTAGCTTACTTCCAGAAGGCAGTCTTTATACATTTAGAAAATGACAGAAAATGGTTTAAAACCAAATGATATACCCCAAAGAATATGGTATACTTCACCAATGGACAACTCTCCCTCCTCTAAAGTCTTTGAAAATCTTCCTTTTTTCTTCTAGCAAGTGAAAAGTAGCTTTCAAGGATCGCTTACTGTCCAGAAATGGAAGAGTCAGAGAAGCATTTTCCTCATGCCAGCGGAACATTTTTACAGTGTTTGCTTCAATCAAACCATTGAAATAATCAAGTCAAATGTATATTTTTAAGTACACTACAGCAGGAAGTGAANAAATCAGCTAAGATTCTCTTTAGGGGTCCTGATTGCTCATGGGAATGACTTGGGACTTCAGGTGGGGAACAGACTCTCCCTGAACAGCAAGAGGACTCTGTCTGAAGGGTCTGGGTGAGGCTCTCACCAGGGGATTTGGGGCAGCTGGAGGTCACCAGGGCTTGTTGAAGCATGAATGTACCTATGCAGCAGTGAAGGCTCACTGCAAGAGGTCATCTGGTCATCCAGGAGCAGGACAGCTGGACCCTACAGGCAGGGCTTGCAGGCTGGACTCTCCTCTGCCTGTCTGCAAGGTATGTTTAGCGTGCTTGGGCCTTGGGTGTTTTACTGCTTTTCTAGTAGCTGCAGTTCCCAATCACAGAAAAAATAATTCAGGGCCATGTTGAAAAAGCCCTGCTCTGCCCACTTTTCCTACAGAAATCCATGCATCTTCTGTGGTATTCTGGTACTTTCTCAGGAATGGTCACAAAGCTATGCTCAAACAATTCTGTATGTTTAGCAGGTTACAAACAACTTTGCTACGTGAGATTGTTTAATTGTATTTTCCTTTGTTGTTAAGGACATTAAATGTTACTGGTATTATGTTTGGAGAAGCTCCAGTTGCAACACAAGATTCCAAATGAAGGCTGGGTGGATGCAATTTATTATGTAAAGGACTGCCTTGATTCTTTCATAAGATTAAACTAATAATATTAGAAGAAAAATATTAGCCTCTGTTGGCTTCCTTAATAGGAACAAAACTTATTTCTCTCATGCTAATACCAGAATGTGAGAAGGAGAAAGTGCTACCAAAGGGTAGAGATAATGGAAATAACTACATTATATACCAGCTCTACCTCAACTGCCAGAAAACTGTTTGTGCTTTTAGTTGACAAAGCCATGCTAACATTTATGTGATTATAGCTGTCTGGTTAACTTATCTGTGGTGGGCAACCTTGGATAGAATTGCATGAAGACCAGCCACATAAATCAGGTTTAAGAAGCAGAATCCACACAGACAGCTGTGCGTCTCTGAGAAAATGCAGAAATGCTCCAAAGTGAAGCGGACAACAGGATCCACTGTCCCCTATGGGTAAAAGAACACCACTCTAGGATAAATCTTCTTGGAAAAAATCTGCCTGCCTTTGGACAAGTTAATATAGACAAGTTAGAAAAGCCTTTCCACTCCTTGCCCGAATATGCCAAATCAAACTACTGCCTTAAAGCAGAGGCAGCCTCAAAGAGTGCACATGAATGGCACCACAGCGAGCTGCCTGCACACCTCACCGGCCCGGCTGTGCCAAGGTCAGACAGACACTACTCAGGCTATCACACCACGAGGGAGAGCCCAAAAATGGCACTGCCAAAACAGAGGGAAACAGGCAGATGTGGCATTGCACATCACAGGAGAAGCACTGAGTGACCAAACAATCAGTTTGATTGTGGTAAGTATATACTTACAGATTATCAAGAGGGTAAATTCTGGGTTTTGGCACTTAATTCTATATGTACTTGTTTAAAGTATATCCATGAGGCTGGTATCCAGGGGAAAAAAATATAGGTTTTGTTCAGTACTTCCACACTGAAGATGAGACATGGTTTAAAGGGACTAGTTCCCTTTTGGCTCTTACAGATGCATTTGGATTCCCCATCCCTAATGGGATTCACCCAAACACCATTATGGTGTTTGCTGCACTACAGCATATAATTTCACTGTGGTAACAACACTTTTTCCCATACTTCAAATGGGAAATTCAGTGAGCAGGGCTGGAAATATTTCACTTCTGCTGATGGATTCCAGGGGCATCTTCTCTATAATTTCATTTTTTAAAAATTTACCTTTACAGAATCTATATATGATTTAGTTTTCAGGGAAACATAGAAGAGAGCTCTAATAAAATTTAGCTCTATTTCCAGTCACGGCATCAAGAATCAATTGCCAAATCATGCATTATCTTGGGGCAAGAAAAGTTGCATCTCAAGTGCAGCTATTAGCGTCTTCATGAGGACAACTGAGGGCATTCCAGCAACAGAGGGCATCCCAGTCTCACCCACTCCCAACGTTATTCATGAAGATTCCTCCTGGCTTAGTCTCTCTCTCCTGAGACTAAGCTTCCCAAAACCATTGCATTTGCTGCAGATGTGAGCTTGATGCAGCACACAGAACTGATCCTTTTGTTTCCATTGGCTTACAGGAATAGTCTTCTACTATTGGCAGTCTTCTCTCCTGTTCTAAATTTAACCTCTGCTAAAAGTGTGGCACCTAAAAGCACCCAAGAATAGTGTGTTAGCACCATATCCTCAGTCCATTGATTCAAAGATTGCTATAAAAATAGCCTCTGAAACCACAAAAAAGTGCACTATCATGCTATTTTGAAGGTTACTCAAGCTGCATGTTTCTGAGGATGTGACTGCTTTGACCTCTGGCAGATAGCTGGCTCCAGTGTCCCTACAAAAGACTATAGGTTTTGGCTATATATAAAAAGGAAACAACAATGATGAAATAAAAAAGAAAGCCACTAAGTTTAACTTTCAGTTCCCTTGCTCCCATCCTCTCATGAAAGAACAGTTGAACAGCAGCAGAAAACTGAAATAACTGTCTGTGCCAAAAATGGGGTGACTCCCAGCCAACCTTCATTTCTTTCAAGGGTGTTGATGAGAAGGGCCAGACAAAAATAATTCAGATCCAGTTCCTATCTGTCATGCAAGGAAGGCAGAGGTGTTAACATTGCAGCTTTCTCTGTAGCATGCCTTGCCTGCCTCAACTCTGTCCTGGCTCTTCTGCGCTGGGCATGAGTCTGAGCCTGAGTCTTTTTCCCACTGAGCTCTTGGTGTCCCTAATGAGGCTGTCAAAGACAGCAGTAATCATTTTCTTCTGTCTTTTGCTCTACACAACATAGGGTTGTGGCCATGGATGCAGGATTATGAAGTAAAAACCGAACCAGCACAAAAATCAGTGACTGGTGCCCAGTGGGAGAGGGACTCAAGGACAAGACTGCTACCAAACCACAAAGACAATTTCCACCTACATTGTAATTCAGCAGCTGCACATTCTGCAGCTCACCTATGAATGAGGAGATAAACCGACAGACTAGCGAATGAGTAAACAGGGTTAAGAAAATAAAAAAGACACTCATCAAATTTCTGCTGCAGCTTTTGTACTGCTCCATGTTAAAACAAATGTACTGCACCAGCCAGAAAGCCTGTGCCCACTAACATTGCTCAACAGCACCAGCACATGCCCATGAGATAAAACCTGGGGACGCAGGAAATACGTTTTATTGCACTGCCAACTAATAAAAGCACCTACATTAAGTACTCCTCCAACACATCCCAAAATAGTACTTGTGGGATCATTCATTTTAGTTCTTCATTGCTCACAGTAGTTCAAATCAGATTATTTTGTACAGACATGCTGATATATGAAGCTGTAAGACTCTCCAGGGTTGTGTTGGTTTTTTTTTTTTTCCTTTTTATCAGATATTCGTAGGCTTGTGCCTAAAGCAAAAGGAACTGCGTGAGATTAAACTGAGACCTTCCAGGCAAAAAGGCTTCCACTGAGGAATTTTTGGGTTTAAAAAAAAAGAGATAAACAAGCAATTAGTACACTGTAAGAAGATCGCTTGCAAAATTCTTCTACTCAGAAAATTAATTGCTTCTAAGAAGAACCTCTGCTGTTCCAAAGAAGTACAAGGCTTTTTTTCCTTTTTCATTAAAGATTAGATCTCCCCTAGTTACTCAGCAATGGACTGAAGAACCCATCAGAGGTGACTTTCTTTTCTTTTAAAATATTTAACAATGGAATATTGAGGCAACACTGAGGTAAACTCCAACACAGCAGCAGTGTGTAGGGAAATGCACAATAAAAGGACTGAGGTAAACTCCGCTCAGCCTTTGCTGACTTCATTTGAGGTTCTGGTGAACTTGCTGGCTTCTCATTTTTCTACAGTGCTCAAGCAGTGGTCATAGCAAAGTCAGGCTAGCTAAATGCGGACAAAAATGCAAAAGCAGAGGGGCCATTTCAGTGCTGTAGGAAAAGCCATGCCCCAGTCCTCCCTTCAACTTTACAGCCCGGAGATCGATCACAGCTGTGCCTTAAAGAATAAGGAGCCAAACAACCACCACTGCAAGCTCCTGATCTGCTGGCTCTTAGTGTTGTGAAAATTGTGAGGGGAGAAGAAGAGCAGAGATTTCTCTAGCCCTGATATTTTCTAGGAGAGACAAGCCACAAGCCATGAGTCTGTTTATTTGCCCTTCAAAATAATGAGCATTCAGCTTTGCTAGGTGCATCCTTCTCTAATGACACCACAAGTATTTTACTGGCACTGATGCTCTTGCTGATGTAGTACCATGCAAACCCTGGTATTGTAATAGAGATCATTAATTATCTCTGAGCATGAGAATGCATAGCTATGAATAGGGCAACATAAAGCAGAATTTCCAGACTCACTACTTTACATTTGGTGGTTTAGTGGTATTTTCAGCCCATATTTTTTCTGAAAATAAGCACACACCAACTCTCTTTTTCATTGTCTATTTTCTTGTCTTCAACTGCGTTTATCAAAGAAGGCTCATTGACTTTCACCAGCTCAAACCTCTTTAAGAATGCAGCATCTGTGTCTAAGACTATTACTGCTACAGATAGGCAGCAAATAACATGTTCGGGGCAGAACAGTTTTCACTCCCTGCTGTTTTAATCAGTGTTTTGTGGATCTCATGTTTGAAGCTGGCTGAGCAGTTTGCAAAGTCTGAGTGTTGGGATGCCAGGTGAGCCTCTGGGTTGGTGAATGCCATGTTCCACTGCACAAGGTGTCATTCTGGCTGCATCCAGGCACCCTTCTCCCTTATTGACACAGCTTTCATGAGAACTTTGCTCTCTTCCACCTGCCCATGGGCTGGAGAAGCTTCCATCAGTACCTGAACCATGGGGCTTTGTAAAACCCAAGCTATGTGTGCCTGGAGAAGGGAAAATGAGAAATGGGGAGGAGCAAGGCATGCCCAGCCATTTTACCTCCCCAAACAGGAAAGTTTTGCTCAGAAGTTATAAACAAGAGTCACTCTCTCAGATGGAATGGTTCTTGCATTTTCTCTGTGGCCCAGGGGAATCTCCCTTGAGGTTAAAACCTGCTGCTGTTGTAATCCACCTTTGTGATGTTTTCTACCCTGGGCACTGGTGCTTTCTATATTGCTATGTCAACATGTTACTCCAATAACAGCTGAATGTTTCATTCATAAGGAAACAAGCAAACAACAACAAAAAGGAACCTGTAACTGATCCACAACCTGGATGTTCTTCATTGCTTCCTTCCTATTTACACAGCAGAAACAATTCCCATATTCTCAGGGTATTTTGTGCAGAGTTCGGGGTTGATGGGAGAGGGTTGAATGCAAACATCCCCCAAGGTTCAGTCGAGGCTGTAAAACACTGCTGCTAGCAATGAAGTCTGAGCTTGATTGCAGCAATGCAAGCTTTTTTTTGGTGGAAATTCAGATGTTCACAGTAGAAACGGTGCAGGCTTTGAGATAAACAGTGAGATGGCGATAATACAGTGGTCATCATGTGAGCACTGCCCATGAGCACGGGGAAAGGGAAGGTAGAGGTACCAATGCCTGCAAGAGCATTGCATATCCCTTGCAACAGACACATATGAAACTATATGGATGCAATTTAAAACCTAACCTTTTCCACAGAAATGGTGAGATGCGTCAGCCAGGTGGAAAGAGGTACCCCAAGAGCTGTTTATGCAGAAGAGAGCCATAGCTGGGGACGGCATCAAGAATCATATTGCCAAATCATGCATTATCTTGGGGCAAGAAAAGTTGCATCTTCAAGTGCAGCTATTAGCGTCTTCATGAGGACAACTGAGGGCATTCCAGCAACAGAGGGCATCCCAGTCTCACCCACTCCCAACGTTATTCATGAAGATTCCTCCTGGCTTAGTCTCTCTTCCTGAGACTAAGCTTCCCCAAAACCATTGCATTTGCTGCAGATGTGAGCTTGATGCAGCACACAGAACTGATCCTTTTGTTTCCATTGGCTTACAGGAATAGTCTTCTACTATTGGCAGTCTTCTCTCCTGTTCTAAATTTAACCTCTGCTAAAAGTGTGGCACCTAAAAGCACCCAAGAATAGTGTGTTAGCACCATATCCTCAGTCACTTGATTCAAAGATTGCTATAAAAATAGCCTCTGAAACCACAAAAAAGTGCACTATCATGCTATTTTGAAGGTTACTCAAGCTGCATGTTTCTGAGGATGTGACTGCTTTGACCTCTGGCAGATAGCTGGCTCCAGTGTCCCTACAAAAGACTATAGGTTTTGGCTATATATAAAAAGGAACAACAATGATGAAATAAAAAAGAAAGCCACTAAGTTTAACTTTCAGTTCCCTTGCTCCCATCCTCTCATGAAAGAACAGTTGAACAGCAGCAGAAAACTGAAATAACTGTCTGTGCCAAAAATGGGGTGACTCCCAGCCACCTTCATTTCTTTCAAGGGTGTTGATGAGAAGGGCCAGACAAAAATAATTCAGATCCAGTTCCTATCTGTCATGCAAGGAAGGCAGAGGTGTTAACATTGCAGCTTTCTCTGTAGCATGCCTTGCCTGCCTCAACTCTGTCCTGGCTCTTCTGCTGCTGGGCATGAGTCTGAGCCTGAGTCTCTTTTCCCACTGAGCTCTTGGTGTCCCTAATGAGGCTGTCAAAGACAGCAGTAATCATTTTCTTCTGTCTTTTTGCTCTACACAACATAGGGTTGTGGCCATGGATGCAGGATTATGAAGTAGAAAACCGAACCAGCACAACATCAGTGACTGGTGCCCAGTGGGAGAGGGACTCAAGGACCAAGACTGCTACCAAACCACAAAGACAATTTCCACCTACATTGTATTCAGCAGCTGCACATGTCTGCAGCTCACCTATGGGACTGAGGAGGCAGTAAACCGACAGACTAGCGAATGAGGTGAAACAGGGTTAAGAAAATAAAAAAGACACTCTCAATTTTCTGGCTGCAGTTGTAACTGCTCACATGTAAAAACAAATGTACTGCCTCAGAAAGCCTGTGCCCACTAACATTGCTCAACACAGCACCAGCCCATGAATAAAACCTGGGACAGCGAAATACGTTTTGCACTGCCAACTAATAAAGATACATTAATACTCCCACACATCCCAAAATAGTACTTGTGGATCATTCATTTGTTTTTCATTGCTCACAGTATTCAAATCAGATTATTTGGTACAGACATGCTGAATAATGAAGCTGTAAGACTTCTCCAGGGTTGTGTTGGTTTTTTTTTTTTCCTTTTATCAGATATTCGTACCTTGTGCCTAAAGCAAAGAAACTGCGTGAGATAAACTGAGACCTTCCAGGCAAAAAGGCTTCCACTGAGAATTTTGGGTTTAAAAAAAAGAGAAAAAAACAAGAATTAGTACACTGTAAGAAGATCGCTTGCAAAATCTTCTACTCAGAAAATTATTGTTAAAGAGAACTCGCGATCCAAGGAATACAATTATTTTTCCTTTTTCATTAAAGATTAGATCTCCCCTAGTTACTCAGCAATGGACTGAAGGACACCAATCAGAGGTGACTTTCTTTTCTTTTAAAATATTTTAACAATGGAATATTGAGGCAACACTGAGGTAAACTCCAACACAGCAGCAGTGTGTAGGGGAAATGCACAAATAAAAAGGACTGAGGTAAACTCCGCTCAGCCTTTGCTGGACTTCATTTGAGGTTCCTGGTGACACTTGCTGGCTTCTCATTTTTCTACAGTGCTCAGAGCAGTGGTCATAGCAAAGTCAGGCTAGCTAAATGCGGGACAAATGCAAAGCAGAGGGGCCATTTCAGTGCTGTAGGAAAAGCCCATGCTCCCAGTTCCCTCCCTTCAACTTTACAGCCCGGAGATCGATCACAGCTGTGCCTTAAAGAATAAGGAGCCAAACCAACCACCACTGCAAGCTCCTGATCTGCTGGGCTCTTAGTGTTGTGAAAATTGTGAGGGGAGAAGAAGAGCAGAGATTTCTCTAGCCCTGATATTTTCTAGGAGAGACAAGCCACAAGCCATGAGTCTGTTTATTTGCCCTTCAAAATAATGAGCATTCAGCTTTGCTAGGTGCATCCTTCTCTAATGACACCACAAGTATTTTACTGGCACTGATGCTCTTGCTGATGTAGTACCATGCAAACCCTGGTATTGTAATAGAGATCATTAATTATCTCTGAGCATGAGAATGCATAGCTATGAATAGGGCAACATAAAGCAGAATTTCCAGACTCACCTACTTTACATTTGGTGGTTTAGTGGTATTTTCAGCCCATATTTTTTCTGAAAATAAGCACACACCAACTCTCTTTTTCATTGTCTATTTTCTTGTCTTCAACTGCGTTTATCAAAGAAGGCTCATTGACTTTCACCAGCTCAAACCTCTTTAAGAATGCAGCATCTGTGTCTAAGACTATTACTGCTACAGATAGGCAGCAAATAACATGTTCTGGGCAGAACAGTTTTCACTCCCTGCTGTTTTAATCAGTGTTTTGTGGATCTCATGTTTGAAGCTGGCTGAGCAGTTTGCAAAGTCTGAGTGTTGGGATGCCAGGTGAGCCTCTGGGGTTGGTGAATGCCATGTTCCACTGCACAAGGTGTCATTCTGGCTGCATCCAGGCACCCTTCTCCCTTATTGACACAGCTTTCATGAGAACTTTGCTCTCTTCCCACCTGCCCATGGGCTGGAGAAGCTTCCATCAGTACCTGAACCATGGGGCTTTGTAAAACCCAAGCTATGTGTGCCTGGAGAAGGGAATGAATGAGAATGGGGAGGAGCAAAGGCATTGCCCAGCCCATTTTACCCTCCCCAAACAGGAGAGTTTTGCTCCAGTAAGTTATAAACAGAGTCACTCTCTCAGATGGAAATGGTTCTTGCATTTTCTCTGTGGCCCAGGGGAATCTCCCTTGAGGTTAAAACCTGCTGCTGTTGTAATCCACCTTTGTGATGTTTTCTACCCTGGGCACTGGTGCTTTCTATATTGCTATGTCAACATGTTACTCCAATTACAGCTGAATGTTTCATTCATAAAGGAAACAAGCAAACAACAACAAAAAAGGAACCTGTAACTGATCCACAACCTGGATGTTCTTCATTGCTTCCTTCCTATTTTACACAGCAGAAACAATTCCCATATTCTTCAGGGTTATTTTGTGCAGAGTTCGGGGTTGATGGGAGAGGGTTGAATGCAAACATCCCCCAAGGTTCAGTCGAGGCTGTAAAACACTGCTGCTAGCAATGAAGTCTGAGCTTGAATTTGCAGCAATGCAAGCTTTTTTTTTGGGTGGAAAATTCAGATGTTCACAGTAGACGGTGCAGGCTTTGAGATAAACAGTGAGATGGCGATATACAGTGGTCATCATGTGAGCACTGCCCATGAGCACGGGGAAAGGGAGAGGTAGAGGTACCAATGCCTGCAAGAGCATTGCATATCCCTTGCAACAGACACATATGAAACTATATGGATGCAATTTAAAACCTAACCTTTTCCACAGAAATGGTGAGATGCGTCAGCCAGGTGGAAAGAGGTAACCCCAAGAGCTGTTTATGCAGAAGAGAGCCATACATAACTTGCACCTCTCCATCCTTCTCCCTAGCTGTGCTTTCTGAATGCATCCGGGGATGGTCAGTGGGCTGTACACATCTCCTCAACCACAGGAAGGCCTGATGGGTCAAACTCGGCTGTACTGATTGCTTTAGGAAATTCAGAAAGCTAACTTATGTTGTCATCACACTTTCAGCACATATACTCATCCTGCAATTTAATGCATTTGCTGTTACCTGTATTATTCATATTTTAGGAATTCACACATTCTTCCACAGGGAGTGTATTTATCATGAGCAATCCAAGAAGAACCTGCATCTCTGTTGCTCGTGAAGTGACACTACTTTGTACCTGGCCATGAGGGTTATTGAAAGCCACCAGACTTTTATTCTGGCGGTGGGGGCTCACTGGGCACAACTGGGCTTATAGCGTATGGCACGGTATTGTTCTGCCTGTGAGTCTGGATTTGGGGTAGTCCTATTGAACATGACTGACTTTAGAGTGCTGCTTTGGCTCTGTGTTTCTGTTGCTCAGTTTTGGATTGGCTGTGACCCAGAATCCAAGCCCAGCGGCTGCCAGCCCCTTTGATATCTGAGGACCAGCTGGAACACAAGGGCGTTTATTTTCCTGTTCAATTTCCTTACTCTTAATGTGTCAGAAAGTTTGCCCTTGCTCTTAATGTGACAGCCATCACAGAGGAGTCTTTATCAGCTCCTGAGTGCTCATGAACTCTAAGCAAGTCCCGGAGCCAGAAGACACTGCCACAAAGAGGGCAGCTGTGGTCACAGTAGTGAGGGGTTCCCTGGAAAACCCTCACACCAAGGGCACAAACTGCAGTGTATATACAGACTCGTTAATGAAAAAGGGTGAAAATATTCTAACACAACTCCATCAAAATTAAAGAGCAATTCATGAACAGAGCTACCAAATCATCAAACATTTGCAGATATTTCTCTAGCTGATATCTCTCATGTTGGTTCACCAAGTTTCCAAACCTGTTGCTAGTTTAACAACTCTTCTCAAGGGTCTTTAAAATGCTGGTAATGTGCCTGGCATTTCCAAGTGCTCTGTGTTTCATTTTTCTGAGAAATAGAGGTGTTTAAACCACAAAAAAAAAAAAAAATCGACCAATCTTCCAAGCACATGGACTTCTCTTGTTGTTTCGAAAGTGGACAGTCTGTGTCACAGAAATTGAGGATATGGTTTCAAAATGTGGCAGTAAACTTCTCCTACTATCGCAGATTTCAGCACACCAGAAGTCCACTGTAATATGCTGCTGCAAAATGCTGCCTTCAATATCACATAAATGCAGATTTTCAGGAAATTCTATCAGGGTACTAGAGCTTATGGATTGTACTATCAGTACTTACTATTAAAAAAACCCCAACTTAACTCTTTACAACAGCCTGGGTTGAAAGCTATTTTTATTTGTTGTGCTTTCTGCTTTCTTACGTACATCTGAGGAGATGCTCAGTGCAACTCCTGCATCCATTAGACATCTCTTCTGCTGGAAAGCAACTGCAGCAAACAGAGGCAGTGAACTTAAATTTCAAATAGAAAGCATTGTTGAGCTTCTCTAATGAAGCCTTTGGGAAGCATAATATTTTCTGCAGTAATTTTTGTTATTTTGGGGGAAATCTGCACTCAGCAGTGCAATATGCCATGGAGACATCCCATAAGTGACACTTTGCAGGATTTCCTGTACTGTATGGGTGAAGGGTAATTCTTGGTGGAAGGAATCCTGGATACAGTGGATGAAAGAGACCGCTCTGCTAACTTTGGGTAGAAAGGCATATTGTTTCAAAGTGAAGTGCATAAAGTACAAAGCTTATGAATAATTTATGGTCAGGAAGTTAATATATTTCGTCACAGTTTTCAAGGTCAAGGCCAGGTTTGAAATCTGGTTTGTGTCTCTGCTAAGATTTCAAGAGTGCTTGTGGAGAAATCCTTGTGTTTACACAGACAAATGCAGAACCTGCATTTCTGCCAGCTCTTTTCATTCATTTTAAACAGAGGACAGGTTAGAAATTTGAGGACCTCTTGTATGAATTGTATCCTAAGAACAGACCTGCTCTCATTTATGGATCTCTCCTTATGGATCAAACCTTAATTGGCCATTATTACTACTTTTTCAGTAACTGATGATTAAGTTAGGTCCTGGAAGAGGACTGGAAGTATAAGACAACTACTTAAAAAATGAAATAAAAATAAAATAAAATAAATAAAATATAAAATAAAACAAATAAATAAATAAAAATAAATAAATAATAAATAATAAACATAAATAAAAAATAAAATAAAATAAAATAATAAAAAATGTTTTTTGCAAATAATTTTGGTGTGAATTTCACGAGCATCGAGGAGAGGGTTATAGCCTCTATATGTATCCTCTGCACCTTTAACCAGAGGCTGTCTCAGCCCTGGTTGGCTTGTGTGGGTTCCTGTAGATGCAGAGGAGCTACCTGAGGGAAGAAACCCAACCCCTAGACCCCCAAAATCTCAGCAGCAATAGTAAATTGACCTGTGCCTGGCAGGTGGCCAAAGGTTCTTTTGCATCCTGGTGCACTTTCTTGGATTGGCATAGTCAGAGAGTCTGTGAAGCAAATGCCTGCCTACCCAGCAGGCCAAGTACTCAATATTCCTCCTGCTGAGGTACTTCTCCCCTTCAATTAGAGAGATGAATAAATCAGAGGCCTAAATCATGAACTGGCAGGGTAAGAATGGAACAGATGTGTCTGTCATTTCACAGCCTGCTTCCAATAATACTTGAAAAAAAAAAGTTGCTCTTATTTCTAGGAGTAAATCTCTATTTACTGGATATTTATGCCTATGACAATGGTTTGAAGGAAGGTGGCTACACAGCCAGGAAACAGGCCTTACTGCATCAATCAGTACTGTGTTCATTGGAATGTGAGCTCAAAAGCTTGTATTTTTGGAGTGCATATGGCTTTATCCATACCTCTCACCCTACTTGGTGGGGCAAGGCCAGTGCACTGCACATGGTGAGCACAGCACTCAGGTACTGGATGGGTGAATCAGCTGAAAGTTCATCTGAAGAATGCTACCTTATTTCAAGGGAAGTGCTTTGCTTTGTTTGTTTACTTGAATTGATCCCTTCTTCCCCTGGACTGAATCAAGCCAAGCTTCCCTGCTGGAAAGACAGAAATCCACACAAGTAATTTTGGGCAGATCACTGGCTAAATAGGCCAGGATCAGATGCAAGTCATCCTCAGGACCATTTTCAGTCCCCATGGTGTCCAGGGGTATTATAGCCTATTAACCATTATGCTTTCACTTGACCTGTTTTTTTTTTCTTAAATTTATTTTTTATTTTTTGTGTGTGTCAGACAACAATAGGAAAGAAATTAAGCTACACCATACTCTGATATTACTCTCTCTTTGTTGAAGGAGGGTAAATACAAAATGCAACTGGAAGGCCAAGCGTGTTCACAAGGTTGAGTACAGGAGCAAGTGATGACTCCTCGGCGCCCAGCACCCTTACAGCCATGTCCCACAACATTGCATCCATCCAGCTCTCAGTTTTAGTCTATTTAAAACAAGAAAGTAGCAGCCATTTTACAAATACACAGTAGCTTAACTGATTTTTTTTACTCTCTATATAATCAGCTTTTGCTTTGAAAATTAATCTCTCAATTACTCCTTGTACTTCTCCAGAAAAGTAAAAACCGAGCACCTTAAAGCAACTTAAAACAAGGGAATATGAGAATTATCAATGCCATATGCCAGAACAAGTTCTTTCTGAGGTTATATCAATACCAGAAGATGGGAAACAGCTCCCTCAAAACTGCTTTCAGAAGAACAAGGAAGGTACTGAGTCCAGGGGAGCTTGGCAGCTTTTCCTCCTTTCGACAGCTAAGCTCTCTCCCTTTTCTTCAGAACATGACTTCTTTCATGAAGGAAGATATTTCAAAAATCTTAACTGTTCTTGCATATCTATG
>CM019236.1:50040062-50060570 GCA_009741485.1 Malurus cyaneus samueli | reverse complement strand
CTGTACCTCACATGCCTCAGCGAGTTTCACCATCAACAATAACTCTGCGTTTTGATGATAAGAGCCATAGTTTCATTGAAACTACAAAGGCAAAAATAACTTGGATACTTAAAATTGTTATTCTCCTGTTTTCATGGGTTCTCCCAGAAAAAAACAAACAACCCAGAATAATCTCACTGCTCATGTGCAGTGAAGCAATGCAGAAGGAGCACCAGTGCTCCTCTGGCACAGAACTGTCTGTTGCTGTCAGTGCTTTCCACGGGTGGGAACAAACAACAGCTCAGTGCCACACTGAATGCAGTTTCACAGTGAGACAAATTAACAGCTGGCATTTTTGTCCATGTAATTTCTCAAGCTCAGAAAGCTTGAAGTTTGAGTGGTTTTTGCTGAAACACAGAAAGGACAAACCACAGAAAGGTATCACAAAGGTGAAAACGGAATGCTGGACGTGGACCTCGCCCCATACCCTCAGACTGCAAATGCATTGCTTTAAAAGTTGCCAAAGTTGTATCAGTTCCAGCTGAGGGGGCAAGAAATGTAATCTGGAAAGTCAGTGAAGAAAATAAGCAAAACATTTAGAACCAAATTCTCCATGCAACTATGTGCTTTCTAGAGGACAAAAATGTTGTGTCGTGAGCAGCCATTTAGGAAAAGCATTATTGTTGCCTCTTCTAAAGAGAGGATGGGTTCCCATCTTCTTTTCCAAAAAAATCAGAATTCTCAAATTTTGAGAGATCAGAAGGACTAGGTCATGTGCTGACATTTTACAGTAAGCCTTCTCATACATGCTGATTTTCCAAACTTCTTCTTGGTAACGATTTTTGTCCTGGGTATTCAGCATAGTTTGTCAAGGTCTCTGTTTTAGAGCAAATGTTCCACAAAACATTCCCATCTCCAGTGTTTTGGAGAAGCCCAGGTTGATGAGTGCTCACTCATCAATGCTAAGTGGAGTTTGATCTCAGGGCAAGATAAATTACCAATTAATTTTGATTTGGTGTGGATTTTCAGCAAGTGAATATTACTCCTTAGTCAGTGTTCGTTGTTTTACTTGGATCCAACTGAAAATCTTGGATTCTATTTTTCAGGGCCAAGGTGTGATTTCCAAATCCTACTATTAAATTATAGGAAAATAAAAATCAAGTCCCAAGGCCCCGCTTGAGTAACTACATCTACTTTTGCAAACGCAATTCATTTTTAGAAGCTTCTTGAAAAAAGACAAAACCATGCAGCAATAAGAATTAACTTTTAAACTTTTTTTTTTTTTTTTTTTTTTTTTTTTTTTTTTTTTTTTTTAATCAAGGGGAACACAACTACAAGAACTGCTTAAGGTTACCCCTTCTGCCATTCTTGGAAATATGAAGAGAGTTATTCTGTTAAATTTATTTTGTCCCTGAAAAAGTAATAAATTATACTGAATCAGGGGAAAGACTTTTATTAAAGCAAGCCTCATTTCATCATAATTAAACTTTATATAGAGAAAATTTCCTCCTCTCAAAAATAAAATAAAACCACATTCCTGTCTTGGGAAATGATGGAAGCTCCTCAAAGTGCATTTCCAAAGGATCTTAAATGAAAATAATTAATTATTATTCTTAAGTGGAAGGGGAAAGAAGGGGAAAACTTCCAAATTGATTCTGCAGGGTGAAGCATTAAATGCCACAGGGATACCTGGAGTACTTTAGTGAAAAGACAGTTAGCAGTGACATACTAGCTGTGGATGCAATAAAATTACTTGAGAGAGTCAGTGAAGAAATCAAGCAGAATAGTCAGAATGAGACTCCCTACACACCCAACCCTGCTCTGGGTTCAGACAAAGTTGGATAAAGGGCCTGGATACAAGGCACCAACAACTTCTGCTTTATCAAGTGGGCTTGCATGGGCTTGTTTTGGAAAAGAAAGCTATTTATTAAGTTTATCACACGAACAAACTGACCATAGTGTAATTTCCAGATGCTGTGCTTCCTTACTCTTTTTCCTTTCAGCATCTTCACCAGCCAGCCAGTAACAGGAAGAGATTTGGTTTGGAACTACTAGAAAAAATTCAAGAAGATCCACCAGAATTCATTTGGAGGACTATAAACGACAATAAAAATGATCAGTGACTGAGATTTTGGGACAGAGCACACAAAGTATTGCTTTTATGCGCAGCATGAAATATATCAAGCAATCAAGAAACATCCTACAAGGAGTGTTAAATTTAAAACTCATTATAATCACTGCATAATTATGTACATATTGTACACAGATCCTCAGCAAGTTCTCATGCCTCCATTGTTTTAACTGAAAGAAGAAACTGATTTTTAAAAATTCTTTGTGAAAAATCTATCTTCCTTTTAGAACAACAGTGCTAGACCTGTGTAATATAGGGATGAAACTGTATTTATCAAGAAAATAAAAATACAGTCATTTACTAACATAAAAATATTAGTACACTTGTTATGAATTGCTGACTAAATTTCTTACTATTAAATCTGAATGATTTCACAATGAAACCTTCTAACTAATATAAGCAGTAATATGAAGACTTTCATTCCCCTTCATCTACTTGCAAGCTAAAAGTATAGTTACTTAAGTCAATACCAAATGATCATTAAGATGGACAGGGAAAATAAAAAAAATCGAACAACAAAACTAAAAAGGTATCACATGATACACAGAAAATAGAAATGGCAAGGTCAAGAAACCACTGACCCCTCTAAACTGCATGTATTTTCTGGCAAGGAAGCTTTTAAGGAGCAATCAGAACTACTCCTTAGGCCTTCTGAGAGGAGAGAAGAGAAAGAAATCCAAATCATCAAAAATCCTACATGATGGAAGTGTGAAATAAAAAAAAAATTAATCCAGATTTCACTTTTTCATGCAAATATTTGATGACACAGCTTGAAAGCACTGCTGTCACACTGAAGCTCTGAGAGCATTTACTACAAATCATCCTTCTCCATACAATGTAATAAGAATTTATCCTACAAACTCGGTGAGCTCTCCATTCAGACTACAGTCATCGACAACAATTTGCCACTTTACTCGACTGTAGGGTTAAATCCGCAGCTTATGCACTTTTAAAATATACTTATCTAAAAACACTGGGACTGCACATAACTGCACCCTGTGTGCTATAACAGAAAGTCATTGATGCTCAGGCTTGTATTGCTCACACCAGTTCCAGAGTTTATTGCCATGTTTTTCCGTCAGCACTAAATCAATACATAAGTGACACTTCTGTGACGCAGGGGTCAGGCACGATTGGTGGTTCTGAACTGGCCCCCTGTGCTGACCACATGGTATTTATGGCTTCACACTGCACCACTTCCAGAGAAGAAGCTGTGAGAAATGCTGCTCTCATCTGAACTCCAGCCTGATCTTACTGCCCAGCCCAACTCTCTAAGGAAAATGCAATAACTACAAGGAAAAATACCTGATGGATGCTGCTCTTCTCCCCATGGGGACACTGATGCCTGCTGGAAGGGCATCCCCAAGCCACAACAACATCCTAAATTTCAGTCCTCTCAGGGAAAGTGGTGCTAGAAAGCTCTTCTCTGTCAACACCTGCAGGACACCTCACGGAGGAGGCAAATGGGTGAAGTTTTCTTCTTACAGTCACTGGGCTCAGAGTTGAACCCTGGCTTCTCCAAAAGATCCTTTTAGAAGCTGCATTGTGCTATGAGGGCTGATGCTTGCTCTGACCCACAGGAATAATGTTCCATGGGCAGGGAAGGTCTGTCAAAATCTAGGTGATATCATAATGAGATCATCTCCATCTCAGTCCAGGACCACAGTCTCGGTAACTGGTGAAATATCTTTCATATTGTTTAAGGCCAACAAAGATAAACCATTCCATTTAATTACCTGACACTGCATGAGGGGTATGGAAATAAAGACATGCTTCTGCCAAGACACTACGTGCTGTCAAGCAGCTTCTAGCATTATTTCAGTCTTTTTATTTTCTACTGATAATCAAGTGCTTTTACTGCATGGGAGGAGAAAGGGAGTAAAGATGCAGACTGAATGTCAAAACAACGACTCAGAGAGGTTAAAGTTATCAATAATGAACTTTTTTTGCTTCAACTGTGTAGTTGCAGCTCATATAAACACTCATGCATTTACAGTTATTTGCTGCTTTCCAACCACATTTGGCACCTAGATATGAAAGAAAAGCTACAAAATACAAAACTAAGCATCCTGCAACTCATAACTAGAACAGAGAGGGCAAGAAAAAAACTCTTGCTGAACAGTTCTACCCTTCCAGATGTTTATACTAAACTTCCAGATGTTTTTTCTTGCATTTCTTTGTTAGAGTAAGAGAAGTGTGAAGGGCAATTAGTTGCCACAGTAAAGGACTGTCGTCAAACACAGTGAGACTCATTTAAATCAAAACAGTTTATATACCAAAAGAGTACTCACTTTTTTTTTATCTGTGCCCACATTAGTTTCCCAATCTTACAGAGTAAATTACATTCCTGCAAATAAAGTGGAGGATCTACAGGCAGGAAGGTTCTAAGTGTGTTTTCACTTCCCAGGAACATAAAGGGTAAACATTTATGAATTCATTTTTTGGTATCCCTACATTCTGGGGCTAGCTGTGGTTTTGGCTCACAAACATTTCTAATTTTGGCCAAATAATATTGAGAGCTCACCCACCATGGAAAGGCTAATCATCAGGATCAGTAAAATACACAGAAGAAGAATTGTTGGTACTGTGCTTATTTGAATACAGTTATAAACCCTCTCTATTACACACTTCACTGTCTAATTCTAAAGAGAGGAATGCCCAAAGATGCACATGGAGGTACACGCCAGAGTTATCCACACTGTGAGAACAAGAGGTGACAAGTTAGGATGAATGTTTAATCAGCATTTTGGCAGGAGAAACAGGCTAATTTTCCAACAGGAACATTCTAAGCCCTCTAAAAATGCAGGTATGCACCTGGAAACACCTGAAATACCCTAGCCCTTCATGACTGATTCTAGGCCAAGGAAATCCAGACGAACTAGTTTATCCAGGCCTGAGCTCCGAAATCATTCAAGTGGTGCCCTCACTACTTCTTTACAATAGTTTGATATTATCACCCATCTTTGAGCCAAACCTACAAGTGGCCCAGACAAATGCTCTGAGAGTCCAACTCTGATCCTCCCCAGAAAAATAATTTAGCTTTGCCTTTAAATGTAGCATGAGAAAAACGTGCAGAACAGAAGACAGGATGCCAAGTTTCAGCTGATGTATCTGCTCAGTTTCTGCCTGTTCCTGATTGCTCATTTAAAGGGAACACATGGTGGTGGTGAAAGGCAAAGTGTCATTGAGCTGCAAGCCAAACCAGACATGATTTTATGGCTATGTGCAGTATACACACGCGTCCTTTCTTAGTTCCAATGCAAAGGAAAGGCATGGTTTAGAGAAAGGTCTTTATGTTCCTTATTACTTTTGAAAAATTTCAAAAGCAGCCTTGTTAAAAGAAAAAGGGGCTCAGCTATGAAATCACTTCCTTCTGTTTAAACTATTTTACTCGAGGAAAAACACAACAAGAGGGCATGCCAAAAAAAAAAAAAGTCTGTTTCTTTTTTGACTTGTTCCTCGGATTCAGCATCCCACCGCCTCTTGGGATGACGCGGCGTGCCAGATCCCGACTGCTCCAGTCAGTGCGTCAGGCAGCCGTGGCCCTCCCCACACAATCACCCTCTTGTCAGAGGCAGCTGGCACCCTCCCCGCACATGCTGACAGCATCCCTGCCTGGAGGACTGCACCCCTTTGGGGCAGCTCTTCTCCTCTTGGAGAAAGGCAGCAAGGCACAAGGAGGGCAGGCCGTGTTAGGCAGCTAACAAACAAGAAGCTCTTGTGTTATTCCCTCCCCCTCCAGCCCCCAAAACACAGCGAGAATGCGGACAGGGGGAGAGATGCTCTTCTGCTTGCAGCAGCAGCATGGCTTTGCCTGGGACTACAGCCAGCACGACAAGTCCAGGACACCCGTTTATGGAAGTTTAAAAGTCAAATGAACAGTTCATTGCTGCCCAACTCACAATGGGGTTACTTACGGCTGAACAGCATTTTAACAAAGATTCTAAGATGAAAAATGGCTTGCCTCCCTCTTGCCAAGGTTCACAGGTTTACCCAGACTCCCAGTTCTGTTTTCCCTTGGATCCCAGGGCACACTCCCTCTTGTCTAAAATGAGTTCTCTTCTCCTGTGTAAAGTGGGCTGACAGAAACCAGCTCCCTTCTCCACTCAGCTATGGGGTAGGACATGAGGGAGAGGGATCTTCAGAATAAACTGCTTTCTGTCCCATCTTCACCTCCTGCAAAAAGTTGGTGTCTGCCTCAAACCAATGTCTTGAGTAATGCATTATCACTCCGATTTGCACCATTAAGAAAGGCAGGGGTTCTGTTCCTCCATGTTGTTGAGGTTCACGGATGTAGAAAAAGCCAGATCACATGAGATAAATATTCAGAATTGCTCCATGCAGCCTAAGACACCTTTTCTGCCCTTCTCAAAGTTCCATTAGATAAACTTGCAGCACTACCTTTTCAAGAAAGCACTCAGGAAGATGATCCTTGAAATTAAATCTTCTGCTTATGAAAATTTCAAGCCAGACTTACAAGGAAGCTCCAAACAGTGAGAGAGCATCATCACACCTGCCTCATCAACAGGCTGATCACAGCGCTTGATTGAGAGATATCTGGTGATATCTGATATCTGGTGCCCAGAAGTGCTTTGAAGTGATGCACTTCTTAGTGCATCATTTTGAAGTGATGCTTAGTTTTTCTTCAGAGCCACAAAACAATCCTCCACCTATGTGCAAATTCAGCAATAAGGGATGACACTCTCCTGCTGATGGCAACTAATGATCTTTCCTCATGGTGCACCGAGCAGTCTGGAAATACCCTGATGCACAAACATTTAACTGTCCAAAAGTCTCCATGGTGAACCCAAAGTCTAATTCTTGGCTTCAGTCTGTTTTTTATTTATGTATTTATTAAATTAAAAGAATTTACGTAACAAAACCATAGCTCTTTTCCAGCCACCTTTTTCTTGTAACTGTGTTTCACAGGTAGTAAAAAGGTGAAAGCATTGCTGCATCTTTACACTACAGCCCCATGACTGACCTCCTCTAGCCTCCCTCTAGAAGCCACACTGTTTAGGAAAAAACCCAAACTGAACCAAAACCCAAACCATTTGTAAAATGATGACATGGTGGGAACTGCAAAAAGAATGAAGAGTTCACAACCCACAGATACCTTTGGTTCCTTCAGATTTAGTAAGATAATAAGCAATTGCTTTCTATAAATGGTATTTTATGCAGATTAGATGTGCTAAAGTACAGTGTGTGTAAAACACTGAATGAAGTAACAAGAAATTAGGTCCTGTTTGAATTTTGAAGAAAGCTTCAACATGTGCTACCTGCAGTTCTGAAAATTCTCACCTTAATGAGGAAACAGAGATATTACTGAAATACATCTGCAGCTAAACTGAAGTCACCTTCATTTTAGCTAATGTCCCTTAACTCCTGGAGTTGTTTCACTCTTTCTAGAACAACACCTGAAAAAACACACTTATTAGGGAATGAAGAACCTTCCCTCTGACCTCTTCTCATGGGAGAAAGAATAGTGTAGTCACCACCTACCCTTCCTGCTGCATATGTACCTCTAGTCCCACCCATGCTTGGGATCAGCTGAAAATACCACTGCTGTATGAGCAGTAATTCTTCAGGAGTGAAAACAGGGAAATGTTTCCTAAAAGAGGACTGCAAAACCTGAATTTTCTTTGTATTTTTAATCAACTTGCCTTCTGCCATGAGACTCATGGAGATGGGAAGGGATTGATCTCTGAACCACCAGAAAATCTGTGGAGGTATTACGAACTGCTACAGTCCCCCTTGCAAAATTTATAGAGATTCTTGCCCTGAAGAAAAGAAAAGGACATGGAAGAACAAGTCTTATGAATGGTTTAACAGGCTGGTTACACAGTTAATGTTCTGGTAAAAAGCTAATTACTAGGTCAGAGTAAATGCAAATTCTTAAACTAAAAAGTGAGCTGACTCAGTGACTCACACCAAATCTCTGCAACTATTCTGCCACATTTGTGATCGAAGGCACAAGTCACAGCATAAACCTGTGGGAATCATGATGGCATGGAGAGAAATGGGGCTCAGTTTTTGGTTTTGTGGACTGCATACCAATTGCATTTATGGACTCTTAGGGCAATCACCTAATGAATGGGTACTGTGAAACCTAGAGACCCCTGTACTGTACAGGAAGACCTAATAGGTGAGAAGATGTGTTGGAACAAAGAGACAACCTGCACCATCCTTGCTGCCCTCAGCTCAGTCATCTGCAGCAACAAAGAACAGAACAAACAGCAAAGAAGATCACCAAGGAATGGTACTCAGCATTCAGGCTGTGCTTCTGCTTAAGGAAACTGGGAGCCCCGGACAAAATCCAAGTAAAGCTACTTGCAAAAAGACAAGAACATCCTGAATCCAAAGTGTGTTATGGTATTTCTCTTATACTTTTCTACTTTCCAAGCTCTGAAGCTTAGGCATATCCTGAGCAGTGAGCTGAAGCACACCAGAATCTCACTCACTAATTTCCTGTATTCCAGGTCAGGTACTGGTATGTACCAAACACTTAGGATTGAATACATTCAGCCCTGCTCAGCACACAATCTTTTCATCAACAGACTGTAGCCCTTCATTGTTCTCCATATATTGGAATTGGGCATGAGTACACACACCTTTCGGGTGGCAAAAAGGAGACAAAAGGTACCTCAGTGGAATACTAAGCCTTCCATACACAATTTCAAGTTTGAAGCCATTTGGCATCTTTAAAGGCAAAGGGGTGAACACTGCATACAATAGGTGGATACAAAGGTTTTAAACATGCATTGCTGCAAAGAAACACCACACTACATCTGGGTTTTCACCAGTGTCATGTTACAGGGCTGAGTGACTGAATTCGTCACATCAACTTCCATAAATAAGCTTGATATCCCCTAGTGGTCACAGTAGTGAATTCTGGGGGTTCTTATGGTCTGCACCTCTTCTAACGGTTTCCAAATGCTGCCGATCCCCCAGGAGTTGACCTGAAAAAGTTACTGAAATCACCTGGTAAGAAACAGAGCAGGGAGAACAGGGTGGGCAAAGTAAGCACTTACCAAGCACAATGACCACAGTCTTCAGGAGGCTCATCATGGTGTCCCGATTCCTGCGGGGTCCAGAGCTGTGCCTGGACATCCTCATAGTCCTTTGGCGAACGTACCCAAAGATGTGAGCATATAGGACCACCATGACCACGAAAGTGACCAGGTTGAAAATAGCCCAGAAGACCAGATAGGAGTCACTATAGAGCGGTGCCATGTTGGAGCAGTGAGTGATATCACAAATGCAGTTCCATCCGACGCTGGGTATGGCACCCATGACGATGGCCATAGTCCAGATGACAACAATGACGACGACCACGCGGCGGTTGCTCATCCGAGTGTGCAGCTGCATTCGGAAAACTGTAATGTGCCGCTCGATAGCGATGGCCAGCAGGTTGGCCACGGAGGCTGTCAGGCTGGTATCAATGAGGCCCTGACGGAGGAGCCAGGTGCTTACAGTCAGTCTTCTAGTGTTGGGCCCTGTGTTGAACATTAAGTAAAAGTAGGCCAGCCCCGCAAAAAAGTCCGCAGCAGCTAAGTTGGCCATTAAGTAATAAATAGGAAAGTGGAATCGGCGGTTGACATAAATAGCCACCATAACCAAGAGGTTGGCCAGCATTATGAAGATGCAGACGGTAATCCCCAGTCCCATTACAAGCTTGCTGACAGTGTTCCATTCAGTGGCTAGATATTTTCCACTTCGGTTATAAAAGAAGGCAATGGTTTCATTGTAGTAGCACTGTGGTTCGCTCATGGCTGTGGACTGAAAGAGGAGGGGGAAAAAAAGAGAGAGAGAGAGAGAAAAAAAGAATGACATCAGAACTGAAAACACATGATTACCTCTGTGGATGAGACATGCACAAACAGTGGGGAGTGGGACAGGAAAGGAACACGCTTCAGAACAAATTTATATTTTCAGGCCAAATGGCATTCCACAACTCAGAAACAATTGCTCTGAGGAATCTAGTAACAGCAACCAGATTAGAACCAACCAGAAATGGTTCCATCTGCTCAGGGAGCCAGCATGATTTCTGATGTAGTTGTAAATTGCGTAGAAAATGAGCTTCTGGCCAAGCAGACCTGCTGAAAGATTCAGTTAAGGAAAGGCATGCAATTCATAATTAAGAAAAGTTAATTCTGCTACAGACACCTTATTTATGTTATCAGTGCATAAACTGTTGACTGTAGTGGAAGAACAGCTCTTCAAAGATGAGGAAATGTGCATTACATTTCCAAGCAGGTTTTAAGTAATTTAATTTTCCATCATGGGCTTTCCTTCTTGTCCTGTTCTAAAAAGTGAGAAGAATACCTAAATAAAGATTGTCAGTATTCTTTGAGACCTGAGCATGAAGTGTTTTTATGAACAATAGAGGAAGCATGACATAGCATTTCTATGAGCATCAGCCACATTTCTAGAGAGGATTTAAAGTAATGCTTTTAAATACAACTCACCAGAATTGATTTATTCCAATCTGTAATAGTGAGCCAAGAAATGAGAAAAGCAATATTTGGCTTACCTAGTGTTAAAAGAATCCAACTTATTTCCTGCATTAAATATCGTTATGGCTGTGTCAGAGAACACATGATTCATTTTCCTTGCAGAGTACTCTACTGAGAACAGCTAGGGATGCAACAAACAAGCTCAAACTCCACCAGAATGTGGAAGTTTTGGATAAAACTGTTGGCTCATAAGAAAACGGTTAATGAGTTTCCTCTCTCCGTTCCACTCAACTACTCAAGGTGCAATTCCCAATAAGCAAACCATAGGAGCAGAAACCCCTCTGAATAACACCCTGATTCCTTGTTTAGCATAGGCAAACCACAAGGATGTAAAAATAAGAATTTTTTAAAAGAATCAAACTAAGAAACACATGACAAAAAAGTGTCTTCCTACAACACACTTGGGAGACCTGCCTTTGCTTCTATGCTTTTATGACTCTGTAACTCTATCAACTAAACCCGTATTTTTGCAAAAACAGGACCAGTTTTAGCAAGTGTAAGTAATAAGCCCCATCAAAGAACATATCAACAACATTAAAATATGAACATTTCTTCCCATTAAAACATATAAACTAAATCATGTATTATTTTGGACAGCTCCAGTTACTCTGCAGGAAGTGCTACAACTAACCGAACCTTCTTGTTGAAACCAAAAATGTACAGAATTGGGAAAAACAACTAGAAATTTGACTCAAGTGAAAACAATATAGAATAGATAAAGACCTCCTTAGAATTACCCAAAGCTATCTCTGTTCTTTTTCATTTCTACATTTGTCAGTGCAATTAAGCCAATTCCAATAAAACAGTACACTAAACTTCCCACATATATCCCAACGCACTACATTTAAATTTATGTTAAAGAAAAAGGTCTTTTCAGAAAGATTTTACCTCCAGCCTAAACATTGACCAGAAATATTTGCAGCCCCAGGATAATAAAAAGTTTGAGTAAATAGCATTTCTCAGCACAGTGAGTATAATACTTTTATTGTTCCTCTAGGATACATCAACTCTTCTGTAGCCTTAGCCTTTTAGCCTTAATTATTTAAGAAATTTTAAAAGTTCTTGTGGAGGATCTCTCTGTTGCATATAAAAAAGTTATTTATAAGGGACATTTAACAAACGGAGACCTAACTACAAGACATCTGGCTTTAATTCTTTGGTTAATGACCTTGTAGTAATAACAGGTCAAGTATAAGAACCCTTGAGGGAGGGAGGAAGTCATAGGAATGAATTAGTGGCCCTTATAAAAGCTTGCCAACATCTGCAATAATTATGTAATGCACTGGGTTTTTAGTCTCTGTAGGAATATCTGGATGCAGGATCTAGTAGATATTTGTGATCTTGAATAAATTCTCCTTGCCTAAGCATCTGTTGATCTAGCTTTTTCTTTCAGATGTCTGCTGCCCATATGTAATGATTCCTGCTTCATTGCTGCTCCTGTGGAAAAAGGCCTGCTACACCTGGAAAAACATATATTTTTAATTCAGAAATTTAAAATGTGGCAATTATTTTATTTTTCTTCCTTCTTTTTCTTTTTTCTATGTATTTTTGTTTTGCAATGGGCTTAAAATGTGAATTATTCTTTGTGTAATATTCTCTCCTACCTATTAGTATGAAATCTGAAACAAAATATGTCAAAAAACTTGACTTATTCACAAAATGCCAAGAAAGAGCTGAACGTATGTACACAAATAAGAATATGGTAAAATGCTACAAAGTCAGAATTGTTCAATTTAAAAGCATGACAGCATTTGAGCAGTCTCAGTGAAGTTAGCATCAGGCTCACTTGCTGCTTCTCTCTTTTTGAAGACAGAAAATCAAAATGCTGTGTTTGTGTAAGAGATTTTGGAGAAGTTCTGTTTTTGAGGCATTCCAAACTAAAACCTGGTATCTCCTTTAAAAGCAATCTCACCCAACCAAGGGAAAGAAGAGAAGAAGATGAGACAGTTTGCTGGCAAAAGTTCAAACAGGGGACTTCAGATGATCAGCTTTCTCAGATGCCAGTCTTAAAGGAAGGTTTTGACCTCCCAGGTCACAAACATAAAAATCCCAAGGCATCACATTTAGCTGTGATGCTGACTAGAAAGGCTCAAGCAAGAGAGAAATGTAATGCATCTCTCAGTACTGAAAGTGTTAACATACCACAAAGGCATATGCAAGCAGGCAGACCCCATCCCCTCTGCTGCCCCTGCAGGAAAAAGGGCAGGAAAGTTTATATTTTAATTTCCTGAAGTTTCACTCAGTGTGTTTCACTGCCTGTGTAAGCCAGATGTGTGGTGCCCGGAGATTTACCTCATCCATTCAGTATATCTCAACAGAAGTTTAAAATAAACTGAGCTGCAAATTGCCCATGCTAACTAAACCTCTAGGACACATCTGTGTAGAAGAAAACATTGAGTTATAAACCAACAAGACATGTAAAGAAAAATGGAGTAAAAGCAGGCTCAAAGCAAAGTCTCCTCTCACCATGTGAAATTGACTCAAGACACAGTTGCCCCTAATCAAAGAAAAAGAAAATCACAAGTACAAGGAATTAAATCTCTTAGTATCATGAGACATAGTTATAACCACAGCACAGCACACAGAGGAAATCTGGCACAAGGACTTAATAAACAAAAGTCACTCTTCTTCAGCCATTAGTCATTCAATGGCCAGACTCTGACCTTGGCACTGGCCTTTTCAGGCACTATTTGTTGGGATGTCTCCTTTCCTCTGGTTTTATAGGATCATGCCACAGGGTAGGCAGTGGGAACACTGGGAAAAAGAACCTGTATAAGCCTTCCCATATTTTGTGCTCGATTTATCCTGCTTCTGCCCCACCTCTGAATCACAGCTGAAGAATAGGATGAGGATTTGGACCCACAGCAGCTTGACCATGCTATGTCCTTGCGTGTGAAGTCCAGTACTACTCCCCCTTCTGGGGAAGAGACTGGAGCAGAGAAGACACTGCCTGCCCACAGCAGGAAGGTGAGGGGGATTCTGAATCCTGCCAGCTCCATGGTGAGCTCACCTTGTGAGGGCTGTGCATGGAAAGATGCTCAGGATGCAAAACAAATACCAAAAGGTTTTCAAATATCACTGATGGATACTGCCTGAACAAGCATTAATTAGACAAGGTGCCTGAGGGGAAAACTATCAGTTTACAGACTCCTCTGCAATCTCAAGAGTTTGGAGAGTTCTTCAATCCACCTAACAAAAAAAAACAGGCAGGCCCCTCTCTCCCCACCCTCAGTGTTCATGGGTGCATCTATTTCTTGCTGAGAGGGTGGAACATTCTTTGAATACTAAGGTATGACTTATACAGCACTTTTCAAACTTGTAAGCCACAAAAATGAGTTCATATCCTCAAACCTCTTATACACACCTTAACCCTAAACTCCACAAACACAATCTATTTCTCTCTTTTTTTTTTGCCTTTGCTGAATAACCTTGACATTGCTTGCTGTTTTTCATAACCAGGCGGAAAAATCCCCCACCAGAGGAGGATTTTTTTTTTGGGAAAAAAAAAAATTTTGCTTTTCTTTTTTTTTCCTTTCCCCCCCCCCCCCCCCCCCCTTTTTTTTTTTTTTTTTTTTTTTAAAAAAAGGAAAAAATATGGACTTGGGGTTTAATCCTGGTACTCCAAAATTAACCAATGGCAAATAAGTTTTTGTTAAACAAAACACTCAAATAAACGTTTTTGTTTAATATTTAAATGTGACTTTTGTAACCAATGATTTACTGTCCTTTTCCATCTTTTCTATGTTTGGAACACTTTCTAATATGAGACAACTTCGTTGTCCCAAGTCAACATAAAATTAGACACAGTTTTTTATGACAAATAGTTAAAAAAAACAAACCTCCCAAACTTATAATAACTATTTTGTGAAGAACGAAACAAAGCATATGAAATGTTAGACTTACATCCTCCCATGAAAGAGCTAAGCATTATTTTTTTAACCCAGGTCAGTCATAATTTAATAATTGATTATTTTTTTGATGTAAAAGCCAGGTTAAGTGAGAAGAATATGGATGTTCAGTGAAAAGGAACTGAGAAAGAAATCTGTGGCCAGAGAAAAATGGTACGAACTTCAAAAGCTAGTCTACAACATGTTGAAATATGAGCAGTATTTGAAAGATTCTTACAGTCCATCAAGTGGATGTATCACAAAAGTAGTTTCAGTCAGGAATGAATTTTGGTAATACGACAACTAACAGTTTATAATAAAAAATAAATCTATTTGAAGCGTAGATTATCAATAAAGGTGTGAGAAAAATAGTATTTTCCCTTCCAATCAAGCACACATCCTGTTTGCACTATGGGTGTCATTAATATCTCAGAATGGCAGTTTGTGAATATATTCTGGTAAACCATTTTGGTGATAATGTTTTAAGTCCATTTTCAATAGTGGACATGATGATCACTATCCGACAATTATATTAGCAGCAAGCCTATACAGATTGCATACTTAACCTGTCACACATAGATCTCATTGCCTATTCTTCAGAACAAAATTTATCAGAGAAAAATATTCACTACAATTAGCTTTTTCTGCATTGCTTAATTTGAGATATCAAGGAAGTGAAACAAAAAAAGAAGAATCTATCACCTATATTAATGGATGTTTCAGATCAATTTAACCTGAACTAATATATTTTCTTAATGACAAATCAATGTCAAAAATAATGAAAGAGCTTAAGATTCTGTGTGCTTTCCTAAAGTCTTTGCTGTTAAACAGGGTTGTACAGCCTGCCAGTCTTGCATTATTTATTAGCTGTGAATATTATTAGACCTTGTTGTGGTTTACAGTACTGAAAAGATAGAAGCCAATTATTTCTTCTGAGTTCTTTCAAGAGTTGTGCAGTTGAAAAGTAAAAAAGAGTCCTTAAATCAGCTAAATAAAATTAAGAACTTCAAATAAATCTAAAAATAACCACAAATGAATATACTACCAGTTTAATTTTCTGTTATTTGTTCAATTTTACATGTATCTGTACAATTTCTCCAGATGATTTTTCCCCTGAGACAAGGACCAGGTGCTGAGGTCAAGAATCCATCCAAATTCACATTTATTACAGCTTATTTTACAAGCATTTTAGAACAAAGAGAACTTTTTATTAATAAAAACTTTCTAACAAATATTACAGCAGAATCTATGGGCAAGAACTCACATGTATTTAAGACTGCACACAAGCAAAGAGAAATTCCCCTTCTCATGACAAATAATTTAAGTTTCAGGATGACAGGTGGGTACTGTGGATAAGAGTGCCAAAAGTAACAGGATGAACCTCAATATTTATCTCAAAATGTAATTTTCAAAAGCTGTTCCACTGCTTTATTAGTGGACCAAGAACAGAAACATTTCCTTACTCCCCAGTGCAGTTGGTTGATTTTAGTCTTCCCTTATGTCTGGATCTACCACTGAGTTCGCAGCTTGAGCAATTGTAACTTTTTGTACTTGTTCCTCAAATATCATCATTCAGAGAAGGAGAAAAGCATTAAAACATATTTTTTATCTATTGGTAAGAAGAGAGTCAGACAACTTCTTCACTAACATCTGGGTATTTTTGTGAGAAAAAAAACATAGGAAAAGAGAAAGAACAAAAGAGTTTATTGGCATCAAGCTTGCAATGAAGCTGATGTCACAACTCCCTAATAAAGTCTGGGATCACAATTCTGTGAGAAACCAGTGGCAGAACTGAAAAACTAAAAGGGTGTTTCATAGGAAAAGCAAGGAACTTCTGTTAAACACAGCAATTATCAGTATGTGAGCACTGAATAGATTTGTGGTTCACTATAAAGACAGAACTCTATCTGAATAAATAATGTTATGAGTAGCACATGGATAACTATTTACAGGAATTTCCAAAACTTTCAAGTGTGTTTATGATCCTGTATAAAAACTGGATCCTTAAGACATAACATCCAATTGAAAAATTATGTCTAATGCCAAAACATGCCTGTAACTTGCAAACCCAAATCTTTTTTGCACGCTGGGTAATGATGAAAATTCAATTTTTTTTTATGGGAAGTTGGAGAAAAAACAACAGAGATCAGTTTGTCCAACCACAAGGGGCTGTGCTAGGGTTACCCAGCTAATTTACCCTGTGACCTGAGCTAGATCTTTGAACCCATTCCTTCAAAGGTGGAGAACAAGGGTATTAAGCTTGAGATTTTATCATTTAGAAATACGCCCTACCAACAATAAACAATGGAATTTTTTAATAAGAGCTTACAACCTACATACTCGGGAAAAACTAGTACAAGGATAGGCCCAAGTGGCATTCTTTATATGTTTTTGAAAAACTTTGACTTTAATATTATATCAAGGTAAATAAGGCTATGAAAAAAATCAGAAAAGCTCCTTTACCTAGTACTTGAACTTCGCATCAAAATTGTTGATTGGTAGTAGATCAATGAAATGAGCAATAATTTATTTGCCCATTATATAGAATCATTATTAAAAGCTTAAATTCAGATAACACAAAAATTCTGATTATATTACTCTGCATCAACATTCGTAATCATTGATAACACGTGTAATTTATAAGGAAAAAAACAGAAACTAATAATATTATTTATGCATTGGCTAAAACCACTATATATTATTTTAAAGATTGAGACATTACTGAGTGGTTATATGTCTTTAGGTTTTTATCTTCCTCTTCACGTTTCCCTCATAATAAAACTCTACTGTGATTAATGAACGGTCTTTATTATGTTGCGACATCTACACTATCAACCAGGCAGAATTTTCAAAAATTTTCCTTTTGGATTTGCAAATTTTCTTTTACTTGTCTGCAGGTAAGCAAGCTGGTCAAGACCTTACAAACATATAACTCTTGCTTTTCTCAGCTGCCTCTTCATAAATAGTTCATACAGTACATCTAAAGGTTTCAAATCACTTCAGGTGCTAAAGGAAAATTCAGGTGCTCGCTCCTTAATTAGCATGGACTTCAGAAGAAAGTTTTTGCACAGAAGTCACAATAACTGCAAGAACAGATTTTTGTGCTCCATAGAATGAGTTCCTTGTAATAAACAAATTACAAAAGTTCCCAGTCAAAGAGCTTGATGTATTGAATGCAAGTTTTCAAAATAAGTAATATTGAAGGTAAGTCTATATGAATCATCTACTATAATGAAGAATGAGTGATGCGAATACGAGACAGCAACAGAGAAAGTGATTTAGAAGCAAGATCATTAATAGTAATCCACTGCTATAATAATCATCATGCAAATGAGGCAATCCATTTCATAACACCTTAACAAATGTTTTAGTTAACCTATGCAATTAACTGCTGAAGCTCAAAAACCTCAGCAAACCGCAATTCTTTCACAGAATGGATATTTATACATGTACTGAAATAATACATGGTCAGCACTCTTTACCAAATGAAGTCTAACATGCAGAACACATATAGATAGAATTATGAAGAACGTGAAATCAACATGCCATATATAAAAACACCATTTGATTCTTTTTTCTATTTACAAAAAGAATACTTATTTCCTAGGGAAGTTATGGTCTTATAAAAAATTGGTTGCCTGTAAGGCTTAAATTTTTTGAAAAAAGATATTGTTTAATAACCTTGAAGCCCATTATGGAGACCTGCAATTCACAATGTAGTAAGGATATTATTAGCTTGTGAAAGCCCAAAAGCCTTGACTCACTTAGATTAGACCTTCACTAAACGGCCAAGAGACACAAACATAGAAAATCCGGGAACTATGAAATCGGGGCCACATACCATACCCAAGAGGCGAAATGCTTTGGATCCCTGAGGACAAGGCAGAAAAACTGGTGTTTCTTTCATCCTCCAAATCAAGCTGTTGGGAAACTAAGAATGTTTTCCTGTAGCCAACCAGAACTACATGGAAGCCAGCATGCTTCCATAAAATTACCCAGTCAAAATAGTTGTTCCAACCAGTGGTACCCATTAATAAGGATATGAGACAACACAATATAATTTATTTCTCAACTGCATGCTTTACAAAGCCAGAAGCAAGCAATGCAATGGACTACAAGAACAAACCACCAGACTACGAAATCAAGACTCCTAATTGATGGCAAGCTGTCATTTTGTGCAAGTTGCTAACTTCCTTGTGACTCAAGCTTCCCAGATATACAGTTCAGGGAAAAATGCATCTTCAATCAAAACCAGATGTTTTTGATTTTCAAAAATGATTGAGCTCATCAAAGATAAAGAATAGAAAATTATATATTTTACGTTAACGCAGAAAGTTTTCTAAAATACTCCTTTAAGAATAATTTCTAATTTGTGGTTTAGATTAAAGAATGATTGGTTTTTTGAGTAGGATTACGTAGAAGGAATTCATAGCCATTTTGCCAGCCACGCTTATATTCTTTCATATCATAAAATCAAAGTCAACCGAACGCCGTCACTATCCAGGGTGAGTGAACATAAGCAGTGCTAAAAAGTGTATTCAGAATGGCAGTGCAGGACCCTTTGCTGCAAGTTATATCTTCCTCTAGCTCTTAAAATGCATCTCTGTGGTTACAAACTGCCTATCTGTAGCACTGACAGATGTATGTTAACTTGCTGCAACGAAACAACTAATTCATCACATTGAGGTGCATAAGCCATACATTCCTGATCATGCAATTGCAGTTCCAGTGCCACACATAAACTCAGTCCTAATCCTTTCAGAACAAAACAACTGACTGTTTTCTATCAAGTCACTGAACAATGAAATTAACGATGATTGATGTCCACAGTGCAAGCTTCCCATCTAACATTCAATTTACCAAATGCAGACAACATTAGCATATTTAGGCGTCACCTGTTCCAGGAATAAAACAAAACGGGCTTTTTTTCACTGTAATTCTTTGTAGGAAGGAAGTCTGACACTTCACCCAAAGCTCAGCACAGAAGTGACTTCATGTAATCAACACAGAGCAGTTCCCCTCCAGCCCTCACCCTCTTATTTGACACTACTTTTAGCCTCGTGTTTAGTAGGTATATTACTTTTACAGAAGAAAAATCTACCTCTTGTGCACTAACCACGTTAAAATGTTTAGAGCACTACCTCAAAGAGACTTAAGATTTTCATAGCATGATAAACTCCACTTGTAAGCTATGCATATTCCAATATTAAAATAAAAGCATATTTTTTAATAATTATGAGAGATCTGATATTGATGCTAGCACTCAACTCCTGGAATCAAATAAAGTCCCTCTAAGGTTTCAATGCATTCTTGGAAAGCAATCAAAGGCCTCTTTTTCCATAAGTTTGTTATTTATAGAAAAGCATTTGATTGTTGCATTGAAGTGTGCACTCTATGTGTAAAAAGGTGTTTATGGGCTTTAGTACAGTATAGTTAATACCCAAGCAATACCTAGCCCTTTATAATAAAGAACCCTTACTGAGAGGATATATATTGTACTTTTCATCAAGTGTACAGCATACAATTACATTTGCTGGTGGTCTATAATGTAAACCCCAGTTGAATCAGCTTATGGATTTGTTGTTCTGCATGCAACAATTAAGAACAAGTCGCATATTTGTAAATATGGAATAAGAGATAGTTTTTGAGAAAAAATAAATTCAATACTTTCTTCAAAGCAGACTGTAAAAGGCATTCTCAGAATATATTTTAAAATCCAATATTTCCTGCTTAGGATTTATATATTCATTGTTACGGTAATATAGAGATTTTGATTTAATTACAACACTTTCCCTATCAGATCAGGGAAAACTAAAAGGTGCCAAGAGTAACATTCAAGCAGTAACCTTCTTACGCACCACAAAAGGTACATGTTAAAAATCAAGTAATATAATTGTGGTAAATTACAACAGCCCTATTAATCCAAAATCTCCTAACCTACAGCACAACTTTTGAGCATTCTCGTTGTGTGTACTACACTAGCTGAACAGTTAAT
>CM019236.1:49939101-50027362 GCA_009741485.1 Malurus cyaneus samueli | reverse complement strand
TTACCTACTTAATGGGAAGTAGAGATTAAATGTTTTTTTCCCCCTTTCATTATCTGCACACAAACCTTGACTTTCCTCTTGCTTTATTAAACTTATCTCAACCTCTGAATTGTTTTACTTCTTATTTTTCAGTTCCCTGTCCCACTGGAAGGGGATTAGAGCTGGTTCTCAGCCAAGGTCAACCCACTACAATACATCAAAGAAGCTCTGAAGAGGCAACCACAGAGATGCAAATGGGGGTGAAAATGTGTGGGGGTGGCCTGGGAGAGCCTTTCCCCAGAAAGGGAGAGGAGTCTGGAGGTAGCTAAGCAGCCTGAGACGCAAGGATGCAGCATCCGCCCCCTCTCAGGTATTCTGTTGTGCTCTAAAGAAAAAATCCTTCTGGAACTGCAACGGACTCAAAAACCAAAAAAATACTTTTAAAATACCCTAGTTCTCAATTTGAAGCACAAGAGTAAGAGCTCTAAAGTAGACTTTGGATTCAGCTCATAACACATCATCAACCAGTAGTGGACAAGTTTTTCCCTGATTTCACAGAGTTTAAGGATCTTTGAAATGCTGCACTTCTCAGTGTATATTGCTGAGAGCTAAAATCTCCTGAGACAAAGAATCCCCAGCAAACAACAACAACAACAAAAAAAGGATGCACAATTTTCTGATATCTACCTTAATTAACTGTGGTGTCTTTTTCAGTAAAGCACACATCCTCAAATGTTTCCAGTCTTAACAGGCCCTTGGGTCTCTGTGAAGTCAAAACGACTTTGAAAATGCTTTTCTAAAATTAAATCTTGACTGTTATGGACATCTCCTTTTCTGTTTGTAGCTCTTACTTCAACAGAATACTCAAGTACTTGATGTTCAGTACAAGAAGCTAAAGAAATCACTTTCATAAATGAGTCTGAAAGACACAGTGAATCCATGAAAGCAGGATTAATGTGTTAGTAATTGTAAATATGCTACTAATTTTATTACTGTGTTTTGCTTAAAACTTTCCAGATAAGAACAATGAACCTGGAATTCCCTTTGATATTATTCCAACATATCCACATTACAGCCTCTATTTTGTATTTACTAGGCACAGTAAAAATCAAGCTGTAGTGCAGTGATCACCTACATGGAGTCAATAAAGATCACAATTTGTCATATATTTTCTTCTACGAATAGTAGTATACCGCTGTCAGGTCATATGTGAAAGTATAACAACATTCTTAGTAAGTGATGAGCGTCTTTATTAGAATATTTCAGGAAATATTGATGACTCAAAATGAGAGAGGAGAAAAAGCTAGGATTCAATGAGGAAATAAGAAAGAGGTTTAATCAGTTCACCTGCCAGAGTTTCATCGTGGTCTACTCACCTCAATCACCTCAGGTTGGGACATCATGGAGGAGGGCACCAAATCGGTGGGGATATCCATGGTAGCTCGAGATGTCCCTGCTGCCCTTGCACTGTTCCTCTGTGCCAGCAAGCTCTTGGTGGGAACACAGAAGCCCTTCCTCAGACTCTACTCATACTGATTTTTACTCCTAATAGGAAGGGAAGAAAGAAACAAAGCTGTTGAGGGTGACTAGAGAACTGGGGGGACAGTCAACAGCCAAGACCCTGGGCTGCTGCAAAACCAGCCTGAGTTTGTATAGCCCCACTTGTTTACAGGATCACTCACAACAGTTTTGCAGGAGAAGTTTCAAAGGGTGTACTGGAATTTGGTCCAGAACAGGAAAAAACTTCACTTGACCACACAAATTTGCAAGCATCACACAAGCTGAATTCAGCAAGAATTCAGGTTTACAACTGAAGAACTCCCAGGTTTGCAAGGAAATATGGTCACCTACAGAACACTGGATCTGGGTTGACTTTTTTTAGCCCAAAACAAAAGAAAAAAGAAAACACTCTTGAAAGAATACTCATAGAATTACTTGCTGGAATTCAGAATATGTTTATTCCCTTTAACAATTATTGTTCTACAGTTCACGGATCACATGAACATTTCTTCTTTGTTAAGAAAAACAATTTAAGCTTTATGACACAAAAACATATGACACCCTTTTTCCCAGGTAGTCACAGATGTGCAGTACATGGATAAAATGAACTGTAAAATTTAATCAGCTGATTGAACAGAATGAAGTTATCTCCATAGCTATCACATTCACCAAGGTCAGTCCAACTTCCACAGACATGTTCTATTCATTTCTTTTTTCTACTCTTACGTGCAAAGAAAACAAACAGCAAGGTGGAGGGGGAAATCCCTGTAAATGTCCAAGATATGAATCCTAATAAAAAATTCTAGACTAAGACTATTGCTGTTTTTATCTCCAAGCCAGACCAGACATATACAACACAATCCACAAATTAGTCACCACAGAAGGGATTTTGGAGAGACACCTATTGGTCTCTGTATCCATCACTTCCTATTCCATAAGTCATGACAGAAATCTTCTTCGACAAAGTGTAATTAGCATCCAATAAACATACCAAAAACTACCAAAAACCAAAGTTTTTGGAGTACCAAAAACTCCAAACTTCAGTGTTATTTTTCAATCTGAAGCCATGCTATAGTTACACAGACAATGCCAGAAACTTTCCTGGCCACAAGTTCATTTTTTCAAAGGCTACACTTACTTACCAAGCCAAGAAAACAGATAAGTTTTGTAGGAAAGTTATGCTCACATGCTTTTCTGATCAGTTATGTCTTTTTTTTTTTTTTTTTTTTTTTGGTCTTGTTAATTTAACTCAGCCTTTGCACACCACTGTGGAAATTATTCCTCCTTCTTAAAAAGCATCATCTTGAAATGCCTGCTTCACATTTCAACACATCCCCACATGCCTTACGTCACATGAAGCTGTCTCATCTTCCAGGCCCTAGGATCACTTTTTCCATCTTTATATAGCTTTCCAGTGACCCCTATACTTTCCTACTCAGTTCTTGCTAGTAACCTTTCATTCTTTCCACTCCCTGCTCCAAATTTCTACTATTATACTCATGGGGAGGGCAGAAAATGGAGACGTAGAATGTCTCCAAAACAGCCTTCACAAAGTCAAAGAAGGAACACAACTTTCAGGCTTTTCTTTCAAAAATGAGAGTTGAATTAATTTTCTGAAATTGACTAATTTTTCTAGTGATGGATGAGGGAAACATAGCATCAAATTGACTGATTCCCTTCTGATGTAGGGAAGCTTTTGCAACTTGACAGTAAAGCTCTAATAACAACCTGAAGATCCTGAACAGGCACATCTCATCAATGTCTTGTGAGCTGTTGCAATTGTTACTTAAATAAGATCTCAGAAGATCTTTTTCTCTGTTCTCCTTATAACACACTTAAGATCAGCAGTTTCACTGCACCTACTTTACAACTGGTCATTGTGAATTATTTCTTTAAATCTTTTACCCTAATGCTGAAATGTCACCACTTTTGGATAATGAAGGTGGGGAAAAAATTACAATTGAAACTGACTTTAGGGAACACTGTCTAAACCAAAACCAAAGGTATGCTAAGAATCCTGTCTGTCAAACGAAAAGGAGAGAAAACAAGCTTTTTACTAGGAAGCATCATAAAGAAGAGAAAAACTAAGAAAAATAAATTTGAAGTTCTGTTCAGCCTTCACCTAGCTTTGTGTATTCCAAGTGGATCACAAACATCAGAAAAAGCTTAACCCATAAAATCCAATGAGCGTTTAATGCAGATGAAAGAATAAATATGCCTGTAGTCATTTTTCTGCAAGAAATGGCACACTCAAGATAAGTAAAAAATTCCTAAGTCTATGACCATTTTTCATCTCTCCTTCTACACCTACATTTTCATTGCTTGTATTTCACTGATCTCTCAGTTTGGCTAGTAAAAAGAAAAGCTATTCTGCAAACATTTTTTTCCTCAACCTTCTAAGCACAACACACAAAACGATAAACACTTTCTGCCAAATGGTTAGGCTCATAAAAGCATTCCAACTAAAGAAGGGTCAGCCTCCACAAAAGGAGTCTGCCCCCAGTTCCCAGCCCCCCTCATCTTCTTCAGCAATAACAAAATACAAGAAAGTACTGTGACTTCACAGCAATGCTAGAACAGGCAGACTCCACTTAAGCAAATAAAAGTGGGTCATAACTTGATACCTGTGTTAGTTAAGGCACAACCCTGTGTGTCCAAGAACTGCAAATAAAGGGAACAGGATCCTCAAATTAATTTCACTAAAGGAATTATGACAGGAAATGTAATTTCTTTTTTAAAATAAAGTCTGAAAAACAAAGGAGTACCTTCTAACTAATGAGATTTTGATAGCCTGGTACAGTAAAGAACATTGAAAAAAATATCCCAAAATTTGGAAGCAGATTCACACATCCCAAACACCCTAACTGCAGGTACTGCAGGCAAATACCACTTTAAGTACTCTTCTCTTGATAGACACTGCTGTCTTTACTGGGTAGATCTAGAGAATGCAGACTGGGGTAACATGTTGGAATGGGATCTAAAATTCATAAAATGAAAATGATGACATTCATCCTCTATGAAGGAACACATCCTCACCAAATAAAGCATGCTGCTCTTTGACATACCATGATTAAGCATCATGCTTTGTGATTCAGCTCTTATACCACAGAAAAGAAGAACCATGCAGTGCAATTACATGGAGTACTTACGAGAAGTGCAATTGTATAACACAAAGTATCTTCTTGGAGGAACTGTTTCCAGGAAATCCATTACTAATACCCAGTGGCTGAAGTTATTACTCTTATTCTTCCCCAGTTTCTTGCAGAGCACACGGGTGCTACAGCAATACCAACAAATTCTGCATCACTGAGTATCTCGTCTGGGGGCCACAAGTACACAGCACTCCCCTACTTGAAGGTTCTGAATGGAAAATTGAGTTTTCACAACCTGTCTCCTGTCTGACAATGTGCTGTCTCCTGTGTCTGACAATTCCAGGTGTCCTGCATTGTTGTCTGCTTTCAGCTTTGGTTTCCTGCATCTGTGTCAGAGCACCTTTTGGTATCACTTTGGCTTCACTTCACAGACTTCAAATTTTTGGATTATTTGACTCTGAAGATAGTGATACTGTGACCTTGAAGCTGTTAAGTGCAATTTAGCTAAACAAAGCTGCCCTTCCTGCACTAGCAAATAAAAGCTTAACTTACAGTATAAAGCACTAATTGATCCCAGATGGATAGGTCCTGTAAACTCATCAAAGAAAATAAAACATTTGAACATCATGTAAAAAAGGTGAGAAAATAAGAAAAAGATCTCACATAGCATCACACTTCCAAATGTTACATGTGAATTTTTGCCCTCTGATATTATTCATCTGGCATCACTCACCTCTGGCAGCCTTCACTAAACACTCCTGCTTGCAAATAATTTGTTCAACTCACAAATAAATGCATCACCCCACCATGGCAGCCTTACAGTCACAAAGAAAAATTAACTCCATCCAGGGAAGAACAACAGCAATGACTTAAATGCTTGTGCCTAGCATTTAATTTTCATTTCCCTGCTTGTTAAAGTGAGAAGGATGGCGAAAACTTTTAGTTACTTAATATGGACTTGTAGAGGTGTTTTTCTGCTGAGACGAGAACAATTTTCTGGAAACAGCAATGAGATAAGAATATTAACAGTTCCAGCAACAATGTAAATAACAAAAGTATACAAAAAAAGGGTGACTTACATGTAAAAATGGTGAAAGACTGACCTGGTTACATGCAGCCCCTGAGATAATGAACAAAACCAGGCACAGACCCTCTGTTTTTCTCTTTGACTAAAAGCCACCCCACTCTTACTGGGAAGCAAGATTCCCTCTACTTCCAGCCCCCTGTGGTGAAGTGAGTGGCATGGAACAACCACCTGGACACACCCACAGGGCTCCATGCTCCACCCCATAGTGGCTATTGTGAGAAAATTAGCTCTGTCCTGGCCAAAAAACAAGCACTATGCCTCCCTTGTGCTATGCCATCTATATCCTCCCCAGATCCCACACCTTCCAACTTTATGTAGATACATGTATAGACACAGAAACACACATTTCCCTAGTCAATGGCCATCCCTCCAAGGTGTCCATTGTGTTAATTCCATTCAGTCCCCGACTGTGGGGCTCCATGAGGAGCTCACAACTGGTGTACCTGGAGCATCCATACTCATTGTCTGTGGTAGTTATGACATTGAGTGCCCGTGTCATTCAGAAGCCAGTATTATATAATTCAACATTACAGACTGTTCTCATAAAAAAAATCAAATCCTCTCAAGGTACACACCATATTTCCCCCTCATTCTGCATTACTCACCAAACACACTCAGGTTCTTGAGCAAAAACAATCCCATGGATGGGTTTGCCTTTTCTTGAGGCAGAACTAATCCAAACTGTCTTCTGTTACACATTTCTCATATGCACCACAGGGACTTTATCCCCTTCTAGAGCACCTGGAGGTTTTGTTTGGGCGAGGCCAGCTCAATTGGTGGAGCCTCTAGTGTTAACTAACTAGGTGACTTTTGCTAAATGTAGACCCCAATGTTTGAAGGTCATTGCTTTCCATGTGGCTTTTAGCACTCGGTTTAGTGTTCAATTTTCACTGAGGCTGGTGCACAGCACAGACTATGATGCACCCATTCAATCCTGTGCTCTCTGGGCCAGGTATATATTTGAAAAGAGTTCCACTGTCAGACTCAGTTTTCTCTGGGGTGCCATGTCTTCACAGGACCTGCTTTTCCAGGCCCAGGATGTGTTCCAGGCAGTGGCATGAGGCACAGGGCAGGTCTGTGTCTATCGTTGTGAGCACATGGTGCTTGTCTTGGCAGATTTGAGGCAGTGTGATGTAATCGATCTGCCCGGCCTCCCCACACCAATATTTGTCCCACCTTCATCCATACCACAGGGGCCTCACCTGCCTGATTGCAGCACACATCTCACAGTCATGGATTACCTGGGAAATCATGTCCATGATAAATCCACCCCTAGAGCACAAGCTCATCTGTGTGTTGCATCTGTTTTCTAATGACTAGAGGCATTCTGGGCCCACTGAGCCAGAAATAATTCTCATTGCCAGTCCAGACCCACCTAAGCACTTTGGCAGCTCATCCAGCTGTGTGCTGCTACAATGTTCCTCACAGCCTGGCTCTGGGCTACATGTGTTGGTAGAGTCAGCTCCTCTACTCAAGCAATGATGTGCCACGATTCAGCAGCCCAGACGGCCTTCCCTCTCTGCTGCCAATTGCTGTTTTTCCAGCCACCACACAAAGGACTTGCCACTATCCATGAGTTGGTGTAGAGGTATGATGCTGGCCATTTCTCTCATCCAGTGATATACAAAGCCAGCTTTAAGCCCTGTGACCTGTCCCTCAACAGTTCCTGCAACTCATCACACAGGACTCCAAGCGGCAGCTTTTCATTTTCAATGTCTCCCTACGATATGACAGAAGCTGTCAGTATAGAGACAGAAGCTGCTCATTTCCAGGCAGCTGATTATATGGTTTGGCCTCCTCAGCATGTCACCTCCTCCTTCCCCTCCTCCTCTGACGATAATCTGAAATTTTGGGTGAGTGCATGATGACTTCAAAGACCCACAGGTAATTTGGATTTCCCATTCGATCTCACTGTGTGATGACACACAACCCACTTGCTCCACCTGGCATCTGTGGCCCAAAGTGTGGAAGGGACTCCCTTTGAAGATCCAGCCCAGCACTGGCAGTCGAGGTGGTGCCAATCACTTCTGGAGCAGTTCAATCCCCTTCATAAACTGCCAGATTGTCATTCTCAGCCAGGGTGTAGCTGGATCCTTTGTATCCCCAACTTCAGAAGCTGCTATTTTGTTGATTACATCCACTGGAAACTGACAATGTCCATCTTGTCATTTCACTTCTGAAAACTGAATTTCCTGGGCAGATCCCTTGATCTTACTTTACCAAAAACCAGGACAACTGCCAAAGCACAAGGACAAACCAAACTAATTTAAGTTTTGAGGACTATACTTAATGCAGGTACCTCAATGTGTGCAGTTTGCAAGCTGAACTACCTGCATTTAATGTGTTCTGCAATGGAAGTTGTTAGATCTTTACAATTCCCTTCTAATTTTGCCCTCTCTCTGTTCCATGGGGTGTTGTATCTGCAAATGAGGATAACCTCCTGCACTCTGCTCAGTACTCAAAAGAGCAGCAAGAAGGTAACGGCTGTGGTTCAGTATTGGGCAATAAAAGCAGATAAATAAAAGAGATGATGTCCAAACAGTTGGTGTGGCCCATTGCTATACTCTTGCCTTAAACTTCTTCTGAACAACAGGGACAGATCTTTTTCCTCTTAATGACACTTCCCACCATCTCCCCATCAAATTTCTGATGTCTCAGCAAAGAGAGTACCCCTCCTCTTGCCTCAGCAGATGCATTAACACTTTGGAAGCTAGCACAACATTAACTGTCTCAGACAAATTTTGCTGATAGTGTGTTTGAATGCACACATTTTACAGTACAGATTCTGCACATTGATTGGTACCAGACTGGCTCTGTCAGCTGACACCCCTCTCCAGAAGGCAGGATAAAGAGTGTCATCATATCCACTATTACTCCAGCAATAAACACTGGAATATATCTAGTATATGGCATTGATTAACTATGCTCAGCAGTGGTGAATGTAATATTCAGGACACCTTCAGAGCAATTACAGCACATGCAACACCACCCTCAACTATCCCAGTGAAGATCAGTTCCACAGACATGCCCACCCACAAAACCTTCCTGTCTGCTCTTTCTAACCGGCCAGATTGTATTAAAGAACTACAGAGCTATAGCTTCTTGCCCATCTGGAAGCTCCTTTTAAGAGTGAATAAAGTCACTGTGAAAATAGATTTGTGAATTATCACTTGAGGGGTCGTGGAAGTTTGGAATGGGAGTGACAAAACAAGGGACAAGTTCACCACATTTCCTGTCCCGGCTACCCCATCAACCCTGCTGGAAACAGTCCCTGCCAGTAAACCCAGACATTTATTGAGTCTATCTTCACTGTCTAGAAAAATAGAATAGAATTTATTGACATCTGAAAAGGTTCGGACACAACAATAGGAAATCTCTACCTTGCAAATATTGATATAATAATAAAAAACAAAACCCCAGAATAAAATATACTTGACTGTGCCCTTTCCCAATATCAAGAGCAACAGAAGTTGCAAAAGTAACAAAAGTTATTTACAACCAGCCCTAAGAAACTGGCCAGATTTTTCAGTGTAAAAATAAAGATCAAGGAGAGACTGAAGGTACAACAAAACTGAGTTTATTCATTCACTTCTGCACAAGAAACTGAGATCCTCACAGAAAAGAAGAGGAATTTTTCGTGCTGCTGTTGGACTAGCGTGCTACATAGGGGTAAAAGACAGACAACAACTACACAGAGTACAAGAGGCTTGTATAAATAATGCCTCATCACCAAAACACAGCACATATGTTTACACAAACTACAACTGGAAATCAATTTATATCAGAAACATTTTTCCATCAAATCCCTTTCCTTGTGGAGGAGGTAATTTCTTTGCAGTTGTCAATGGTTAATTTATTCTGACATTAAATGTCAATTCTTTGCAGACACTGCTTAAGAGATCAGAATTTTTCTTTCACAGACTAAGAACGTTAATCCAACAGCACCAATTTCTATCCAGGCCGCTTCTGCTCATAGAAGTTCCTCTGTTTATGAAGCATTGCGCTCTTTGAGCACAAACATAACCAGAGCAGTTATTAAAATGAATCATTTTCCAACCTGATACAATAAATGAACAACACAGAAACTGGCTAAACAAACTACAATTAAGACTTAGAATGGAGGGAAGGAGAGGGAGGGAGACCTGAAACAAGAATAACACAGTCTTTTAAATATTTTGCTGTCATAAAAAATGACTTATCAATAGTAAATAAACTGGAAACTACAATGGATGTTTGAGTTGGTTGGCCCAAAACCCAGAACTGGTTGGTACTGAATCCTCTCTCCTGACCTCATTCTTTGGCTGTATGCAGCACAACAAGATTTTGTAGCAGAGCTGCAGAAGCACTCCAGAGCTGCATTCACAGGATGTCCTGTGCGATGGGGAAGGATTACAAAAGGCTTGTCATTGAGGCAGGCTGAGACAGCCTCCTGCCTGGCCCGTGAGAAAGAACCGCAGAAGAGCCTCCAGCAGGACCACTGGACAGTCACCACTGCCATTGATCTCAGCATGCTGCCTGACCCACCTCACAATCCCGGGGGAGACAGGATTAAACGGCATGGACACCCCAGCAGAACAGCTCACAGAAACGGCATTACCCTCTTCTTGCTGTTGAAAAACACCTTCTTTTATCCCAAATTTTTTTTTTTTTTTTTTTTTTGGGGGGGGAGGGTGAATTGGTCTTTTGTTTCAGCAATCTAGCTGACATCAGGACTATGACAACAAACTGAAGACAAAAACTTCTCCCAAGCTAGCTGAAAGGCGCCACTGAACATGTCCAAAACATCGTACGCCTACCACTATCGCCTTCAGAATGACAGTGCCCTAAACATTGTCTTCAAAGCGATTCAGGGTTTCACAGACATAACAGAGAGTCAGGGATTTTATTACTGCTATGATTCCATGTAAGTAATAAATCTACTCCTGCATGTGAGTTTGATTTCAATTTGTCAGCCAAAGCATACATTCAGTTTAATATAAAGTGCAACTTCCTCTTTAGCCACTAGCAGCATCAAAAGCAAGGCAGCAGTTTGTTTAGCTGTGTATCAGCTTGCAGATTGTTTTACTGAAGCAGCAGCAGCTGGCCAGAGTGCACATCTTTTATTTAAGCAACCCAAAACAAAATAACAGACAACACCTTGGGAAATTTAACCTCAAGTCACCCAGGCACCTGAAAAGCATCCTACTAAAAACCCAAAACCAAAACAAACAAAACAAAATAATACCAAGCACTACAAAAAAATCAATGAGATGCCAGAAGTCCAAATGTAATTATAATGAGAAAAAAACCAAAAAACCCTCATTTTCTACTTTATTTAACCTTTTTCAAACATTATCTCTTACCACTAACACTCACTGTACACCACAAAGAGTTCTTAAAGCTGCTGCAGAGAAGTCTGCAACTTCCTGAGGTTAAAAGAGACTTCCAGTTTCTACTGCCTCAGTTTTCACTTTCACAATACAGCTATTAGCCTCTCTTATGTATGGAAAAAAGATGAAGATTTCAGTAGTGATCTGAGGCTAGAAATTTATTCTATTATTAAATTTTTAAACTGCTCCTTGCGCTCTCAAGTAGAACTCTTCCACAGCACAATGGTCAACACAGGATCTCAAATCTGTGTAATTTGCATTCACAGAGCAGCCTGTGCTTCAAACAAAAAAATAATTACATCAGTCAAATCGTTTTGAATAGGAGCTCTGTGGCTAATCTGGGGAAGATCTTTGTTCTGGCCTCAATAATTAATAATACAAGTACTACAAGACTGCTGCTAAGGCTTCCCATGACAGAATACAGCCTGCAATTTCAGCAAAGATGCCTCAGGTGGAGCCTTCTTAACCAAACTAAATAGTTTCACAAACTCTGCAGAGGGAGTGTGAAACAATGTGAAACTGTCCTCTTTCCCCACTGTAAGATTAGGGAGATGATCTGTCACCTCAGCATTTATTATGCACTGAATTAATGTACAATAATAAAACAGTGTAATTGTGCACTTGCAGTCCCTCAGAGAAATTGTGTCCCATCACAAAGAACATGGTTCAGCAGAGATTTCCTCCCAGACACCCCACCAGGGCAAGGCAAGAAACACTCCATAAAAACAGAAGATCAGCCTGAATGTATAAAAGGATGAAAACCTTTCTTCACAGGTTATCAATGGAAATAACCAAACAAACCAGTAGATAGTGTAACATCCTCAAGCCTTTATCTTGCAAGGAAATCTTTTCCATGTGCCACTCTAATTTTCCTGTCACTGTGCCTCACACCCCTTCTGAGGATGACAATAGCACACTGACCACAGTCACACACGGGGTTCCACCAAAGGGCAGACAGTTCAAGAGTCTGTAATTAAACTACATGTCTGCCTTTCTCCTTCACCTGCTGTGAGGGACCTCCAGATGATCTTAAGTGAATAGATTATTCCTGAAATTACAAGCTGTTCATTCTTTCAGGAAATGTTTTTATCTTTGAGTTACACATTTTGTTGGTTTGGATTTTTTTTGAGGGGGAATAAAATGTCACATTTTATTAAGGGAGAGAAAATATACTTTGAAAGGACAAACCGATGGTATGTGGCATTGTGACATGTGAAATCATGAACACATTCACCCTAAGTCATGTCAATTATGGTACAAACTGGACTCACATGACCAGCAGGCTAATCCACAAATTTTTTTTTTATTTGCTAATAGTGTCATGACTGTGTTCTCCAAAACCAAATCATACTCCCTTGCTGTGTTAAACACATGATACCTTTTCTCTGCTACATACTGAGGCACTTTAAATCTTATTTGCAGTCAGACAAAACTTCCACTTTGTGTAGTTGTCCTTTTTCAGAATCCTTTCCATGCTTCCTGGCCTAGGTCAGTTTGCACCATCCAGTGCAATTCTCTCACTTGCTAAAGCTCCTTTCCTGATTATTTCCATATTGCATCTATTCCACACCCATCTCTTGGCTGAGCATTTTTCCTGCTGTTTTTACCGCTCAGACTAATAACCTCGTCTCATTCCTTCTCTGAGACCGCCTCCTACGCGCGGTCTCTTGAGGAGGATGGAGCGCTTTGGTCAGAAAAATGGCCAAACAAAGAAAACAGAAGAAAAAGATATATGTTCTGGTAGGGTTCTTCTTGTGCGGTTTGGCGTGCATCATGGTTGTCTGTTAGTTGGGGTGTCTCGGGGGCCCTTTTAAACAATACACCGAGGGTTGCTTCCATTACATCCCAGGCCAGTTCTTTACTCGAGGCATTGTGCTCTCTCGCTAATGATCATTAATGCATTGTTGTTAGGAATTGCTTACAGATGATTGTTCTTTGCCACTGCTTTAGGCCTGGAACTCTTCCAGTTTCTTGGGAAAGAGTGAGCACGGCCCTCTAATGCAAGGGATTTGGCTGGAGATGCATGTCTCTCCAGATGTATTAGGAGCTTCTCTAACACAATCATCAGGTCTGTTAGAATAACCAAATCGAATCAGGCACAGACAAAATTGCTCTTAGAAACATCTCTGCTAGCACATCGTTTCAAAAAGCAACTGCAGGAGCAGTGCCACCTATGGCTTTTTTTTTTTTTTTTTTTTTTTTATAATTGGTGATACTGGTAACAATAAGACTACTCTGAAAGTGGAATTTTTTATTTCCCTGTTGTGAGTAAAAGCCACATGAACTAGGAAGATTCCAGAGTAATAATCATTGGCATCATCTAATTTCACCATTATTCACTCTGTTAGCTTCAAGAAGAACACATAGAAACAATAAGAAAAATATGCAGCGTCGACACCCAACCTGCAGGAGATAATGCCAATGTATGTGCGGCCTTAGATAAACAAGTTCAACAACGCTGGCTCGGACTCCTCATATCCAGCTATGACCACAATGAACTGCTGTCATATGATTATACTTTTCATAAACACTCATCTACATGGTCCATCCATCACTGACTGTCGTTATAGTCCATATAACTTCTAGAGAGATTAATGTTCCAAACACAGCTCGTTCTTGAACACCCTTTTTAAATTGTTTTTTCTACTGCCAGAGACATGAATCGAAAGTAGTTAAGTAAGAGGGCAGCGAAATTAGTTCAAAGTAGCCACGCCGATAAGCATCTATACATTATCGATTCTCATGAATGCTCAAGCTTCACTGCAGCAACATGGTAGTATCTAAAGATGTGCCCGAGATTTGCACTGAGTGTTTTAGACAGTACAGGTGCAGTAATTTTTTGCCTTTGAGTTATAATAGGAAAAAAAGGCAAAGAGCGAAGAGCTCAGAATAGTGCCTGTTCATCAATCTTGATTCAGACACTGGGGTAATGCATGCATACGTGTAGTGTGATCATGAATTAGCTCCTGAATGCAGTTACCATTACCACATGTAACTGATTTGAATGTGTGCTGTATTAGTTAATGGTAGTAACATACTAAATCAAAGTAGCATAATACACAGTGTGGCATAAGACTGTCTAATTGATCAACTTTATTCACTATATGTTGGTCACATGAGATAGAGTCCACCCCCATAAATTGGCAGATGCGGCACTATAGCTTGAGTGGTCTCTGTGCAAAACCTGGAGGACGGGATCGCCATCGTAGAAGGACTGACAAGTTCAAGAGAGTGAGTCCCATAGGAATCGCTTTGCAGTTTAACAAGTCAAAGTTTCAGGTGCTGACCAGGTGTCGGGGCAATGCCCAGGTCCCCGGCACAAGGCGGGCGGAGAACATGATCGCTGCGAGCCAGCCCAGTGGGAAGGACCCGGGCGTTCTGTGGGTGAGAGGCTGGACATGACCTGCCATTAGGCACACTGGGCCAGCCCAGAGAGACAAACGTGGCCTTGGGCCTGCGTCCAAGCAGCGTGGGCCAGGCACAGGGGAGGGACGGGGATTGTGCCCTCTCTGCTCTGCTCTTGCCTGCTTCGCTTGATGCCCGCCACCTGGAACACTGCACCCAGCTTGGGGGCCCAGCACAAGGAAGGACATGGGATCTGTTGAGTGGGTCCAGAGGGAGGACAACCCAGGGATGATTAGAGGGAATGGGGACACCTGTGCGATGGGAAAAGTTGAAGAGAAGACTAGGAATTGTTCAGCCTGGAAAAGAGGAGGCTGCAGAGTAACCTAATTGCAGTTTTTCCCAGTGGAGCTGAAGAGAGAGGCCTTCAATAAAGATAAAAGAGGTGACTTTTTAAACAAAGAGCGATGTAGGGACAGGAGAAGGGGGAATGGATTCAAACTGAAAGAGAATAGGTTTAGATTACATATGAGGAAGAAATCTTTCACTGTGAGGGTGGTAAGACACTGGAACAGGGTGCTCAGGGAAGGCGTGGATGCCCCATCCCTGGAAGCATTTAAGGTCAGGTTGGATGGGCCTTTGAGCAATCTGGGCTAGGGAAAAATGCCCCAGTCCATGGCAGGGGGATAATCTTTTAGGTCCTTTCTAGGCCATTATATTATGATTCTGTCCAGGTATAAATCACTGAATAAATGCATCACGGGATACTTTTCCCCAACTATCAATCCTCAGCAGAAAAGGCAACAAGAACTTACCTCCTCAACCACCCACAAAAAGAATTGAAATATTTGTTTCCAAGAAGAAATAACAAGTGATACAATTCAACACTTCCACAAATCAGCAACAGAGAATCCATTTGTAAACTCCACCTTTTGTTTAAAACACAGAAAAGTAGTAATAGGCCGGCACTCTTCTGAAACAAGTTTGTATGCAAACATTCAGGGAATATCCTTTTGTAGGTGAAAAAAAAAAACAACATCGGTATGATAACAAAATGTCACAATTCTCTAAGCAGTTTTGAGGGGGCCAGCCTTAAAGTAAATACTTCCTTTCCCGCCCCATATCCACAAAACAGATGTTAAATCTTCAGGCAGAATAAAACACCTCAAAATACAATAATCTGGACATGCTGAAGCCAAAGAAGTTCACAATTAAGCATGCCAAACCCCAAATCCCAAGTTACAAATGCACTACCTCAATATAGATCCACATGCACCATGGCCAATGGTGCACAAATGGGAGTTTAATTTAGTTAATCTGAAACAGAAATTTGCCAATCATTCCTGAAAATACACCAAAGACTGAAAGGCAATAGTTTAAAGTGGTTCAAGGTGGCACCAATGCAGACACAGGAGCTGTTTAGCAACCCCTCAAGCCAGAAATAAGAGTCACATTCCTTCACAAGTATTTATGCAACACCTGTATTGGTTCAACTGACTGTTCTATGGACACTTTCTGCACTACTGTATTTTGCACAGTTAACCTGAATGAAGTTCAAAAGAATTTAGAATTAACAATAAGAAAGTATTATCTTACTGACAGGATTTAAATTCCCTATTCTCGTGCTCTTTCCCAAGGCCACAAACAAACTTATCTGATGGACAGCAGTGACCCAGAAATAGGATCTTACCTTTGATCTTGTCAAGACAGAGGGGGAGCAAACCCAGTAGCTCAAGACAACAAAAAACCTAATGTTGACAAATGAAAGGGAATTACTTCTTGTCCATCATGCAAATCTCTGGTGTGCTCAGAACAATACCCCCAGAATTTGTGAACCCATGTTGTAAAATCAGGGCTGGTCACTAGTTTCTTAGCAGAGGTCAACAGGGCTTTCTCATCCTCACATTCTGCACTATGGTCCCTGCTGTCTACAGTATGCCAACTCAACCAGTTGGACTTTCTGTGGAACAGCTTTTAGAGATGATCAGGAGGTAAAATACTCCCCAAAATACTCTGGGAACAGGAGCAGCTGTCAGGAATGCTTAACAGAGAACTGCAGCAGAATACTGGGGTTTGGCTATCCAAATATATGCTAATCATTCAATGAACTCAAGATTTATAAAGGCAAAGCACTTCTAAAATATGCCCTGAAAGGAGAAAGATGAAGAAAACACCAAGACTTCATCACCTTTCACTTTGACCCTTCCCCTTTCAATTATTAAGTTTAAAGCAACTTAGGCTGCTGCCTATCTGAACGAGCAGGTAAATACAGAGGATTAGCTCACAGCTTGATTAATTCACTTTAAGAATTGACTTGGATTAACTCTGAGTTGTGTTTAGCAGACAGGCTCTTAGTGCATAGAAGAGGTCACATGAATTAAGTAGGCTGTTGTAAATTCACACCATACTTCAGTGATTATTCAGCTTCTCTAACCAAGTCCTCAACATATACAAAGTCCAGCAGAAACAACAAATATTTCAATCTGAATATTTGGGAGATGTCGCAAATTCAACTAGAAAACAAAAAGGCAGAAAGGACTTGATGTAAAACCAGAAGAAAACAAAAAAGCCCCTATCTTCTAACACATACAGTGACAGAAATGTTACTGTTCAAACGTTATCTAGTCTGCCTCACCACTCTTCAGATAACTTCCTTTAGCACCTCTTAAAAAGAGCAAGGGAAAGGAGAAAAACAATCTAACTGGACAAAAGTATAACTGATAACAATGGATTATTCTTAAGGAAAAAAGAAAATAAAAACTAACTAGTAGTTTTGCTAGTTTTGCAAAACTAGCCTCCAGCTCTTCCGTTGGAACTTGGTGCACATTAGCATGGGTACAAACATTAAACACACACACACTTCAAAGCCTCCTTCAGACAGTTTGTAACAAAAGCATAAGCCATAAAGCATTACTCGGGAACCACCAAGACTTTTTGTGACCACACAAATAAACTAAGAAGTTCAAGGGATCCAGGCCACAAAAGGAGAACGTACTGAAATCCACCCACAAACCAGATTTTTTAGGCATCCCACAATTGCACACACAGCTGTGTCCATGACACCACAACCTGAGGCCCATGCACAACTACTCTCATCTCTGACACAGTCCCCTTAGGCAGGCTGGCTCTGATTTTCAGCCTCCCCTCCTAGGAACAGAAGGAAGAGACAAGTCCAGAGAGTCACAGAAATGATCAGAAGCTGGAGCAACTCTCCTATGAAGCAGGCTGAGAGAGTGGGGTTGTTCAGCCTGGAAGAAAGGACAGGGAAAATCTTATAGCAGCTCCCCCTGCCTAAAGAGGGCTTAACAAATGCTGGAGAAGTGACTTTTTACAAGGGTGTGTAGTGACAGGACAGAGGGTAATTGACCCAGAGGGGGCTACATGTTGAGTAATATTAGGAATAATTCTTTACTGTGATGGTAGAGAGGGCACTGGAACAGGCTGCCCAGAGAAGCGTTGGATGCCCCATCCCGGAGATGTTCAAGGTTAGGCACAGCACTTTGACAACTGATCCAGGGTGGAAAGTATTCTCTATCTGTGCAGGGGGGTTGGGAAGTAGATGACCTTAAGGTTCCTTCCAACCCAAATCATTCATGATTCCATACAATGCTCTGGCACACTGGCAGAACTGACAAGTGTTTTGGAAGAGCCCAATGCCTGCTGCTTGGTCAGCTGCTGCCTTAGTGCAGCAGCCGGCCTTTTTCCAAGAATACTCCACTGAACCCAACAGGCAACACTGCCAGGCCAGAAGGAAGAGTAAAGCACTGCAACTTAAAAATCCTGGAAGTTTCCCACTGCAGCTATACTGGCATAACCAACGCCTCTAGTGGAGACACAACTCATACAAACAGGACATGACACTTGAAGGGTCTTGGGGTGAAGGTCAATCAATCCACAAGAGGAACAGTCAGGGGCATAAGCAGAGCACGGAATGACTTATGGCTCAGTTGCAGGAGGAAGATGCATGGTGAAAGCACATTCAGGTTTGCTACCAACCAAGGAATGTCACCTCATCTTAGGAACCCCAAGAAAAGTCAATATTTTCTCCCCCTCCTTTCTCACGTGCCTGGCAATGATGAACCATGAAGGAATAGCATGTGGCTCCATTGTCAAAGATGTTCCTGTAGTTTTGTGCCACTCTTCTGATGGAAAAAGTAACCGCTTTCCCACAAAAATGATACCAAAGGTCCTTTCACAGAGTCTTCAAAGCATATTAGGAACAACTTAGAATAACTGAAAGCTCTCAAGAAGAACTTTTCCATTAAAATCTGAGCAACTGATGGCAAGAAACTTCGTGAAGGGGATGTGAAGGATGGAAATATACAGGATCAGGGCATAAGTGTTTGCTCAGGCATATAATTTTTAAGGCATTTATGTGTTCTACAATCATTCCATTCCCTCCTGTCATCAGGTTGCACATCATCCCCTGAATTTTTTCCTCTAGGCTGGACCTCTTATGATGCTTTTGCATGTGAAACTTAAGCACTCCAAGGCAGGAAACAGAAATACACCGTACTTCTTCGAGAAGCAGGCACTAACCTATGCTATTCTTATCAATTGTTTGTGAAACTGAAATAATTCTAGAGACATATTTTCAGTCTATTCTCTAAATACCAGGATTGTTCTGTTTGCAGTAATACCCTGAAGTCTCAGTCAATTTCCAGTCCCACTAGCATGTGGTACTTGAAATAGGACATTGTAACTCCTGTAAACAAGAAGCTAAAAGGCCAGGGGAGCAAGCATTAATTCAGAAAAATCTTATTTTATTTGCAAAGCTTCTGTACAGGGAATTTCATTTCTTTGAGGTAAAATTTTTGGTAGCTCCATTAAAAGCTTTAGGAAGCACAAATCATCCTGATGTCCTGCTAGCCACACTGGAAGAGCTGTCAAAGCTCTGCACAGAAACCATGCCCAGGGCAGGTCAGAGGCACCTGGCTCATTTCCCCAGAATTGCTCTCCATGTATGACACATTTTGGAAGGGACAGCAAGGAAAAGAAAAGACAGAAAGGCTAATAAACTTGATAGACATTCACAGCATCAAGCACAGCTCAAATTCAAGGTCGTGCTCCTTGAACAGTGGATACCTATCCACACATCTATTTCCCTGAGGTTGTTTGTCCAACCACAGCATCTCAGATAAACAATTGGTGAATCTCATTTCCTTGACAAATGGAATGAAAAAACAATGACCTATTGATGCACTGGACTTGGGTCTGCAGGAATGTAGCAGCAAACAGGGAGACAGATGTATAGAAATGGCTGATCTCCACTGAAAGCCCAGGCTTTGCTCCTCAGTTGAATCTAATGATTGTGTGGATGGTTACAATATGCTCAAACGTTACCCCTAGTACTGTGTTACTGTGGTAAAAGGGACAACATGCTCTTACTAGCTTGGCTGGTGCATCCAAGACAGAAATGCCTGGAGACATTCTTGGATGGATGCAGGGAACAGCCAAACTTTCCTCCTGTACCAGTAATTTGCCAATACGACAATACAGGGCTATGTACACATCTGCGAAGACATTTTCCAAGTGCAGTAGTCAGTGACATGCAACTTAGCATTAATGTAGAACCTACTGTGCTTTTCTCTCCCTCAGGATTGATAAGCTTATCATTATCAATCTGTATCTATTCTGGTCTAACATTCCCCAAACAACTTCCCAAATGCTTTTTTATTTCAACAATTAGTTTTATATGTTCAAAGCTAGCATATGGAACTATATATTTGGCACATAGCAACTATAGAAATGGGCTACAAAGCTTAATCCTCTAAGCACAACTTGAGGCAAGGCAGACAAATTTCCCCTTTACATCTGACTTTACAGCTTCACTATCACATGAAAACAGCACTTTCCACTGAAATTCGTAACAGGACTGTACAGATCTTGTAAAACTACTGATCCAGTCTCTACAGGCAATTACTGAAAACACAACTTTCGCAACAGGCATGGAAACAACAACTGAATAATGCGCAAAAGGACCCAATTTAGTTCTATTAGCTGGAGTACCAAAGAGCTTGGACGAGTCAGGATAAACGTGGAGCACACATACATGCAACCAGCCTTTGCTACTGCATATTTGGTTACAAGTAGCTGTGAACGTGGTTAGCAACACAACCAGGAAACCTTAAAAGCTCTAGGACCCAAGAAGTGACACCACCGTTACAGTAGAGGTTGTGAAAAAAACAGTAACCACAAGAAAATGTCCCACCAAGAAGGTCAGCCAGCACTTAATGCAGGAATGCAAACCAAAAAAAAAAAAAAAAACCAGACCACAACAGAGCCCACCACAGTCCCTCCCAGTGCAAGGCAATGTCTGGGGCAAGGTGACCTTCTCTTGACACTGCCATTGGCTTGAGGCACTAAGCTGCAGACCTCCAGAGGTCTCCTGACACCAGCCAGCCATCCAAGGACCAGCAGCTGCAGCTTGTGCCACTCTTTGACAATCCCCTTCTCCTTGCTCCAAAGCAGCAGGAGAGTAGGGGTTCTCACCATCCACTGGGCTCCTGTGCTGTGAGCTGAAGGGACATTTGGTGGCATCCTTGGAGCCTTCAGCCCTCCCATCTCCCCTGATACCAGCAAAGCTGATTTGAAAATGAGCAGCAAACAAACTCAGGCTTTCTTCTGCGCTGACATCGTGGCTGTGGACGCCCACATCCTGGCTTGGGGAGGCACACTGCCCTTCACACCCTGCAGCTACTGTGTGAATGCCACCCAGCTCCCTTGCTCTGTCACCAGCAGCAGTTCCACGCTTCAGGGCACTGTCCGGCCAGTCTGACTACCACAACAGGTCAAAAGCAGACTGCACTATCAAAGACTAAATGCTTAGTGAAATCCAGTGGCTACAGACCCTTTATCAATACCCCTTTGCAGCAGACAAAACATCTTCCACACTTGCAAGCTATGTAGCCATCTCCTCAGTATGGCTATGTAGCCATTTTGCCAGTCCTTCTCCTTTCTTACAAACACCAACCTGAAGGATTTTAGCTACTAAAAAGTAGCTGAGACCTGGACAGCATTTCGCTTGACTGCTTGGATTCCAGTGAGCGCCGGAGTTCATGCATAGCTCACTGGTATTAAATAATCACCCACTAACCCAAAGAAGACATAAATTTCTCTGAGCAGTAAACATTCAATACTCACCCAACATTTTTTTTTGTAAGTTTAAGCTGCAGCTAACTCTGTCTTGATAAAAAAGGGATACTACTTCAGTTGTATTTTTCCATCCAGGTTGAAAACAATCATCCTCAAATGGCCAAAGAACTTTTAAGAAAAACTTCTGCTCCCATAAAAGATCTACTAGCACCATCTAGTATTTGACATACACACCCTAAAAAGAGGGGGAGGAGGGAGGGAAAGGGGCTTACAATGAAAAACAGAATGCATTTCCTTTGCCAGATTTTTACCACTCTTACAATCTCCAGCGTTCTGTACAGAAAGATCTTGCCTTTGATGTCAATCCAATGCTTTTTTTGCTTGCTCCTGCAAGCACTGCAATATGCAATGTATTTTTTAGCTGGCAAAGAAATGGATGTACTGAACAAAGTGCCTGTAAAATCCATCCTACCCAGAAGGTCACTATGGCATATAAATTCCTACAGAATTCCTACAGAAAAGCCTAAATGGTCTGTAATATGGCAACATAAGGTCTACACAGAATGGAAGTTTATCATCTATGGCTACCAAACTCACTGGCATTTTTTTTCATCCATCTCGAAAATCCACTTCAGGTGGTATTTGCCTCTTAGTCACAGTCAGAAGCAAAAGCAGAACCATAATCTTGGGCTCTCATATTTAGCACCTTTGTATTTTTAAGAAGAAAATGAAAGCACCTCTAAATTTTATCTGGAGTATGCCACATGGAAGCAGAAAAAAAAGAAAAAGCAGCTCCAATGCCTCTCAAATCAAAGAAATCTGAAATAAAGACAATTCAGTTGGCACAAAAGTCTACATACAGTTTTCAGCAAACAGTATCTGTGCTCCCAAAATACATTTCCTTCTAAAAGATACAGCCTGCCCACTTTTGCAGCTGAAGGCATTTCTTGTGCCACTGATGCACACCACTTACCACCAACGTGCGAGTGGGAAGCACAAGGCACAACACTTTGCTGCCGTCTCCCCTGCAGGACTAGCAGCCAGGCCATTATCCACCACAAAGCTCACCAGCACAAATCTTCAAGGCCTTTGGAAAGTAAAACATCTCACCACACCCCAGGCCAGAACCCTGTCCGGGCTATTCATCCTGGGAGTGGCTGGAGGAGGAGGGATGTGGTTCCCCCTCTCTGGCAGGGGCAGGCATGCCTTGCCCAGACTCCTTGAACCACAGCAGCCACGCAAGTCTGTGGCTGTTTTTGTCAGCCAGAAGCAGAGGGAGAAGATTAACTTGCTCTTTAAGGAGAAATACCTCTTTACTTATGAGGTAAATGCACCAGTGCTTCCTTCTTTCCGTGCACCAACCTAACTGCCTACGATATCTGGGTCAAGGATCCAGATCCAGCAGGAAGTAGATACAAGACTGAAAAAAACAGGTCACCAGACTACACCAGGCTGTGCCTATCAGGAAATTCTGGACACTTTGCACTAATCCAAGCAAGGCTATTGTTCCTCTGTACTGAAATACAATGCTTTAACCACCTCAAAAGGTCTTTGTCAAGAGCTTGTAAGAAAAACACAGTGATCATGGAGTTGCCATGTGGGATGGGGACACATACAGACACTCAACCAGAACCAGCACACAGGCTCTTTTCTTTTCTGATGCTCAATGTTGTACAAACAGAAACAGTACTTTCAAGAATAAGAGACACCAGTCATTAAAAAATGGAAATTGATCCTAGAGTGCAACCTTCAGCCTAACAATTACAAAGATTTTGCAAGCCAGGTGTGCTGTAATCAGCTTGGGAGTATGGGCAACATCAGGCAGTAGAGGAGCACCAATGGGTGAGAGAAGAGGCACTTCTTAAAATTCTCCTCGACTTCCAATAAAAATCAAAGCCAGGCACCAGACATTCAGATGTTCACTGTCACCTGTATTAGTACATCAGCGAAGGAGCAAGGATGCACAAGCAATGCATCTACATGTTTTAAAGAAACTAAACTTGAAATACAAATGAAGAACACCAAAATTCAGGTTCCCTGAAATGTAAGTAGAACAGCAGCTCTCATTTCTTTGACAGAGCTTTCTTCTGCCCTGGGAAGGATTTTGTATTTCTGTCAAAGCAACACAACCTCACTCTTGATCCAAAGTTATTCAGTGCCAATTCAGATGTTACCATTGACATCCATGGGTCATGGATGAAGCCTTAAGCTTCTGCTTTGGCTGTGAAGAAAAACATGTGAGGGAAAACATGAAATGTGTAAGTTCAGCCCCAATGCCCCACTACTACATCTCTGCAGTATCACCTTGTGGCACCTGGTAGAGAAAGGCCAAAACACATTGGATGCTATGTAATCACTGCCAGTTCAAGCCATTATTGCCTGAAGTCCCTCATGATCAAGCATTTGTGGAGAGCAGAGTTCTCCCTTGAAATTATCAAACAGGCTAAGGCAACAAATGAAGACCATACCTAAATGGAAAGCAAATTTAAAGAAAAGAACATGGGAAGATGGAAACAGAAAAAAACACAGTTTCTTTTCTCAAAAGTTGGTTTTGTTTTCACACTACTAAATTGTTAGAAAAAAATAATACAGCCCATTGTGAAAGATGAAGCAGTGAAATGCACAACATATAAAGAACTAATTCAGAAACTAAAGACGCTGGAGAAATCCAATATTGATTGTTCCATCCTCCTTTCAGTAAAAAAGTCCTCTGCATCCTTCCCTGGCGTTAAATGTAGCAGATGCTCTAAAAAAATACCATTTCAGCTGAATTTAAGTGACCCTTAAATTGCATGCTCTTTATTTTCTGAAAGGGAGGAAACCGTGCTTATGTAGACAATCCTAATTTTGGGAGGGAAACCATGGTGAAATGGACAAATGCCACACAACCTGTTCCCACTCTCATATTCTTCCATGTATCCTTGGACATCACCAAGACCATAAGCAATAGCTGTGAAGAGTTCCCCACTCAGCCGTGATAGCAAAAGAGCAGCACTCAATTTTCCTCTGCATCCATGGGATAAAAAAGCAAGATACATAGCGACAATGCTCAGTAAGTGCTGGCAGGTCACCACCTAGAGGTGCTCAAAGCCAGCTCTTCTGACATCTGGAGAAGGCAGCTCACCTCTGAGAGCGCTCACACAGCTGGGTACTAAAAGGGAAGATGATGGTGGTCTCCCAAAGAAATATACTGCTCAGAAGAATTGCTTGCCTTTTAATTTAAACCTCTGGATATAAGACAAAGCAAGCTCAGTATGGGGAGGCTACTGAGAAACAGCCAATTATTCATTAAGGTGTTATTAAGGGTTCATCACAGTGATGTAAAAGTGAACTCCATGTACTATCCAAGTTTCTACTCCAGAGCAAAACACTTTCAACACCCTCTTCTGAATTCCCCAAATAGTTTCACCGTGTTACACTACAACACCAACATACACACAGATTTTTATTTTCTCCCATTTTTAAACAGAGAAGGAATTATATTTTAGTTACAATCTTCCAGAGTTAGTGATGGAAACCACATGACCATAAAGTATTTTTGCACACAGTGATAAGATTGTCTGTTAAGATTGTCTGTTACTCACACGTGGAGTTCATGTATTAAAGCTGGGTATGCATTAGTGTAGCATTACTTTAATTTTGCATTTTCCATGTGTTTCGTCTCAAAAACTGTTTAACCTTTCGACCCTCAATATTTGTTTTGAAGAGTGAAGGAAGAGAAAGCAGACACCAGCCAATGTTTTCCTCCCCCCAACCAGCACTGCTACTGCTAAGTTCTCAGAAAAAAGTTTGCAGCAGCCAAGGGTCTAACTAGTGCAATCTGCAATAGGGAGTGATAAGGACAACTCCATAATGATCGTGCAACAGTGCTTCTCAGTCTTCCTAAATAACAATTCCTTGGCTATTTGCTGCACAAAAAGGAAAAGAGCCACTGCTCGTGCACAACTGCACAGGATGAGGTGATGTCAATCTTCTCTGGAGCAAGAGAGCTTGTGATTCTGTGCAGTTAATATTTAATAAAAACAACAGTAAAACACAGGCCTATCAAGTTGCTTTGTAAGTCCGAGCACATATCAGTTAAGGAAAAACATGTGGCACGCCTATAGCCAGTAATAGCGAGCTGCAGGGCAGAGCTTCACTTACGCCCGTGCACACAGAGTATCACTTCAGCCCGCTGCTGGAATCGCCAGAAATATTACTTTAGTACTGCAGTACACCCCATCCTCACACCAGAGTAACAGGCTGCATGGCACACAGCCCTGGCCGCCAAATTGAAACATGACTCCCAGACCTGAGAGTGATTCATTTTAGACCAAATGGTACTACACACCAAAACTCACTTAGCATGCAAAAACTTTCTTTGAAAAGATAAGAGCTGCAGAGGTTTTTAGCAGTAAAAAGGTTGCAGTTACTCCGATTTCCACACAGTTTGAGAACACAAGTTGCCTACAGGGGCTCCCCGAAGTTATTTTGCCTTGAAACTTCAAAAACCCCAAACCAAACAAAAAAACAACCAAAGAAGAAACAACGACAACCAAAAAAAGCCACACAAACAACCAACTTAAACTTAGAGCAAATAAGGATGGGTAAAAAAAAAGGAAGAAAGGGGACATTTGAGCAGCTTCTAACATTCATAGACAACTGAAATCATGAAAGTGTTGCTCCACAGAGAAATCCACAAGAAAATTAAATCTAGACATTCCAACATTTTTCTGATAACGAAAACTTTTCACATATTTCCGAAGAAAGCAGTTATTTGGGATAGTTCCCACTGTGAAGATATTTAAAAAGAACAGAGGGAAAGAAGTGAGAGGAAGAAACTTGGTCCCTCTGGTTCCACCTCTGTCTTCTCACTTCAGTTTGCTAACGGCTTTTGTCTTCTAGTTTCCCTCCTGTTCTCCTCGCTCCCGGTCTTTCTCAAGAATCCATAACCTTTTGCTTGTCATTCATCTTCTCCCTGTCCTTTACCTTTGTAAACACCTCGGACACACCGAGACTGCTCCCATCGGACTTTCGCAGACACTTCGTCCGAAGGACTGAGGAAGTCAGGGGAAAGAGGTGGCAACCATTTTTTTTTTTTTTTTTTTTTTTTTTTTTTTATCTCGATTTTTCCACTGCCTAAATTTGGTAGAAATAAATCCAAAAAGGATTTTGGATGGGGGGTGGGTGTTGTGTTAAGGTGAGGAAAAGAAAAGGAAAAAAAAAAGAGGGCAAACCCTAAATAAGTCGTGTTAGTGACCCTTAATCAAACAAGTGCCCATCACTTATTCCAGGCCAATCCCGGAGGCGTTAGTCCAGCAGGAATGGCAGCCTGCAGCCCACTCGAGCCCATTCCGAATGAGCCCTTGTCCGGAGAGGGCCCGCCGCCAACGCGCGGGGGTGTGCGGGGAGGACCCGCGCACCGGCGCTCCGCGGGGCTCAGCCCAAGTTCAGAACGCGAGAGGAAAAGGCAAAGAGAAGAGTGGAAAGGCGCCGTGGGCACGGAGCCCTCGGGGAGCGGGCACCTTTCCGCGGGCGAGAACGGCGGACCCCCGCCCCGCTCCGCCCCCCGCCCGCCGCGCTGCGCTTACCATGAGGGGCTGCGCGGGCGCGGCTGAGGAAGCGCGGCGCCGCCGCCGCCGGCGCGCACCACAGGGAGGGGAAGGGGAGAGGGAGAGGGGAGGAATGAGGGGTGGGACGGGGAGGACGGAGCGGGACGGCACGCACGGGAACGGGGAGGGAGGGGACGGGACGGGACGGGCTCCCTCCGCCCCGCTCCGCCCGCGCCCCTCCGCCGGGCGGGCCCAGGTGTGCGGGCCCGCCCCGCCCGCCCGCGACCCCAGGCGTGCTCCGGGAGCTGCCTCCTGCCTGAGGACAGAGCTCCGGACAGAGCTGCGGAGAATCCCCCGGGACACGGCCGAGGGTATGCAGGTGCTTCTGGGCGGCTTTCACCGCTCTCGTCCTGTGAAAGTTTCCAATCTTTTGCCGATGTTGGCAAGAGCCCTTTGGAAGCCCCAGTCAATTTGCAGGTTCACCGAGCCCTCATCCTAGGAAAGAGACAGAGCTGCACAACAGATACTTTTTCAGATTAGAAGAATTAATTTATTATACAAAATAGGGTTCAAATTACTTCTTCTTCCCCACCCCCTGCCCCCTATCAGTTTTCGCTGTGAAATAGTTTGATTTCATTGGATTGCAGGAGCATCTAGAGGCCGCTTCTGCACGCACATGCATCAAGTGAAAAGACATTATGTTGCACAACAATTAGTGTTCAGTGGCTGAAGTGGCTGAGCGTTTCTAAGCCCTGCAGTGAGATTTCTTAGGGAAGTTACCCACAGCTATACAAGCCATCAGTGTCTCCAGCAGTACAGAGGCCAAAACGCAGCACTAAGCCCACTTAAAAGCACTTGTATTTCCCAAGGAACCAGAAAGCAGCAAAGACAATTGTCAAATCCAGTCTTTGCTGGTGAGCCATCAACCCACTGATATATCATCAACCCAGCAATATCTGCTGCACCACGGGTGTGGTTATTAGGAAGGTTTTTGGCATCAGTATGAGCAGGTCTCTTGATGTCATTGCTGATGAGGAGCTTCCTCTTTAGGAAGCAGTCAAATGCTTTGTTGTTGTTGTTGTTGTTGTCACCACGCAGACCTTGCTTTGGTACTCAGCTTTGTAATTTTCCACTGAGACTAGACTTCGACATGCTGAAAAGTCTTGTTAAGTATTCAGACGGTATTAACTTTGGAAAGTGTGTGATTTCATCTTCTACTTGTTCAAAGCAAGCTGCCAAGTGTTTGCAAGAGGTGCCCAAGAAGCACGTTCTGTTACAAGCCCTAATATATGGTTTAGCATCCCTACACCAATTATGGTGACAGGTCTTAGCAGTTTCTCATCTATGCACAAGCTACATCCAGACGGGAAAACTTCTGGCTTGAAACAGTGTGCTCACACTGCATGTGTCCTCCCCTGGTGGCAGAAACAGGATGATTTACATGCTTAGAGAGCAGGTCTTCAGAGCGCAGCACTGATTCTTCCAGTCCTGTGGCAGTATTTCTTTTGTGGCTTCACTATAAACCAGATCTCACTCATCTCTTTGGGACACGAACTGCCTGTACTGTCTACAAAGCCTGTCCTGTCCTCAGCCAGATGTCCAGGTACCACTGTAAGAACCAAGATTAACTGAAAAGCAGTCAAAGCTTCAAGCAAAGGGTGATCTAACAAGATTTACATCTCTGTGGTGAGACTTGCAACCTCAAGCTTGCAGGAGCCTTCTTCAGTAGGACAATGCAGGAATGCAGATGCTCGGTGCTAAGAGCTATTGCATCTGCAAATTGGAAATCACTACTGCTTAGCATCCCTGTGGTTATTCAGAAATCGCTGGTTAGGATGTCCTCTGCAGTAGCTCTAGCTACTGATCCTTGAAGGAAAATAGAAAATAGCAGTCATGATCTCATGGAGAAAGGCTGTTTTTTGCATGGGATGGAATTATATGAAGGTAAAATGATGAAAAGCATTTGAAAGTAAAATACTTCGGAGGCCACTTTCAGTGAACTGGTGCAGTTAAGGGAGCAACTTTTTTCATTTCTTTTGTTTTCTGTTAGTGACTTGAGGCATGCTTGCTTAGCCCTGAAATATTGACTTATCATTTATTCAAGGATAATGTAATTAATTCTCAGTCAACCTCTCTTGCTCTAACTAGAAAACAGAGGGAATACTCAGTATATTTTAAAAACAGGCAGATATTGAAAGTCCAGGGAAGATCACATGGTCTGATGTTCAATGAATATAACTGCTATGAGACTTGGCTGCGGTGCTCCGTGGTCTGAGACGTGTTTGTGTAATCACACACAGATGTACTGAATTGCATTAGATAGGGAAGTAATTTTTACATCCTTCAGTCTGGAAAAACTTCTGTTTCCAGAACAAATCATGTAAATTCCATGTGCTCAATTCAGTGAACTGACTCAAATCGTAAGTGTGCTTTACATGTGCAGACACTGATATATTAAAATTTAATTCTCAGCATTCATGCAGTTTGAACTGAGTGGCTGCAAGATTAGTCATACAAACGCAGAAAAGTTAAACATCTAATTCCTCTTTGGTCTGGGCCTGGAAAGTACCTCTGATGTTTCTAATTAAAAATAAAAATTCAGGGAATTTACATTTAAGATGTCTCTTCACTCTGTCACTTCTCAATGCAGGGCATTGTGGTGTAGATAGCAGGGGATAATTTCATTTTGGGTTGGAAATGTGCTGAAATTTTCAGTGTGATGGATGCTTTGAATGAAACATTAGATGAGATCATTACTAATTACTGTGGAAAAAAACTGGTATCCTTCTGTACTCTCTGAGATACGAATAATTAGAGACCCTGAACAGTATTTTTCACTTTTTATTTATCAGCTTTTAAGTATGCTCCGGTTTCTTAAAGTCCCACCATTGGCAGAAGATTGCTAAAGCAAATGTTACATTACAAAGAGCAGCTCCAACAATTTGCACAGAATAAAGCACTCTCTGATTTTCACTCTATTGTTACTTACATACGTCTATCCAAAGCCCAGTGCTCACATGTTGGGGATCTGTTCAGAATAAGATGCAGAGCAATCTGAGCAAGTAACAATATTACCTACAGTCATAAGAAATGCTGTTTTCCAGAGAAACTTCAGACACATCAGAAATCTCACAGAAAGAAAGCAGCCTATTCACAAAGCCATGTCATCTTTGTTCCACGGCAGTGCTTCTGCCCTGATTCAGGTTCCTCAGGGCTCCTGCTATGATGCAGCAGCACTGTATGATGTTCTGTGAGCAAAAATGCCTCTAAAATCTCTGAAGTTTTCAAGTGAAAAAAGCAGCTTTTTCCATGAAGAGTTTCTCTCTCCCTGATTCAGCCTCCTGTTGCTGACCTGACCTGAACATGCCCTAATCCTTCTGCAGAGTAGCAGATTGCTGATAAGCTAATGTGACCATAGTGCTCCTGGAAGCCAAACTTTGGCTCTTTGTGGATTTCTGCCCATGTCCAGCCCCTAAAAGCACAACTGTAAGGCTAGGATTGAAGGAAAATGGGTGCCCATAGGGCCTGAGCATATTGATGGTTAAGGATGTATCCCCGAAAGCAGAGAGATGGCTCTCAAGCCTCTGTGGCAAGATCTAGCTCAGATCAGGCTGTTTACACAATGCCTGTGCCAGAAGTGAGAGCACTGTCTGCCCAAGTGACCAGGGCGTCAGCTCTTTGAGAAAGAAGGTTTGGGTTTGTCCTGGTGCTTGCAACATCCATGTTGCTCTGAGATGACTGGACTAGGGTTTGCAGGATGCTACAGTGTTGCTCTGTTTTGTCTCTTCATCAAGAACAGGGCCCTGGTCTGCCATGAAATGTCTGAAATCGCCCTTCTCCTGAGGATGCAGGCAAACAAGGGAACCTTTACCTCTGGCCAGTGCAGTGGGTGCATTGCTCCAGCACCTGCCTCTTTGGCTATAGCTGCAAGGTCCAATGAATATGAAATCCTGCTCCAAGAGAGATCCTCAGTCAACAGACAGCATCTAAAATCCATAATTTATCCTGTCTGTGCCCTTGAACTGGATGATATCTGTACACCAATAAATTGAGAGCCATACTACTTCACGGGATTAAAAAAATGAATTGCTCAGAAAAAGTCAGATGGATATCTCTGTGCAGTGTATAACTTTGCATATCAGCTTGGTCTGTTTAAATGCTAGATCTTACATGGAGCTCCTGGAGCAAGTCCAACGGAGGACAACAAAGGGGCTCGAACATCTCTCTTACAAGGAATTTATGAGGGAGCTGGGCCTGTTCAGTCTCAAGAATTGACAGCTGAGAGAGGACCCCTTCAACATCTATAAATATCTGAAGGGAGCGTGCCAAGAGTGGGAAGCCAGCTTTTCTTGGTGGTGCCAAGCAATAGGACATGAAGCAATGGACAGAAACTCATGCTTGGGAAGTTCCTCCTGAACATGAGGAAGAAATTTGTTGTGCAGATGACCGAGAACTGGAACACACACCCAGAGAGGTTCTGGACTCTCCCTCACTGGACATCTTGTGCCTGGGCCCAATTCTGTGCCATGTGGTCTAGGATGACCCTCCTTGAGCAGAGAGGTTGGAGCAGATAACCCTTGTGGTCCTTTCCAATCTTACCCACTCTGTGATTCTATGAACTTTGAAGGGCTGCTGGAGCTATCATCTGAAAAAAGCAAATAATGGCAAATGAAAAACTCAGTCCTACATTAGAATTACATTTCTTTCAAGAGACTAGTATTTATTACTAATGTCTAAGTGTTGCTATTTTTACTGAGATCATAATTGACCCCTTGCCTCTCTTTTAGAGCTTCAGCAGCACAAATCACTAAAAGTTTTCCAAGAGGTGCCACATCCACAAAGGGATGGGTTACACACACAGAAACCCTAAGAAGAAATACTGTGAGACTGAAAATTTAACTGACCAAAACATAGGATAAAATCCTTCCAAAACATAGGATAGGGCCTGTAATATTAGCTAAACAATAAAGAATTAGGATATATTTAGTTGAAGAAAGCTCTTGCTGGAAGGTAAGATTGGGTCATTTATGTCTGCACAATAGCAGCCCCAGTGTAGAACATATGAATACCAGATGGCTGGAACTGTTCCATTAATGAACTGATGCATTCATTGTTCTGAATTTGATTTTGTAGCTTTTTGGTTATAATTATTTGATTGCACCATTAAAAATCTTCAATAAGCTCAGAATTCCTCAGAATGCAAAAGAGGATATGCCTCTGTCCCCACTTTCCTCTGACCTGCAGGTGTGCAGCACCTCTGTCAGTCAAGCTGATGAATACATTTTATGCTGTTTTCTTAGCTCTTCCATTTAAATAATGCATGCAGGATCCATGTACAATACATTTTTCCAAGGCACAGGAAATGCATTCCAGGTGGCACTCCATTGTAGTCAATGGGGTTATCCTGTGATGAATATGTAGGACAAAAAGAAAAAAAAATCACAGCTACAGGTACATAGGGAGAAATTCCTTACAGATCTGTGCAAATACAGGAACAATGTCAGGCACCAGGAGATGGACTTTTCCTCCAGAGCGGATGCCTCCTTTATTAAACATAATTCTGACTGCAATAATCTTTCCGGTCTCCATGCTTAATTAATGAGCTGTCTAGGAGCCCATGTTACCACAGGCAGATTGATTCTTCTGGCTTACACACCTCCCCTGTAAACTTTCTCTCTGCTCCAATTCTCAACTCCAAAATTGGCTGTATCTTTGCTGTGGCTCTGCAGATACCCTTTGTCACATAAAGGCAGTTAGTTAGGTGACAAACATATTTTTATCCTATGTGGCTCATCTCTGATCTAATATCTAAACAGACGTGATGGACAGGGAAAAAAGAAAAAGAAAATCAAATCTTGAATATTAGGTTAGCAGAGAGCAAAGGCTTTCTGTCAGAGCTGGTCTTATGCTCCACACCTATCTTTGAGAGGCTGGAAAGACTCCAATTCCTAGTGTCAGTTGTGATACCAGGTTTCTTATTTTACTTCCATTTCAGTCCTTTTGAGGTCCCACTTATTAAGAAAGCTAAAATTAGAGTAAAACAAATTTGAAAAAACTACCCCAAAACTATGAAGAACTAACATGACGGGAAAAAACATGGAATTAGACAAGTATGGATGCAGATTGCTCACAAGATTCTTTGAGGCAAGTTCTGCTTTGTTCTCTTCCCTGGGCTCCTGTGCCTCCTTTTTCACCTTATTCCCCCAAACATCTGGTGCTGTTGGTAGAGATTAGTTATCTCTGATGCAGCTTTTTGGGGCAGGGCCACATCAAGAAAGAAACAGATGGGGAAATTTTCATGTCAACCCTCCTTAGCTCTAAGGCAGGAACATGGATACCAGATAACAGAGCTGGAAGCACATTTTTCTAGGCATTCAATTCCCTAAAAGAACATCCCAGGTTTTTCCTGGGATTGTATATGAGGTTTGCTTCTCCTGAACTTCAGCATCATGTCTCAGGGACACTAAGAAGAGGGAATGATCTCCAGTTTATAGGAAAGGGATTCACACTATCCCATCACTTGCTCCACAGACACTGTAGGGTCATCTAACACCCATCCTGTAGGTGTTGGGCAAGGAAGCTGCAGGAAACCCTTTTGTATTTTTCTGGAATAGAGGGAGAGGATGCTCTGAGTGACCCCAAATGAAAAGAGATGTGTAGGATTGGATTCAGTTCTCCACCCAGAAAGAGTAAACCAGGATGACCAAGATATCCAAAGGTTTTGCCCAACTCCATAGGACCAAAGCCCCTGTAATGCAGCTGCTGCACCCTTAGGAGTGCTCTGCTGGCTGGCTGCCACTGCACTGCTTTCCCAATCAAGCTGGTGAAATGCCCCTGCTCTGCCTCACAAGGAGCAAAACCTTGGGGTCAGTCCAGCCTTGTTAGTTAATAATTGAAGGCCTGATTGCCTGCTGCTCCCTTTTGCCATTTAGGGCTGAATCACTGCTTGTGTTTACAATCGCACTGGTAGTATTTGCAGCATTTGTTTGCCATTGTTCCTATAGTTCCTTTGTGCTTCTTTCACAGGGCAGGCAGAGTAAGGGCTACAATGGAAAACAAGTAGAAGGTCATTTGTTTAATGCCAGCAAAGTGGGGGAACAGACTTCTTGATCTCATCTACTAAAGCCACTTTAAACCTGACAGAATTCTAACCCCGTAGTTTTAAAAGATGAGCACACCTTTCTTGGTGGCTACTTTTTTGACTAGCTGCCAGAAGTTGTCTGGCTTGGACTCTGATTTTCCAAGGTTTCCAGATGCCCAGTTCTCCTTTCTTTCAGTAGGAAAAAGGTGTTCAAAGTGCATGGAAATTTCCATAGTAACTCTTGGGAGGCATACTTGCCCTGATGGTGACCTCAGCACTGAGAGAAACATAAAATAGCTCCAGCTCTGGCTTTTGAGCTGTGCAATAAAACAAACCTGGGGCCCTATCAGATTTTGGTCTTTCCTTTTTGCCTTCAGAAGCCTCTCAGGCAGCAGAGAGCCGAGTCACCCAACGGGGGTGAGGAGGAAGCTCAGGAGGGCACACAGCCCATGGAGGACTCTGTGCTGGGGCAGTGAAATCAGAAATGAGAAATGCAAAAGTAAAGGAACAACAGCCACATCCCCTGTGTCATCAGGCACATGTCAGGAGCGGCTGAGTGCAACAAAGAGAGTAAAAAGGGAGGAGGAGAAGTGTCAGGAGTGAAGCTGAGCTGTTTCCCTATGTTCTTGTTTATTTGTTTTATTTCTCAGTACAGAATCAGTAACCAGCAGCTCGTTAATTTGCAATAGTTTATATTAGTTGAAGTTTCCTGTCACAGAACTGGCGGTTTTAGACCATGACAAAAATAAGCTGCTTAGTAGGCAGAAGAATGTGAGTTTCTGATACCTGTATTTTGTTAGTGGAAGTAATGGAGATCAGGTTGTTAAGAACTAGCAATATTTGAATTCAGGTCCTTGCTCTGCCACGGTTTAAGATCTTCAAGCCGAGAGCATGTCTATATTTTTATGAAAAACATGTTTTATCAGTCATCAATTTTGCACACAAAGGATGAGTAGCCAAGGAAACCTCTGTAGCAGCTATTACGCTTGTGGTCAGGCTTAATTACTTTTCCCTGAGCCTTCAAACACAGAAGTACATAATATATTGAATGAGAATGGCCAGCCTGCTTGCGCATCAGTCTGAACAAGAAACATCCTGCCTCCCAGAAAGTAATAACTGTAAAATGGAAAGGAAAAAGGTGTGCTGCATTACTGGAATGAAGCACTGACCTCTGCAGAGGTTAACAGGCAACATACAAAATGGAGATTTTTTGTTCATTAGGAGGAAACATGAGAGGATAATTAGAAACAGGCCATGCTGTATGGTTTGACCACTACTACTACTCAGCAGAGTAGAATGGAGGAAGGTACTCACTAATTCTGGGATTGAATTAACAACTGTAAATTTAACAGTGAGTGATTAAAATGGACATTAACTTTTTTTCCCATAGGAGTCAGGAGATGAACCTGAAATTGAGTGTTTGAGTTTAACATCAGCAGAATAATCATAATTTTTAAGAATGTGATTTTAAAAATTATTTTTTAGTTAATGAAGAGGAACATACACTATTTGAATGATCATTATGTGGAGGTAATAGGAAATCTATAAACAGATTGCTATCTTCAAATTGTTCTGGAACCTTTGTCCATATAAGGCCCTGGGACAAAAATCGGCCTCCAGATTGTAAACTGTGTATGAAAACAGAGACCTTTTCTTTCTTTGAGGTAGGTGCATGTGTCCTGGGAAGGTTAATGAGAACTGCAGCAGCATTTCCCCTAGAGGGAGGGGGAGTTAAAAACCCCACGTTATTAAATTGCTCAACCAGAAATTTGGTCTTTAGCACTTACACAGATACATTGAAATTATTTGGGTTATTTTCCCTCTCAGCAAAAACCCTCATGGAAGTTGCAAAACGTTGAGGTTGAACGGGAAGAAATAGGTCAGGGTGCGAGGTTGTTTGCCTCTATACACTGGGAGCCCTAGGGCTGAATTGCACACACTCGTGGCCACTTACTTAAGCTATGTAACATCGAGGCTTCACAAATCTGTTCTGCTTGGGCTGTATTCTATTGAACTTGTTCTGGTTGGGAAGAACTTCTTAAGCCAGGGATTTGACCCAATCTCTGGGTCAAAGAAGGGACTCCTGACTCAGGTGCAGTAATGCTTGAATCACTGGAAACAGCAGAATCACTGTGCTCTTTTCCATTTAGCTTGCATCTATTGGACATGATTGATGGCCTGAAAAAACCAAAAATCTGCTCCTTTTCAGACAAAATCCTCCAGGTACCATTTTGAGTCGCCCATCCATCATCCCAGCAATGTATCTTACTTTCTGACACGTAGTAGAAAATAGATGAGTTTGAAAATATCAGATTGCAGTGGCAAGAAAGGATTCCCTTTATGCAAGTGCAAAGAACCCTTCTTCTTCAAGGCATGTTTGAGGACTATGATCAGCTAGACGAGTCAGGTGAAATCCACTCCTCACCCTGAGCTCCTCCCAGACAAGGGTGAACATAGTTGCATGATAGTTAATCTTCTTGCAACTCAGATAAAGTGATCTTCTGTGGCCCTGTAATAACTGAATCAGTGAAGTTACCTATTGTGTGAGAGGTCTGAAAAATCCTGATGTCACATGATTAAAAAATATTTGTGAGATGACTGGCATTGTGTACAGTCTTCAAATTTTAAATAACAATCTGTATAATGGTGCTAAGTAAATCTTTTGAGTACCATGATTTCATACCTTCATGAGCTTTGTTAGGACAGCTTTTAAATTTGTTGCATTGAAAGATATATTCTCAGCCAAACTCTTCTGGATGCTGCTATTCTCTTTTTCCTTTTGAGCTCTGACCATTCTTTGTCTAACATGACTTAAACAAGCTTTTGCCTACTACCTGAGGTGAAAGATTACATTTTTTTGAGATGTAGTATCTAATAAGAAGAAGACCATGAAGACATTCACACAGCTACAAGCAAAACTTGCGTGAACTCCAGAAATCAGTTACTGCTACAAAATACAGAGGTGATGTAGGCAATGATGAGTTAATGTTTGAGGTCAAAATCAAGTTCTCAGTGTCAGTGAAGGGCTGATGTAACTTAAGTGGCTTTAGATGAAGGGGTGCACACCACTGCCTGCATTCCTAGCTTGGCCTGTGACTCCCGTTAGTACCTGAAAGGAGAGTGACAGAACAGTATTCCTCATAAGAATACAGCCTTGCATTTTAGCACATTCCCGGGAAAGTGGAGCAATGCACTCCTTGTGACTCAGGACGGGTGGTTTCCAGATGCTCTTTTGGTCAGCCAGTCAAGCGAGGATTGTGCACAGTGCTGCTCCTCAAATTGCAAACCTCCTCACACTGCTCATTCAGCAGAACAAATACCCATGCTCCCTGGCATGAAGTCTGAGAATGAAAGGCAGCAAGACTTCCCTATTCTGCTTCCTACTGAGTCAGGAGCTTGGGCTTTGTTACGCCAAAGATTTATTGGCTTTACATTGCTGGAAGTACAAAATACTCTGAGCACAAGAAACAGCAGATTATCTCCCGTAGTAAGTATGCTGCCGGTGCAGAGCAGGAAAAGCTCCTTTCAGCATCCTTGGCATGATGAGAATATGCCTCTCGGTGTATGTACCATCCCATATGAGCTTCCCTTCTGCCTCCAAGAGCCTACCAAGAACAATGAATCTGTACCTCTTCTACCCACAAATAGATTTAATCTGGAAGAGGATTATCTTCTGGCAGATAGCAAACGGTTTACTGTAAAAAAGTACCCATTTTCTAAAAAGGTCATGATCCTTTGAAACTCCCTTAGAAACTCCTTAGAAACTACTACACAGAGTAGTGGAGATTAAATTGCAGGGAGGAGAAGTGGGGGAGGAAAGTGGCATGTGGGGGAGGAAAGCTCTGGGACCCATCTGTGAGCTGGATACCTGCTACAATCCAGAACAGCTTCCAGGATTTCTGGAGCATGCCAGGGTCAGAGTTTCAAGGAGAGATTCCCTCAGAATATGGAAAGGAGGGGGGACCCTTAAAAACTCCAAAATGAATAACTGCATTAAAAAAAATATATTGTTATTTCAAATGTTCCATTCAAATGGAATCAATGGTATCAATGCAAAACTTGGTCAAAGCAAGAGTAGGGATTGTAAACTCTTTCAGGTAGAGACCAGGTTTTGACAGTCTCCAGAAGAGTGTAACATCATTTTTAAATGGAACCAACAAGTGCTATTGTTTAAAAGAACCAAAAAATGCAGTTGGTACACAGCCACCCCATACACCTTTGTCTGTTGGAAGCCTGTGACCCCTGGCTTGGAATTTCAAATGACATAAAAAGCATATTGGCATAGAGTATCCTTACTACATAACCAGATCTTGCTACCCACTCTTACTGACAGAAACATTGTCCTCTTTCCACTCTGTGCTGCACACTTTCAGCTCTGTGCAAACGAGCATTTCACTGCCCTAGTGGCACAGACATGAACTGGGGCTCCTTGATGGCATCACAGCCATGAGACTGGTCATGTTTTGGCATGGAAATGTCACACCTGACTCTCAGTGATGCAGAGCACAGGATGTGCAGTGCAGGGGCATAGAGCACTCGAGTAAAATAGGAGCCTCTGTGACAAAAGGAGGCCAGTCCCCAATGACAAAAGAAATCCTGTGCTGGGATTTTAAAATGATGGTGTCACAGCTTGGAGCCACTCTGTAAAAGCTCCACCCAGCATTTTGCGATGGCAGACTTGGTGGCTCATGGGTGGCAGAACTGTAAAAAGCCAGGAAAACATCAAATAAGTACAGATGTGACCCATAAAGTTCCTCTTCCACCCTGCAGCAAATCTGAAAACAGGCTAACTGAACATTCCTCTTCCTCTAGTCCATGAAGCACTTGCCATATGAATAGCTTGGTACCAGGGGCAACACCAAAGATGCAAAACTGGCATTAAACCCTCTTCTACCTCCACCATTGTCAGTTTGCTGCTGCCATTCTGAAAAACTGCGCTAAGGAGATGCATTTGTTTGAATCAAACAGAGTGAAAAGACTGGGTATAAAGCAGAAATGTTGGAAAGATTTTAGAGCAAAAATTGATTAAAACCCAAGAAAACTGAAGTTGGTGAAATGAAATGTCTAGCATAATAATAACTAAATGCCTTTTGTCTACCCATGGGTTTCATAGTTTCCTTTCGCAAACAACATTATCTGGAGAATAGACAAAATTTCCATTTAGTCCAAGAACTGCTGCTGTCTCCAGTCATCCATATGCTACAGGAACAAGCAGGCAGAACAAATGAGTTGTGCTTTATTTGAAAAAAATGTTTTGACCATACTTAGAGACCTCACCTAAGATGAATTCTGCTAAACCAAGCATATTTCTCTTTCAGATTGGAGTCATCAGTGATGCCATAAATCTCTCCTGCCAGCAGTAAAAGACATGTTTTGTCCTACAGGCATGACTGATTTTAGATTTCATATTAAGATTTGATCAATACATATCTTTTTTATATCAGAACATTTCAGTGAAAAAAAAGGTAGGCTGGCTTTTAAAGGCTGAAGTAACTGCTTGAAACAGAAATGTACATGCCTAAGGACAAACATTGCTCACTCTCATTTTGGTCTTTTCCTTTCCACGTACACTGACCTCCTTTGTCTCTTTATCTGTATCCACTTCAAAATGCTGGTCAGTTTAGTCTATGTCAGACACTTCTAAGCTAGGTCTGACAAACACTTCTGTCATACTGCCTATCTCCTGCAAGAAGTTCTTCAGTGTTGTTTACAGACAAGATCACCTTCTTGAGTCTTTGAGAGACGTGCTCCGACAGAGGCAGCGGGTACCGACCTTGGTAGAAGGGATCCTTTATCAGCACGAGTGGGAAGGCCATAGCTATAAACATACAAATAAGACCAAACCATAGCAACAGTTAAAAGACTTGTGTTTATGCTGAAAAAACCCCAAAACCCAAACCCACCAAGAAGAAATGACACATCTCTGCTCTTTTGTTTAATATTAAACGGTGTAGCACTTGCCTTGTGCTGCAGTGAGCAATGGTTTGCATGAAAAGCTCTTGTGACTCATGGCTACAGAAATGCTTGTTTCTTGCTCACCCTTCACTGCATCTTGGTGCTTTGCTGGTGGATCTGGAAACTCTTTCTTCTTCAGCAGCACTTCTCCTGCCTCTGAGGCTCTGCCCGTGATGATCACGACTGTATTGTGCCAGATATGAACAGATATTCATATTATCTAAAGCTTTCACTTTAAATAAGCAGGGAGCAGGAGACAGGGAAGAGTTGTATTCTCCATCAAGAAATGAGGGATTTAGTGACTTGCTCAAAGCTATGCATGTAATTGCTGTCAGAGCCAGCAATTGAAAACAGGATTCTGCAGCTCCCAAGTGCCAGAATGAAGAAACCAGGCTACTACAAAATTTGCCCAGCTCTGATTAAAGAAAATGAAAATATACTTTAAAAATAAACTCAAAATTTTTTATGATTGGTATGTATCAGAACACGCACAAATAAAATCCCTGCTTTCTCACACCCAGGTTCTGTGTACAGACACACACGAAAATGAAGTCAGAGTTAAAGTGAGTGAAGTTTGATTTATTTCTCTGGCGCCCTGACTGTTTGCACATGGCTGAATTAGAGGTATTATGTTTTTGACAATGTACTCCATTAATATTTTTGTACAAATGCATCTACACCACAATCTCCAATGGCTGCCTATTACTCTGTTTTTTGCTTGTTTAAACTTTTCACCTCCCTGCTGAGTTCCTAATGGAACCGTTGCCTAATGCTCTGGTTCTGGGGTAGTGCTTTTTGTAGGTTTTTTTTTTTCTTTTATGGTTTGTGAAGATTGTCCAGCTCTTTCAACAAAAGCTTTAGTAATAAATATACTAGGCAAAAACACTAGGACCAATCCCTTTGCCCTTCCTCATTCTGAGGTTCCTCTTTTGATTTCAAGAGCAGAATCAGCTGAGCAAGACACTACTCAGCACAAAAAAACATTGGCAGGGGGACCCATAAAGCAGAAACAGAACTCTTGTCCTTCAGCCAGAAGTCATTATAATTTCTGTGACGAAGAAGATCATATTGCATTTTGTTCCTACAGTCACAATAAGAGGAACAGTCAGTTCTCAGAAATACTTGATTTTATTTTAAGCAGTGTTTCATGGTAGAGAGAACTGAGCTAACACTGCAGATAGGTTCCTGCAAAGAAAAATCATGGAAAGAGTAGATGCAGTAATATAAGGCAGAGCATATAATGGAAAAGAAGGACAGTGCTTCAGGAAGCTACTTCTTTACTGAGGAATGGATTGACAGAAAGGAGAAAAGGCACACTGGACAAATAATTGTCATTATCCAAATACAGCACATATCAAGCTGCTTGTGGAACAGGTGGATATCTCTCTACTGAGCAAGGACTGGAGAAACAGAGATGTGGAGAACTCAGGAAAGAAAAAAAAAAAGCTGTAAAACTCAAGGGAAAACTCCAGGTGGGGAAATGAAGTGCCTTAGGAAGCAGACTGAGCAGGGGAAAGCAGTGCGAAATAGTAAGTGAAGAACAAATGATTGAAGCAGAAACTACAGTGAAGTGAGTAAATGCAGAACCTTCTCCCAAGCAACAATCTGCAGAAGAAATGTGTGAATTGAACATAAAGGTGCAGAACATCCTCAGGTAGGGTAGAACAAAAAAAACCAAACAAACCAGATACAGGACATCCAAATATAGTTTCACCTCAATACAACATCCAGTGAAATGCCAGAACTTAGCCAAGATGTCATTAATATCATTCCAGTAGAAATGTCAGCAATACAAGCTGCACTTTAGAAGATGAAAAACAACAGAGCAGCAGTCAAAAAAGCCCTTGCAGTACTGCTAAGGATATGTGACTCTCACAGCCTAAAAGAAACCATGGCAGAGATTGGCAGTGATGCCTGAGAAAGAAAAGAGATACCTCCAGCACACTGAAAACATAAAATTATTGTCAAAATGCACCAAAATGAGACTGCAAGAACCATGATATCTGGAAACAAGTTATGATCTTATCTCATCTGAGAACTTTTTTTTTCAAGTACTGCACTCCATGAAATAAAAGAACCAGTGGATAGGAAGTTTTGGGAACAGACTGGATATAGGCTTAGCCCTGTACAGTCCAGACACATCCACTCAACCCATGGTAGATGCAAGCAAAACAAATCACTGGCTTTCAAAGCTCCCAAAATAGCTTGAAGAAATCTTTGTTATTGACTCTTTCGGTCCCAGAGAAGCTTGCCTGCTGTTATTCATAACAGTAAAGAAGAGAAAAATGAAGTGCTGCTGAGAAAGAGTAATCAGCAATTTAGCATAAACACCTCTTAAAAATGTGGCTGCTTTTCCCTTCCATTGATATTAGGATTTGTCCTGGATGGATGGTGTCACTGTGCACTGACAAAACTAATCCTGCATAAGTATGGACACTTTTGATAGCACAAATGTCCCAAGGTACAACTTATTGCCAGAATGTGTCACTGTGCCCAGATTCTCAGGAGTGGTCATAAAAGGGCTAGATCATAGACTCGTGAAGGTTGGAAAAGATCCTAGGATCTTGGTTGGCCTAGGATCTTGTAGCGCCACCATCTTTTTCACCACTAAACCGTGCCCTCAATGTGTTATTACCATTCATTTTTTTAACATTTCTAGGGATGGTGACTTTACCACTTTCCAGGAAAACCTGTTCCTATGCTTTGCAACCCTTTCAGTGAATAGTTTTTTCCTAATATCCAATCTAAACCTGGTGTAACCTGAAGCCATTTCCTCTTGTCCTGTCACTTGTTACCTGGGAGAAGAGACCAACCCTCACCTGGCTGCATCCTCCTTTCAGGCAGTTGTAGAGAGCGATAGGTCTCCTCCAAGTATCTTTTCTTCCAAGCTAAACAACTCCAGCTCCCTCAGCATTCCCCATCAAGCTCCAGACCCTTCCCTATCTCCTTGCCCATCTCTGGACACACTCCAACACGTTAGTGTTCTTGAAATGAGGAGCCCAAAACTGGAGACAGAAGTTGCATCATGGCCTCACCAGTGCCAAGAGGGACAATCTTCCCGGGTCCTGCTGGCCACACCATTGCTGATACTGACCAGGACGTCCCAGAATTTCTTGGCCACCTGGGCACATTCTACCTCATGTCCAGCTGGATGCTGACCAGCAGCCTCACGTCCTTTTCTTTCCAGCCACTCTGTCCCCAGCCTGCAGTATTGCATGAGGTTGTGACCCAAAAGCAGACTTGGTACTCAGCTTTGTTGAACCTCACTGGGCTGGTCTCAGCCAGGGACCCAGCCTGTGTTTGCATGGCTGCCTGGAGTTCACCCACTCCAAAGAGATGGTTCTTTGGAAGGATAAATGCAGAAGGAACTACCCTGAAATTTCCAGTGTTTCTGGCTGAATGATGAAAGGCAGATGTTATGCCATGGCTGTGACCTGTGATCACACCTTTCTCATGTGCTCAACATCCAGTAGTGCCTTGAAGGGCTGAGCTGTAGTGCATGTTCAAGCTGGTTGTGCTGCACAGGAGCAGAGCTGAGCTCCTGAATGCTTTCAAAGGCCTCTGGGTGAAGCCAGAGGGCAGACAACCCTCAGGATAAAAAACTTTCAAGTTAGTTTTTATTGTCCTCTTCTTCTCCATGCACCTGAAAGCAGGCTGAATATATTTATCTCGTGGCAGCAGCACATGTCAAGTCGCTACCATGGTGGGGAGTCCCTGTAACCCCTCCTTATTCACATGACAGACTCATTTTATAAAATATTATCAGATACAGATAGGACTTAAGTGGCAGCTATTGTTTAGTTTGACTGTACTTTTGGGGCATAATCCTCTGCTCAGAAACAGAAATGTGGAAATGGAAAATGGAAATGTGCTGGTTCTCCTGGAGGACACTGCCATAAATGTGTCTCTTGTTTTCCTTGCCACAAGTCACTGACAGGTAAGCTGCCAAAACTCCATGATGACTCTTAAGGCTCTCCTTCACTGCCTTTTACACAGCTGGGCTGCAGAGCACTGTTGTCATGGATGCACTTCTTTTGCATCCATCCCAACTCATTTTCCCATCCATTTTGCAGTGCATTTGGTATTTCTGAGTAGTTTTTTTGTAAATTCACAGAACAGGTGAACATGTACAGGATGTGATGTACATGTACAGCTTCTCACATTCATTTTGTGATCAATTCAGCACACTGGGTTACTTTATTACCACACTGGCACTTGTAGCAAGGTCCACAGTGTTGAGGAAAGGTGATCTCAGCCCTTACGCAGTTGCTGCTTAACACTGGAGGTCCAAGTCAGTAGCAGGTTGAGATTCTTGCAGAGTTTGCAGGGTTTGACTCAAGGATGTGAGAATTTACTGCCTCCTCCAATATGGACAGGAAACATTTACAGATGCTCCCAGCAGAGTCTTCAAAGGGTGAGGCAGGAAAACATGTGGTGAACATGTGGGCTTCTGGGGGAGTGGTTCTGCCTGATGGATATTTTTCCTCTGTCAGCTTGTGACACAGGCAGCAGACCCTGAGGAAGTAGTGGGGTCACGCCTAGGACTGAAAGCTCTGCTTGTGCTGAAGCGACAGGCAGAGCTGCCATTGCATCCATTTGTATTTCCAACTTCGCCAAACCACTGATTGTCTTCGGTGGGACAAACATGGTATTGCAAGGAAAGGTGAGCACATTCTGTAGTGGACATTTCCTCAACCTTGAGCCTTTTCATTTTGTGGAAGCTTGTCAGCAGAGGGAGAAAGAAAGGGAACCCCTCCTGCTTTGCTTCACTGCTTTTTGCCAACTAATTATCACTTACACGTTGCGCTTGTATAACTGACTACCCCAAAATTAATTAAATCCTTCCAATCCTTAGAACTCCAAGCAGTTGGGTTGCAGTATTTAACCATTGTATTTGATCAGTCAGTAGCGGAAGGCAACTCTTGTTTAGAACAGAAAATGGTCTGAATTGTTCAGCCTCTCCTTGTATCTTCCAAACCCCTGTTTCTTAAAGGAAAATCTCCTTACAGCAGAAGTCATACAAATAAGCTTTCTACTTGTCCTTAATGCAAATAACACAAGACCCCACACTCTTTATCACCCATGACCCTGCACCAAACATAATGTGTACACAGGATAATTGTCTGTGTCCAGCTTATCCCATGAAAAAACAAGAATTCCTATCTTTCTGCCTCGATTTTCAGCTCAAAGAGCAAAGCTCTGCCCATTGCATGTATGCAGAACTATTTCGGATGTACTGGCATGACCTCAGCAGCTTCTGCACGAAAGAATTGTGAAGAAACTTTGTACCACCAGTGAATTGAAACAGGATTCCAAGGCACCAGGAAAACGTGAAAACTCCTCAAGTGCCTTAGCAATATTTTCTTTAGCTGATCAAAAACTGGGAAGGTTAGGAAGAGGGCTGCTATTTGTTAGCATGAAGAAGGTTTTCACTCAGTGGAGTGCTGTATGTCCTTCTTTATGACATATGTAATTTTCCCCCAGCAAAGAAGCCATCATTTTTTCTTCCTTTCATCAGCTAGGATGGATAGCATTTTAAAGAGCATGTGCATCAGCCAAAATTGTCTCAGTATTCTCAGAACTGAGGAGATGAAAACAAGCCCAGATTTTTTCTTGCACAAAGAACTTAGAAGCCTGTTTCTCTCGATATTGTTTGTCTCAATGATGCAGCCACTTTGGTATGAGCTTCATTGATTTAATGAACAAAGTAACAAAATCATGAAATCACAGAATATGCTGAGTTGGAAGTGACCCACAAGGATTGTCAAGTCCAACCCTTAGCTCTGCACAGCATCATCCCAAGAGTCACATCATGTGCCTGAGAGCACCTATCATGCAGCAAAGGAGAGAAAAACATTGAAGATGGCTCCTCAGTTACCCTGAGAGGCTCGTGACTGCTGGATAGAATGAAAGCCAATGAAAAGGAATCATTTTGTCACTAAAACATCCTGACATGACATTAAGTTGCTCTAAGAGGAACAGAACAGAGAGGAATGGAGATGACACTCTTTCATGTTCCAGAGAAAAATCACACTCCATGTGAAGAAGGGATGGGATAATCTCCAAACTCAGAATCCTCAGTAAGGGATGAGATGCCTTTTAGAAACTGTGATATTCCAAAATTTTCCATCTGGTCAACAATATTTTTGTTGTCCTGGGATGCATGGAGGTAAAACACGGGACAGAGAAGACTCTTTGCCTCAGGAAAGGGTCATGAATAAGAGTGAGCTCTATGCTTCAGCATGAATTATAAGCAGGTCAGAGGTAACGAGTGTAATAAATCACAGTTCCACAAATAATTTTCATGCCATTTAATGTCCTTCTGGTGCATAGTTCAATGAGGACATGGAGCTATTGCACAACATGTGAATGCAGCAGGTTTCCTTTTGACTTCAACAGCTATTTGTGCATAGGCTAGGGTAATGGATAGGAGTGAAGCAAACAAATCCTTCCCTATTGGGCTTTTCTGTAGGAATAATTTGTCTGGAAGCACAAATTGCTACTCTCTAATGGAAACAACTCCCTTCTTTATCTACTTATCCCCATCCTGAAGTTACTCAAAAGATTAGCAAAACCCTAGGAGAATTCCAGAATTTCAGCATGGGAAATTTCTCAGAAAAAATTCAGAAATTTAGTTTCTTCCTGCCATTAGAACTCCAAATCCCTCTAGTTCCCAGGTCCTCTTCATCCAATATTAATTTGAAGTCTTACCAACTTTGAGGTATCCTAGAATTTTACCCTTTATCTAAGAAATCCTCCAAATTCTCCTTCCCATGTGTATGGCACAAACATTTTCCACAGAAGGAGCTTGGGACTTGTCTGGACTCAAGTAAATATTAGATGCAAACAGTATGGGGTAACTCTGTAACTCTGCATTAAATTGGGTATAAAGCCCTTCCCTTCTAATCCCTAGATGGAAGTTTTCCCTCAAAATCAGAAAAATTACTCTGAAGATCCAACTCCCATTTCCCCTGTCGAGAGGAACAAACAACAACAACAACAAAATTTTTATATGCTTAATAAAGACATTAGTTATATAGTAAGGACCAGTTTCAGTAAATAAAGAGTTAAAGAGTTTTGGTTTTACTATGAGAGGGAAAAAAGGGCTTCAGGAATAAAAAAAATCTAGGCTTTAAACCTGCTTTGTCACATGGCAAAGGACATAATTGCTTGCAGAGTTGTTGAATGTAAATCCTGGTGCAACAGAACTTCCATGTCTTAGCTAAATATAAATATAAAGGAAAGGAAATCTTCTGAAGTCACAGACTGGCAGGGAGGCAACTAAGAGCAGTTTGCTCTGCAAATTGCATGCAGACACGTCATAACCATCTTAATCATGTTTGCTTTGGAGTCGGAAGGCAGCTTCAGGAAACATGAAGCAAATACTAGATCCAGGTCTTTTGGGAATTTTGTCATTTTTTTCCGTTATGAAGCTGTGTAGCTTTTTCCACTATTGAGGATATTCACCAAGAGCAAGTTTTGTCCTTGCCAAGGCAGACACTGCCATCCATCTGACTGCAGTAGAGCTTTAAGTCCTAGAGAAGTGGGAAGTTCTTTATTGGGAGTACATACTGTGCCCATTTGGTGCTCCACAGTAATCCACAGGAATAATCCATGTGTCCCAGATATGTTTTTTAAAAAATAATTTTGCCACTTTGTGAGTTTTTACATTCCTGGATTTCTCATGGCAAACAACTCATTCTCAGACATAAATTCACTATCCTGGAAGCTGCCACAGCTTAACCTTTGTGGCTTTCTTAGAACTTCTTCAATTTTTTAATAACTCAAATGGACATGCAAATTTAAACATATGATACTAAGAAACAATTTGCTCTAAATGTCCTTTGAGGACTAGTCAACAAAAGGAGTTTGACATAGTCCTCTCTATTATCTTTTATCTTTCATCCCAAACCATTAACCTAAGGCTCTGCCTTCGCTTGACAGCTGTTGCTATTCTGATTGATCTTTAATGGACCTGGACTAACACTAGACAGAGATTCAGACATAACTCAGTGATACCTGATGAAATCTGTATTTCTTTCTGTTGGAAGAGGAAACTTATTGTCCTGGATTTACTGCTTGCTCTTCATTGCTGTCATTGTTCTTTAAACACCACTCTAGTAAATTAAAAAATGAAACCTAAGTTTCTAACACTTCTACTTGAAGGTTTTTCTCCAGGGTAATCCCAGATGTGCGTACAGACTGGGACAAGAATTCCAAAATTCATTGAGAGCAGCCCCGTGGGAAGGACCTGGGGGTGCTGTGGGTGAGAGGCTGAACATGACCTGGCCATGGCACTGCCAGCCCAGAGAGCCAAACGTGTCCTGGGCTGCATCCAAAGCAGCGTGGGCAGCAGGGGAGGGAGGGGATTGTGCCCCTCTGCTCTGCTCTGCTCTGCTGAGACCCCACCTGGAACACTGCACCCATCTCAGGGGATCCCAGCAAAGGAAGGACATTGAATTTTTCAAGCAGTCCAGAGGAGATCACCAAGATGGTTAGAGAGATTGCTGTCCACCCTGTAGACGGCTCCAAGGAGACTTTATAGCATCTTTCAATACTTAAAGGGGGCTATGAAACACAGGGACAAGGGATATTACATGTGTGGAGTGTAAGGAAAGGGCAGAATACAGTGAATAAATCCCCTTGCTTCATCTTCACTGAATATAGCCCTTATCTTAACCCTTGCCTGAATGATGAACAGAAGTTTCTCAGAAACACTACGAAAGAAATCTACTGTCCTAAATTTTTGAGGTGAGGCTTTGGAACATATCTGCTTGTGTCAGGGATGCTCCATAGTACTTCCCTATACACTGTAGAGCCCACTGACAGACTTGTCATTTGTGCATTTGCCCCAATCCCTTTTCAAAACTTTCCGGTTGTTTCCATTTAAGTAGAATCTTTCCATTTTTTTAAAATGCCATGATTTCCTTTTGAAATCTTCTTTTCTCTTACAGACTGTGAAGGATGAAGGGTTTGTTTTGTTTTCTTTTCATTTGGAGCAGTGGTACACAATTTACTTTGATCTATAAATTGCACTTTTGTAAAGCTCCCTGGCTGCTTGTGGCTTTTTCCTTTTTCTTTTCTCTTTTCTTTCTCTTTTCTTCTTTTTCTTTTCTTTTTCTTTTTTCTTTTTCTTTTCTTTTTTTTTTTTTTTCTTTTTTTTTCTTTTTTTTTTCTTTTTCTTTTTTCTTTTTTCTTTTTCTTTTTCTTTTCTTTTTTCTTTTTCTTTTCCTTTTTCTCTTTCTTTTCTTTTTTTTTTCTTTTTCTTTTTCTTTTCTTTTTCTTTTTTCTTTTTCTTCTTCTTTTTTTTTCTTTTTCTTTTTCTTCCTTTTCTTTTTCTTTTCTTTTCTTTTTCTTTCTTTTTCTTTTTTCTTTCTTTTTCTTTTTTCTTTTTCTTCTTTTTCTTTTTCTTTTTCTTCTTTTTCTTTTCTCTCTTTTTCTTTTTCTTTCTTTCTTTTTTCATTTCTCTTTAATTTTTCTTTTCTTTTCATTTTATTTTTTCTTTTTCCTTGCTTTTCTGTCTTAAATGTTTCCATTTGCTTTATAGTTTTCTTCATTTTTAGCATTTCCTCTCTTAAAATGGTGCAGTTTTGTACTACATTTACTTGGCATGCTCACTTCTTCTAGAAAATTAATGCTGAACCTTTCAAATGGAGTTCCTATGCTAGTTCCTAAATTGTAAGACCTGAGATCTTGTTCTGTGAAGCTTACTGACTGGCATGTTGATTCCTTCTTCCTGATTTCTCTTCTTAAATGTATGCTTACATTGGGGACAGAGACAAAAAATCCTTAATTTTTCATTGCAAAATCTAGTGTCTGCTCTCATAAACATAATGTGGAACTGCTTTGCAGTGTCACGCTTAATTTTGCTCTACAGCCTTGACCTTCACAAGTTGCAAATTAATCTTAATTCCAGCCATAATTTAAGCTGTGACACCCTCATTATTTCACTGATAAACCGAATTTTGCTTTTCCCAAAAATACTCTATGAATAATGTCTGAAGAATTGACTTTGAAAGATCTTTACTGGAAAAGATAATTGGGATACACAACAGAATGATTACCATTATTGAATACTAATATTTAATGAAAAAATAGCCAGGAAATATAATTTTATAAACAAAAGGAATTGAAACTTGGTAATTAAATTCCTGGAAGCTTCAAATTATGAAGGAAGATGACTATTTTATTTACAGTTGCATCTTTCTCTTTTTCTGAAAGGAAGCAGGGGTCTCAGTGTACCTGCTGGTGGGAAGCTCAGCATGCAGTGAACCTGAGGTCAGAAGAACTTCTTTCCAGATGAGAGGAGGTTTTTCACTGTTTAATCATTATTACTGATTTATGTTATCATAAGCAACAGTATTTAATCCCTTTAGGAGGAGTCTGTATCTGTTTACCCAATTTTTGGTTTATGCTAATCCTCACCAGTATAGTTTTGTTCTGCGGTCAGTTGTGTAGCTGGGCTGCCCTTCTTGTTGCTCCATCACCAAGCCTCAGTCTACTGAGTGCTATCTACATACCCTGGGAAAAATAATTTCCATTTTCTCTCTAAAAAACCTCATGGGTACAGTTCTCAGTACATCTGAGGTGTCTTAAATAGCTGAAGTCCAATTCTCACTGCACAGTTTCCACCCTGCTAAGCTGTAAATATCCTGTTTATTCATAAATGCTGCTCTTGCATAGATGATACCGAAGGCAGGTTTTCCTTGTTAATATATTCAGGAATTACTATCTCTGACTACACTTGGAATTTGCTGCTGCCCCCTCACTTTGACCATGTCATATTTTGGTGGCATTGTTCTCATGGCTGATGGTTCTTCCTGTTTGCTTCTTTGCATTTCCACTGCTTCGGTACATGAGTATCTGATGAGTTTGTTCTCCTACACTCTTTTGATATCCTACACTGCAGTGTTGACCCTTGAATCACTTTTCAGTGGTTACAATGGAGACTTTTGCCAGCGCAAGTGATTCTTCCCCATCTTCTGGGCGAGGGTGCTTCTTGTCTTGGACAAATGAGCTCCTTTGAGCAGCTCAGGGAGGGCCCTCTGAAGGGATCCTGGTGGTAGTGTGCCCTGTAGCTTTATGATCAGGCGTGAAGGAAGGATCCTCCAAGAGCAACATTCCATAAAATTTTGTTGTTCTTTACCAGTACTTTCCTCTGGCAATCCCCCCATTAAATGCTGCAGGGCCCCGTTCATTACCTGAACTCTCCATAGATAATTTTCTGGACACCTTGATGATTGTGCCTTCATTTCAGGGTCTCCTTTGTGTAGGAGTGCTATGGCTAAAGTAAACGTTTTTGAGTGGTGAAAACTTAAAGTGAATTTGTCTTTGGGTTTTTTAGCAGTGATTGATGTCCAGATGATACAGCAGTTTAATGAAACAGAGCATTGTCTTCACTGAAGCATTACCAATGTGACAAAGAGAAGTATTGAATCAACCTCAGTTGCCTTTTCCTGTTTGATATTTAGTACTGCCGTACTCAACTACCTGCTTGGTTCTGTTTTACCTAATAATCCTTTGGAAAAGCATAAGCTAACAAATCCCAGACACTGTTGACTTTTGCAGTAGGACTTCAGGAATGCAAATTTGACTAAATGTGAAGTGAAAGTAACTCAGTGCTTCCAGGGAGTAAATTCTCTAGTACCATTGCTGTACTTGTTGCCTGTTGAATGGGATTACCAGGAGTGGCCTGGGACTCACCAGCTCAGCTGGACAAGTCACAGCATTCCTGGGAACACAAGTATGTTTCTGAAGGCACATATTTGTACCAGTGTGCAGAGGCAGTACATTCACAATTTCCACATTCAAAGAAAACAAAAACGTGACCAAACTTCACACAGTGATCCTCCCACTGAGTTACAACTCTGAGCTAAGAAGTGACATCACATGTCAAAGAGTATGTTGCTGCTTTGTTCCCTGCTTTGTAGGTGCAGGTATGATACCAGACAGCACAAATCTGGGTAAATTGCAGTCATTCATTATTTATCCCTACCAGCCTCCACAAGGCAAGATTTCTCTTAAGATTTTGAACTTAACTGACCTGTCTGAAGTACTGTGACTGCATTTTTTTTGAAAAATGCTGGACTGAGAGGATGTATGAGCCAAATGTCCTCCTGCTGTGTTCTTTTTCTCCCCTCACAGTTTCAAGATATTCTTCATAACAAAATTTAAGGACAATTAAATGTCTTTCCAAACAACAAGATAGCAGCCAGAGGCAAAGTCCCATATTGTCCAGCTCCAGTATGTGGTTTCAGACTTAGCCTTGTCTTCTCCCTGAAGCTCTGTTTTTTCTCCAGTGTCAGATAAATAAAAAAAAAAAAAAAAAAGAAAAAAAAAAAAAAAAAAAAAGAAAAAAAGTGCTTAGTCCCTAACAAGGAAGCCATATCATATTTACACAGTCAGATATATCAGCCATGACTGAAAAACTGGAAACTCCTACAGTGAGGGAGCTGACCAGTGCTTTCAACACATTATTTAAAAATAGTATTTATTGTTTTGTAGCGTTTGGCTACATAGACAAAACACAGCCTGTTTAAAAAAAAAAATTAAAAAAATCTGAAAAATGTCTCACGGGACTGAGATGCTTTCCCTTCCATGCCTTGTTTCTGGCTAACAGGACTAACTCACAAAGCATATGGCATGCTGTCTGCTCTGGACACCAGGAGGTACACCAGTGACAAACTGTCCCTGGGGGCTTTTCTAGACCTCCAGACTCACCACTGTAGTGCAATAAATTTAATTTGTTCCAAATTGGGATCCTCTTAATCCTGCTGATTTACTTTTGCTTCTCTTCTGACATTACTGTACTCAGAAACCTTTGGGTTTGCACTAGTGGGGCCACTATCCTCAAGACAGCCTATCATTTCTTTGGCCATATGAAATGTGAATATTACCTCAGCTGTCTCCTTCAGTATAATAAATGGTGTTCAAATTCTATAACAACCCCACATGAAAACCTGCTAGAATAAAGAAAAGAAGAAAAAATAAACAAAAACGAACAAACAAGCAAATAAAGTATCTGTTATAGGATCCAACAAAATTATTAGAGGGGAAGGCGGTCAATGTGTTTTTTTTTTTTTTTAAAAAAAAACCTTGTGGGTGTCTAGCTCAGCACTTTTCTTCCCCCAGCTGCTCAGTGGAGAGGCACAAATGCACTCAGCCAGGAAAATGTACACAAAATCAGGTGTGTTAAGCATGAAACCTTTCTGTGTTTGTTTTTGTCTCATTCCATCAGGTGTTGTGGTAGGTCCTACATTGTGGTATTTGGTGGGAGGGGTTTCTCTGGGGTACTTCAATGAGCTGGTCTGCTTCAATGAGCTGTTCTGTCAGTTTATACTCTTGTAAATATCTCTTGAAATGGTGGAGAGCTAACTAAAATTACTATCATCTGTCTTTCCAGTTACAGCCAGTCAATGAGGATAAAGGCATTCCTGTATCCCATTAGAGGATCCCTGTGGTATTTCAGACATTTGAGGTTGCTGTCATCAGACCTGTGCCTACTAAAGATCGCTGTAGGCCTGCAAGGGCTCACCCTTACAGCTGTCATTATTGCCATGCTAATTGCCTGAGGAGGGAGGCAGCCAATGAAAGATCCTACAACCATAGAATAAAGGCTGCTCCCCCACAAATAACCTGTGCTGGAAGGCTCCTAGAACCCAGCAGGCAGTCTTGCTTGAGTGGAGAGTGCCATGGAGGCAGTCCTGTGTCCAGAAGAAAGCTCATAAAATTAAATACATCAGCAGAGGCAGAGAAACAGGAGGAGCAGGCAGCAGAACTCATGTGGGTTTGGATGGACGAGTTTGACACATGGTATGTGAGCCAGGGAAGTAAAGCATGTCCAGGGTATTGGGCATATATAACCTCATATATTAACGGAAGGAAGGAAGGAAGGAAGGAGGGAAGGAAGGAAGGAAGGAAGGAAGGAAGGAAGGAAGGAAGGAAGGAAGGAAGGAAGGAAGGAAGACAGACTTTGGGACAGGGACATTGTCACAAAAGAACACGCAACTCCCTCCTTTAACCACATTCCATGAAATTGTAAATTTTCTCAGACTTGATAAGACATTCCAAGTTTCCAGATGTGCTAGCATCATGTGGTAAATCACCTGCCATCTTATTTGCTTCCTACCACAGAGAACAAAAATAGCTTTCATTTGCCAAATGAGGCATGACCAAGCAATTGCTTATGGTTATTACATGGCCATGGTGGACTCCCCACACACACAGAGCTGCACTGCAGCATCAGTCTTTGCACCACAAGAGGAAGTTTTGTGGATCTGAGGTCTCAACAGCTCAGGTCACATCAGGTATCAGTTCCTCTGGCAGAGTGGCTTCTGTGGTCTTTAATTTCAGGGCAGAGGTGTTTGCAGCTGCAGGCTTGACCCCTTGCTTTCAGCTGTGGAGGCAGTAGACTAAACCGGGTGAGCCGATGTGGCAAAGTGTTCTTCCACACTCACGTCTGACTGCACTGTTTGTGGCAAAACTGGAGGTAGCAGTCACTGAGGTCTGTGCACCATTGTTAAGGATGGAGGGCGTGTGATGTGAGGGAACATTTCCAAGCAGCAGCTGTCCTCAGAAACATGACTGCAAAGTATTTCAGAAGAGGCATTCCTCAGCTGGAATATCACTGTCAATCAAGCTTGTCAGAAATAAGCTTTTAGCCACAGGAACAGAACTGAAGGACAACCTCCCTCTCTCCAGCTTTCCTTCCAAAATATCTTGTTGGACCACAGTTCTCTGTTTATAGGTGAGGATAACGACTGCTATTGAGATGCAGTGACTAGCTGTGTGCATGCAAGTAAGAAAAAATTGTATATATTGTAATATATAAAGAAAAAAAGAATTTTATTTGAAGGGTGTGATGCTTCCTCCTCATTTTAACTGAGAAATCCAGTGTATATTCTAGACCAGACAAGTGTTCACTTCTGTTATTATTTTAGACACCTTTTAAGTTAATTTTTTTCCTTCTGTCTGAAGGCCTTTTCTCATCTGAGCTGCTAGAAGCATTCAGCTATTGATTTTTTTCATTAGGCACCATTACCACAGCTAAACAGATGCAGTTAAGAATTTCACCAAATTAAACTTGCAAAGCAAATGCATGGGTTCATCTTTCATCATATATTTTGCCAAGCCTAAACAAGAGAGTGCTTTTGTGAAAGGAAGGCTGCAAGACTGAGATCACAGAGAAGGTAAAACCAAGAGCCACATGTACTCTATATTACACCCAATATTAAGGACAGTAATCAAACATTTAGAAAATTATGATAAACTTCAGTTATATAAGTTACTTACTGACTTTTACTTACAAAATTTACGGTTTTTTTTGAGGGGATACATGTTATGTGCTACCCTTGGTGCATAATTTTCAACCAGATTACAGAAGAAATGTTTTTCAGGGAAGAGGGTGAGAGAATTTGCTGCCTTATGAGGATCTTAGGCCTCTCTGAGGTCATCCTTGGTAGTCCTTGGAGGTAGAAATAACACCTTCTGTGGGGCTTTTTTATTTTTCTGGTGCAAGGGTGACAGGGTCACCATCAGTAGGCAGGAGATGAAAGCAAAGATATATGGGAAAAGGATCTCCTGGGAAAAGGAGAGGAAAAAGAGGGGCTTCAAAATACAGCTCATTCCTAACAGGAGTTTCTCACATATGTATTTTAACTTTGCTTTCTGGTAGTATCATTTGCATGAAAAATGCTTGTGCCCCTGTAGCACTTGCTTTGCACAGACACTATTTTCTGAAGTATAATTTCTTCTTTGTTTTCTGACTCGTTAAGATGTAGATGCTACAAGTACCATACTCCTGAAAGGTAGCATTGAACAGTTCATTATACAGGCCATATAATGGTGTTATGTCTAAGAACTTGAATACATTAAATGTAAATTAATTAAATACATTAAATGTAAAAATACATTAACTGCAATAAGTGCTTTAAAAAATAATGGCTTTTTGCTTCTCTGGAAAGAAGGAACCATACAACTCAGAGAGATTTGGGTGACAGGGATCAAGTTCAAATTGCAATACGCCCAAAGGCTGGTGATATTTGGATGAAGAATTTTTCGTTAGACCATTGCTGCTGCAGTGAACACTGAATTTAGGACCATATACAACTCCCAACTCTCTCAAATCTCCCTTGGATGCAAAATCTTGGGCCAGACCCATCTCTGCTGAACATCTCTGGCAAAACCTACGGATATCAAATTTGTGCCTGGTGAACCTCATATTGATTTCTGCCCTCTACTGGAAGTGAATCTAGAGACATTCACACAGTGACAGCAAACTGGAAATGCAGTTGGTGATAAGAAAAAAATCTCCTTGAACACACACATGGATAATGACACTTATTTTATGCTTTTGTGACAGCTGAACAGTTTCACCTGTTAAACTGCTATTTTCGATGATGGTACAGGGACTGAAACAGTTGTGAAATTGGCCTGCAGCACTCTGGCAATTGCAGTGAGGATTTTAAGATCATGGGTAAAGAAAGAAAATCTCCAAAACATCACATTGTGCCATTTTTGCGTTCAGTAGTGCAGTGTAAATTTATTTCTTTGGGCCCAAAATAAGCGGTGTGGCAGTCACATGTGGTCACAGAAGCAAGTGCCTATGTTTTCCTGCTAGACTGGCACCCAGGAGACAGCGATCACAGGCTCACCAGGGATTGCCAGATTTCTTACTGACATTATGTGGCTATACTGGCTTGTGGGTTTGCTGTTCTTGCAAATGGTTGGAAGTGGTTTGTTGAAAAGCTCTGGGGAAAAGGCAAGTAAATATGTTCAGGAATAAATAACTGTGAGAATATAGATGAAATTATGAATTACACTATGAAATTAAACATGAGTGAATGGAGCTATTGCAAAGAGAAGAAACTTCTACCAAAGGACAGGAAAGCATTGTGTGGTGCAACGTGTTCTCATAGCATAGTCAACTCAGGTGAGAATCTCAGTCCCTTGCAACATCTGACTGATGACCGCTTCTCTTCGACCATTAAAGACTTTTGTACTGCAGTGAATTTAATTAGAGACCACTGTTTGCAGCTCCTTGTTCTTTTCCCCTCTTTTCTGTAGGTTTTGTCTACGTATAAACTTAGGCCAGTGTTGCTTGGTGGTTGTTTTTAGCTAAACAATTAAATCAATATAGAACTGTTGTGAATGCCTAAATAAGAAGGATGGACAGCCTCTTCTAAATGTTCTAGTCCTCCTTTCACTGCTTGGAAGAGCCCAAACAGGAGAGATATGGCAAAACTAAGCCTCTGTGTCTGACTCTACTTATCCTCTGCTATTTTGCTTTTATTTTGTTTTTGTGCTATTTATTTTGTGCTAAGGAAGCATCATGCATAGAACAAGAGTGTATCATCCAAGAACAAATATTCACTGCAAGGAACTTGTCCCAAGAGCTACTGAAAGAACAAAGAGCTGTAATACATTTTCCTATTCAGCTTCTAATCAACATTATGGCTCTTTACATATATGAGGATTCTTCTCCTGATAAGCCATGTAGTATTCTGCCAAACAGAAGAAAATAGCACAGTTTTACATCTGGAAGTTTGAGTTGGTGTTTTTTTGGGTTTTATGGAGCCTTAGGGATTTCCTGTTAATTATCAGGTCCCACGCTGCACAAGCCACAGGTTTTCCCCATTTTGTTAGCCTGCCTTTTGTTCTTTGTGACTCTCCAGACTTTTTCCTACCAGCTCTTGCAGGGACAATGTAGAATTTCAAAGCAATTAGGAGGCGTGTGGTTAATCTTCAGGAATCTTCAGAACTGGTGTCACTTAACATTGCTCCAAACAGCTTCAGGGTAATTACACCAGTGCTTCTGTCTTTCTGGTTTTGCTTCTGCTGCTTGTAGGTTTAAAATCTTAATCGGAAGCTTTATGTTTCATGACCTGGTAGCAGAATACAAATTCAGGCTGATGTCTGAAGACATCAAAGAGCGGGCTGGTGGAAGTAGGCAGCAGGGAAGCCGCTGAGATGGCTTGTGGAAAAAACTTCAGGCCCGATAGAAACCCACAGCATACTTTCCAAAAGCAAAACCCCAATAAAACCTCACTGGATTCATGGTCTGATTGAATTTCTTCCCCTGCAAGCTCCGTGGAAGAGGGGAGCTGGTGAGTCAGTGAGCGCTGCCTGCTGAGCTGTCCCGCAGCCCTGACAGTGCTGGCAGGGAGGAGTGCGGGTCTGAGTCACTCTGAGCTGCTTTGAAGCACCAAGCTGTGTTTCAGGAGGAGCTTGTGCATCTCAGCTTCACTTCAAGTGTGTGTTCTCATCACTCGCAGTGGTGTCGGATCCTTGTGAGGGCTGTAATTTTTACCCTGCTCGCAGGGAGGAAGGGAGGTGGCTGCGTTGCCACGCCCAGACACAGCTTCACCACCGAGTGCGAACGAGGGGTCAGCCACAGTTCTGTGAAACACCCCGGGGTATTTCTCTCTGGCCAGGGAGGGCGGGTGTGTGTTTCACAGACCTGTGCCCAAACGTTTGGTCAGCAGCCAGCCCCCTTCTCACCAAACTGCGGAGCGCTTCTGCCTTTTGCTCCCCACGCTCCAGCTGCTGCTCCACTAATCCAGCATTGACTCCAGCAGTGTCACTTTATCCCTGAAGAGGTGACACTGCCTGGTTCGACTTCAGCTTATTTAACTTTATCTAGAACAAACACTTTCCTTGCCATTTTTTTTTTTTTTTCTTTTTTCTCTTCTCTACTCTTCATCTATCCCAAAAACGATTGGAGAGGGATTTGTTTCCAGCTGTGCAGGAAAAGAAAGAGAAAAGAGAACAAAACAATTCACAGTGTAGCCATATTTCAAGTGAAAGATGACATTGCCATTACTGAGCTGAAAATACAGATGACATGAAGGAATGGGGAAAGAGAACATGCAACTCCATCAATATGAGTAAAGATATTTGCAATATCATGAATTTAACAGCATTTCACATTGCAGCACAGAGAATGCTTAGCCCAAGATCTAGAAATGAAAGGGCTGAAGCAGGAGGAAATTACCTCCACTTCTGAAAACATCACTACATTATTAATAGACTCGTGGGTAAAACTTCTTTATTGCACTGGGGTTAGAGGAAGTCTAGTCTTAAGATAAAACCCACAGACAGTGGCTCAGGAAACAGCAGCATCACAACAAAAGTGAGCTACTGAAAGGTGCACTCTACTCATCAACACCATGTGAGACAACGCTATAGAAGAGTGCTGTGCACTTACAGCTGCAACTCTGCCCTGAATAAATATAGAGCCCAATTCATTCTGATTAATACTGAGCTCTGCCTGACATGAAACTGGTGCCTTTTTCCCCTTTTCCAAATTTTAAACCATGAAAAGTCAGAGTACAGCTAGCCTTCATTTTAACCAGGTATTTCTCTGTACACCTTCGTTAGTATCTACCCTAACACAGACAGTTCTTGGCTTAGGATTCACATGCAAAATGGGGATTTGACCACCACTTGGAGCTCAGGCTCCCAGCCAGCAGTTCAAGGCAATATGCAGGGCTTGGAGTGATACAACTTCAGCCAAAACCTTTCCTTCCTGTCCTTAAACTGGGGCTATCATTCCTCACCTTCTTGCTCTTGCTCTTGCTCATTGCCAGCTCTGAGGGCCACCCTCAGGGCAGGAATCCCTCCTACCTGTGGGGACAGATCTGTGTCTCCGCTTCCAGACAGATTTCCTTTCTGTAAGACAGCACCAGTTCCCAGAAAACGGCACGTGGCTGTGGCTGAAATTCCAAGAGTGTGATTCTGTCTCAGGGATTTGCTGCCTTCACGCTGCGCTCCAGCTGTGCTTTCGTGGCAGATGACATCAGCAGCGCTCCTCAAGCCCAGCACATAATATTCTCAAAGCAATGCAGAAACTAATTAATTCCAAGTGTGCCCTTAATCTCATAACACAGCTTGTAAAAGCCTTTATTTTCACACATGCAGGAACCAAACCTTCTTCTTTCTCCTTGTTCTAAATGGTCTTGAAGTGACTAACATTAAATAAACATGCAAGGTTGTCTGTATTCCCTACAGACTGCATGACGTTTTTGCAATGTGGGTCTCATTAAGATCAAATGGGCTAAGGGAACAACAAACCTGGCATTAAGTAATCAAACGGCCCTGACAGTCCTTGTGTGAGCCGAAGCTTTGGTGGTAGAGAAATCTACCACCAAATTCAACATTTCAAAAATTGTCCTTTATTTTCGCATGTGCAACTACAGTACTTCATCAATTAATATCCTGACTATCTCCCACTGAATACAAACTGATAGAGGCACCAAAAAATCAGGAGACATCAGTCTCATCTCAGCCTTGCAGCTTTTTGATCAAAACTCAACAGAGTTGGTAAGAAATGTTTTCAGAAAATTCAGCAATTCCTCGATCACATCATAAAAAGAATCCCCACAGAGACTAGATCTCCTTTAGTCTTGCTTTAGATCCAAATCCATTCGAATCACTCTTAGGAAAAGTTAAATATCTCAAAAAGGTGTTGCATCTGTTTGGACGCAGTAAGAAATGGATTTGGTTAGATTGGTAATTTCACCAGAAGAGCTCTGGGGTGCTGTGACCCTGAGCTGATTGCCCACCACCACAAATAATGAGCTTGCCACCTTTTCTAGAGCAGTGTACACCGCCCTGAGCCCCTCTCTGCTCATGAAGTTGTTTCTTGAACTTCACAAGCAGCTTGTAGCACAAGACCATGTATTGCTTCTGCCTCTGTAGCCTTGATAATGACATGAAACAGTGGGCAAAGTGGTTAATAAGTGTGCTCCAAAATTCAAATTGAAAATTAGAAGAGAAATAAAAATTCAGCATTATTGTTGGAGTGCTTTTTTCCCTGTGTTTTTTTGGTTGTATTTCTCTTGTTCATCCTTCATCTCATGCAGCTGTTTGCTTGAGGCTACACTGAATGAACATGAATGAAGTTCCAGGAAATGCATTTTTGCAAAGTTTCTGCTGTTCACAGTGGTGAAAAAAAAAGCTTAAAAATGTGAGTAAAGTGATTGTTACAGAGTTAGCAGCTATGAAATAGAGGGGAAGTCACTACATAGTACCTTAAGTTGTTGAGTGTCGTCTTCTGATCTAGCTGCCCTGAGGCTTTTGCTCAGGATTTTGTGGTGTTTTGCTGCTGCAGGTTGGATAGAGTGACAACTTGAAAAAATCTGGGATGACCAAAGGAGCAGATCAGGACAGATGATTTTCTTTCTTTCTAGGTTCCTGACTGTAGCTGCTCAGTTAAGAGCATCCTTTCCTTGGTGGTACTGATTCCTTTCCAGCTCAGAAGTGGCTGGAGAGGCACCTCTGTTAAGGGAGATGAGGTGTGCTCACATCACTGTTAAAGGATGTGATTTGCTCCTGCCCTGTTGCACAATTTACCCCATCAGCTCCAATAAATTAAAGGAACCATGGGGCAGCAGTGGTGGTGATGTTGGACTGACACCAGGAGATGCAACATGCCCTGACTTTAGCAAGAAAATGTACGTGACTGACAATCTCATCATCTAGCACTGTATGCAGCAATGAGGCATAGCTTCCAGGAAACTGTGGCAACTCTTAGTGGAATTCCTGGGGATTTTTTGGTTTGGTTAGGTATTCTTCATTCCCAGTTTTTGTCCTGATGGCCAACATAGTTTGCCAAGGACTTGTTCCATTCCCACCTTGGGCTGCAGGTACTCCCAGGCTGGGATTTTCCTCTGGTCACAGTGTCAAAAATGCCTTTCCTTGAGGGGGAATTTCCATTGAGTGCCGGGGAGGGTGTCTGATCCCACAATTGCTACCATTGCTCACCAGAAAAGTAAATTGTAACCCCAGGTACACCAAAGGCTTCTGTGTGCAGTGAAGCAGTGCAGAAAGTCTCTCTCCTCTGCAATGGATCTACCAATCCAGTGTTAAATTGATTTACCATTTATCCAGTAGTAGAAAAAAACCACTGCCTACAGATGTTTTAACTACAAAACAACAAAAATCACATCTCTCATACCCAGATAAGTGGTGTAGGATCTGTTGGCCTTGTAAGGCTCATGATCCAGCCCTGAGGACAACCACCATCCCATTATCCATTTATGAAATGCTTCATCCAAGGGGATGATGAGCAGGACAAGTGGGCATTGTGTCACCTGCAGGCCTGGAAGTGACCTCTCTGCTGGTCACAAGGAAGCAGCAGAAATGGTCTGAACATGTGACAAAAAAACACAACACCACAAGGCATAGCAGGGATTAAAGTGGGCAATAATGTGGAAAATATATTAAATATTTCTGGGCTCTTAGGGTATGGTGGATGCCTGTCTGGGTTTAAGGCAATCTAAGTGTCAGACACTCCAAAATGATTTTTTAGAACTTTTAGTTTTAACCACTCAATTTTACCAATGAGGAGAAAAGAATGTGAGAAGATATAAGTGCAAAACTAGCAGTCTACTAAAACCAAAACCAATAACAAATAAAAATGGACAAAATATTTGTTTTGTTAATATACAAAAAATAACAAATAATGATAACATAATGGGCAAAATAACAGTAAGCAATCACAGGATACGATAATTTTTGCTGATTCTATTGGTTTTGTTTTTCTTTTTTTTTGAAATTTTATTATTTTTAATTAAAAGAAGTAGCTCCAGTTTATTCTTTCTCAAATAAATCAGACTATCTAAAGAATATTGGAGTAGTTATTTTCAATCACTTCCTTCTAAAACTTCCACTGTAATTGGAAAATCCTTTAAACCCTTCTGAAGTTCCTGTCTTGCGCTTTCCACTTTGAACATTTTGCACTGTTTCTTTCATTGTTTCCTTCCTCAAGTGCTATCAGGCAGCCTGTTCGAGTTAGAGGCTGCTGTAAATAAAATGTCTTGGTGTTTCTAGAGGGAGGAGTGTGTGTTACTGTGGCTGTTCTGTCCTTGTGCTGGGGCACACCTGCAACATCAGCACTCAAGCGTTCTGATAATATCGTATTAAAGAAATCTGCACAATGGTGGTGCTTCTTCATTAAAACAAGGAATGTTTTGACTCCTTGTGGGGATACAAGGAAAGCTGTTAAAAAATAAAAAAGGAGGCCACCAATAGTGATTGAAGAGCCAGTCACTTTCACTGACAGGATGGACCCCAGAAACAATGGAACTCTGAAAATCCTCCTGATTTATGCTGTGGACATCTGCATACATTTCGTGATGCTAACCAAACCTTTGTGGCCTCAGAGGCAGACAAGCCCCCCTCACAGCTCTGAGAGAGTCTACAGGTTCCCAGTCTAGCCCTGACCAGCACTGGCCCAATTTATTGTCTGGGAGCTGCTTGAGGCTCGTGCTCTCCTGTGTAAGGGCAGCACTGTTAGCTGCAGCTCTCTCCCCTGCTTTGCTGCTGCACCTCGGATTGCATCCACTCTGAACTATTTCTTCCCACTGTTTCAGGTCCTGGGTCTCTCCCCAGCTTTCTGAGATGTGGACTTTCAGCCCAACCAGCTGCACCTTCACTCACCTTAAACGTCTTTTGTGGCACTTCCTGAAAGTTCCAGAGGCTCTGCAGGAAAACACTGCAGTGGCATTGCAGTGGCTTCCCTACAAAGCGATGAAACTACAATTTCCTTCCTGCTACCTCTGAAAGCCACTCCATCAACTTTGCTAGGTCCCTTGTTCTGCCTCCCAGGCAGGCTTCACCTCTCAAGTTTTTGGATGAAAATGGTAATTATTTCTTCCCACCTCTTTAACACACACAGGATAACTGATGGTTGTGTCATTGTGGCATCCTGTGACCTGTTTGAAGGTCTATGTGCCATTGCACCTTCTCTAAATTAAGCATTCTTAGCTGTCTGCAGAAGAAGCCAGGTAATATTTTCTGACTTTCTTGCAGCTTTTGTTTGTATCCATCTTTCAGAAAGTGATGAAGCAAATGCACATTCCTGCCAAGGCTTTCTGAGCTTCAAGTAATTTGAGGAATTTGTCCCCCAGCTGAATGTTAGTTTGAAGTGTCTTCTTTCACTGTTAACACCTTCTTCCTCTTCTGAAAATGCTTGCATATAAAATCATTTAACTGCCCTGACAGTGCAGTTACACTGGTTTGCTTTTCTGGAGGGAAAAAAGTCATTGCTGTTTGCCAAAAAGAGTTTAAATGCATTCACTCTTCACAGAAATCGGGCCACTAGACCTTGTAGCTGTCCAGGAGAAGAAAATAATACGGTAGTTTTAATGACAAAAAGAAGGTAAATATCATTGTCAAAGCCAGCCCTATCTCTAAAGAGATGTCCCTGGCTGCAAAAATTCAACTTTCATGACCTCTCCCTTCTGTCTCTTTTGTAGGCAAACAGCTGGTTCCAATTACTCTGCAGGAATGCCGGCAACGGGATGGTGCAGGAGTGAATGTGCCATATGAAACCTGCAGCCTGGATGCAGAAGGGAAAGGAGTGTCCTGCAAAGATCACTGAATAATGATGACTAATGACTCATTTCCTATGCTCATGATCTATCCAGAGACATTATCTGATCCACTCGTGTTGTTTCAGCTTCCCTTCTGAAACAAATGTGTTTCAGAGAAAAATATCAACAAATGTGTTTCAGAGCACAGAAGCCACTGGGCTGACTCAGAGAGAATATGCTACACTATTATTTTCTTCTTAAATCTGTATTAAAAATATCAACAAAATACAAGCTTCCCCACTTCAGAAATGACTATGTAGAAGCAAAGAGTAATTAAGTCTCTTTCTGTGTCCCCTCCCAGGCACTAAGAATTCTATAACCTTGTTGACATTACCTCGTGCCCCACCCACAAAACATCTTTAATTATGGAAATGGAACATGATTTTCCCCACATATTTAGCTTCTAATCAGTTGTTTCGGTTTCAGACATGTAGAAAAAGCTCGTGTGCCTGTTGCCTGATCTGGTTTTTGGTCAGTACTGGATGTGTTTGTCTAATAAGAGGTAAACCTTGCACTGTTAACCATCAGTAAAGTCACACCGAGGTAACACATACTTAACAGCAGTGGCTCCAAACACACACACAATTATGTGAAAAGGAACTGACCAGTGGGACATGCCACACATGTTTAATATATGTGGGAATGTACTGAACTGCAAGGAGGAAGAACGTTAGTTTTCTCTCATCTTAATGTGAAAATGAAGATCTTTCAGACATAAGTTGCGTTATGAATGGCTAGCTTAAATTTGTAATTGGAGAGGGTGGCTCAGAAGAGGATAAGGGAATACTTTTTTAAAACTGAATGAGTAAAAAATTCCCTTAGTGATTGTTTGAAAAATGGAAAAAAATGTAATGGCTATTTTATGTCTATATGTTCATCCTGTATTATTTCTCATGTTTGAAACAGGCAGTTTTCAGAACAGGAGTATATAAATTTTAATTATCTGCAGGCATGAAAACTGCCAGGTGACATGGGACAAAAAATAGCAGGAGAATTTGTAAGATAAAAAAATTGGAAAAAACAGAGTTCTGTCTTTGCAGATGGTAAATAAGCTGAAAGATTGTAAACCAGCTAAAGAGCAGCTGAGAAATCCTTTACAAAACTTTGTTATTTTCTCTCTGGAATATAGAGAGGCCTTGGCAGACTCCTGACAGCATTCCCTGGGCATGGATCAGTTGGGCTCAGGTGTTTGAGCTCTGCAAACACACCCACATCCAGCTCTCCCTTATCAGGAACTTGAGCAAGAGATCACAGGTTACGTATGAGTTTAGTAATGGACACGCATATTTGATGGATCACCATTCTGCAGTTTCAGAAAACCTGGCTTAGAAAGTCGTCCTGAATCTCTCCAAAGACAATTTTTTCTGATTTTGTAACCATCCTACTAAGGGAATTGTAATCTAGATATGGGCAGAGCTGAAAATGTACACTGGCGCTAGGAGAGGTGCACAGTTCGGGTTTCAGTGGGTTTCTCAGTGGTTTCCATGAGCTACCCTGTAAAAATACCTAAGGGGAAGAGGCCACCTCGTTGGACTGTCAGGTTGCTATTTTGAGCCATGGCACTCTGTCAGCTGCCCAAGAATTTACACAGTGTCAGACAAATGCTGTCAGATCCAAGCAACTGATGATCAGCCTTTGTCTGGACTGGTTTTGGGAGACCCTAAAACTCATAAGCATTCTCAGAGTAATCCTCTGGGGACCAGAGTACAAACTTCAGACAAAATAATTTCCTCCAGTCTTATCCTAAAAGGCCTGCACGTTGCCTGGAGCAGCTGTCTCTCACCAGTGTTTGAACACGAGAGGATGGCACAAGAGGTAATTTACAGCCTTTGTTGCCTGCATGAAGTCCAGATTCACTGCAGTAATGAAGAGTTATTTTCTTTCAGACCCTGCACACTGTAAATCTCAAAATACAGAGACATCTGATCCTGTTCCTATTAGCAGAGCTTTCACAACTGCTCATGGTGACAGCAAAATCTGCCAGGAAATGTGTGTATTTTGGGTGCACCTGGACATACAGGATTCACTCCTAAGTTAAGTACATCTTACACTTTCTACATGTAAAGCATTTCCTCTTCCTGGCAGCAGGTTTGACCACCTTTCCATGGACAAGAGTAGCATGTTTGCTCTCATTTCAAGATGAAATAGCGTTAAACATTTGTGTGTGCATGTAGTCAGGCTTTTGCTCTAAGCAACAACAACAAATATATTATATGAGTGTAAGACATTAAGACATGGGTCTTCTGCCTTGTTAAGGTATTTTAGCTATGTTCATGAGACTGTTTTAGTCTCACATAAGGTTTCTTTCACCAAAAAGCTTTTGCTATATTTCAGTTATATATCCAGATTTTCAGTAACACAACACAGGAACTACAAGGCAATCTGCACAACCACTCTTGAGAAAGGTTAAGGTCTGCATGGAATCTTTTGCATACTTAAACACTGGAGTCATCAGTTGTGCTTAATATGTGTGAGATATTCCGCAATGATGCTTAAGATCACATGTATTTTCATGCTTAGAAGGTAATTCTTTTATCAGATTTCTAAGAAATACATAAAGACTTTCTCCAGGCTCCTTCATTGCCAGAAAACAAGTCATCGTCTATTATGTGATGGCAGAGGAAGATGACCCCTGTCATAGATACTGGAAATAATGAAAATGTTCTCTTGAGCTAGAAGGCTCAGCCCTGACAGGTTTTTCCACTGAGACATCTGCCTAGCAAAGGAAAGCTGTGAAATAGTAATCAGTGACAAAATGAAATGTATTGTGCCTCCAGCCCCAGCCATCAAATAATACAGGAATATTAGAGATATTGCTAAAAACACTGACTAAAGTTTATTCCTGGTGTATCTTTACCACAAGCAATAGTGGTAGAGCTGCAGTAGCTGAAACTAACTAATCATGTGCAAAACCCAGAGCTAATAATGTGTACAGAGTGTCCTGTTACACAGATGTCTCAGAGACAAGGAGCTCATGTCCTTCTTTAGCTCATAAAAGAACGAATATATCTCACAGGTAAAGTGAAGGCCAAAAACATTAATGCCATTAAAGTGGCACTCAAAGCAGACTATAACTTCACTGCTGGGGCTGAAATGTCTGCTCAACAGCAGCTTCACCTCACTGGGAGGAGCACTGACCCATGCTCCGCTGGGAGGAGTGAAACGAAATCCATGGTTCTGTGTTCACTCTTTATTGGACAATGCCAAAGCAGGTTTTCACATGCACACTTCGGACCCGAGCAAGACCGTCAGTTTTCCTACAGCTGAATCTCTCATCAAAATTATTGAAACATCTGTCCAAATTTCAGGGGAATTCTGCGCAAAGTTGTGATCTGGTCCAGGTTTGTGTGAAACAGCCAGTTGTGGCTCTCCAGGACATGCTCACCATGGAGAGTTTGTCAGCATGCTCTCTTGCTGGTCCCAGCAGGTAAAGTGCAGCACCACAGAAAGGAAGGTTAAATCATCTGTGACCTCACTGGTTTCTCTCTGGTATTCCTGTTCCATTTGTGCTGCCAAAGAGACAACAGATGGGCAAAAACCAGGAAAGGCTTTAGTGCAAAGCAGCAGGCACACATCTGACAATGCTAAGGGTCTGGGCTTAAAAATGATTTTGTGGTTATATTCACAGTCAGCACAGCGACTGCACATCACCATTCAGAGCAAAGCAGGCTGAGACTTTTACCTATTGCCCGCACTTTACCTTGGGTGAGAAAAACAGCACTGGTCCTGCTGCCCAGATCCAATGCCCCCACCATCTCACAGTCTCTTGGTGCGGCTGCTTTCCTAAGGAGAAAGCAGAAGTTTTATTGTTTTTAGTCTTTTCTAACAAATTTCCCCACAAATTCTAGTGAAATCTAGATCTATACACAGGGATGACAATGCTGCTCCTGTTTTAAGGGTGTTCCTCCACTCCAAGGTAAAATCTCCCTGTTGCTGTCAGAACAACCTCTGAGTTGCCTCATTCTCCCCTTCTGCCCTGTATGAGGCACTATCCTACTTAGCCAGCCAAATTGCCTGGGTTTTCCCCAGGTAGATCCTAGATATTAAGGGGATTATCGTGGAAACTTTTGCTTTTTAGCAGAAATATTCCAACAACATCCTTTTTGCAAGCTTTCATTCCCTGGTTTTCCTCTAGGATTGTCCTGCCTCAGGGGATACATCATTCCAGAACCCTTCTTGCCCCACTGGACCTGACAGAATTTTCCCAAAAGCCATCGAGATTCCTGAGCTCCAGGAGTATATGCAGTTGATGAAAGGAAGAGGTGCTATGTATTCTGAGGATGAATGTCAGCAGTGGCCAGTTTGACATCTGATTTCAGTAAATGCTTATCTGATCCCAGGGCTCAGTTCACGTTCAGCCCAGAAGATATTTTTGCTACACAAAACCAATATCCTGTATAAAATAGAATTGTCTTTCTACATGCATCTTGTCTAGCAGAATTAAATATAGTAAGAAACATCAGCTTGTGCTGGAAATTAAATGTTGTAATGAAGAGCAGTACTACAGTATATCAAAAAAGCTTCACAGGACTAACTTCATCTTTATTCTTTGGTACCACAGATTTTTGGAATGGGGGAATGGGTTAATTTTTTTCCCTTTCCTCCCTTTCTGTCCCATTTTTGTTGTTGCTGTTGCTGTTAATTTTGTCATGGATGGAGCTTTAAAAACTCCATTGTGATGGCAGGAAAATCCTGGTTTTGGCAAACCCAATGACTTGTCAGGGCAGCACACACGTGACCCAATTTTACAGACAGCTTTGTGTCTCTTTTTTAATGGCTTGTAAATGAGTGCACATGAAGAAAAACAGAAGCCAGTGGAGTATGAGTAATCCAGCCGGGAATGTGCTTTGTTACGGGGATGCAGAGAATGCCTGCTCACAGCATGCCTCATCCAGCCTGCAGAGAGGGACTCCCCTGCCGAGGGAGGACGAAAGATGCCTGTCACATGGGGCCCAGTGGAAGACTCACTGGTTTTGTTGGATAGAAATGGGAGCACAAGAAATGCCACTTTCCTCTCATCCTCTGCACATCTTCTTGACATGCATCTTATGGGCTTAGTTTTTGAATTGCTTTTTCGTCCCCACCGGTGGATTTCGAGTTGCTTTTTCTCCCCTGGAGGACTCCAATGGTTCTTTTTAAAGTTTACTGGAACAGTAATGGTGTTTCACCCATCCTGGTTCTCATGTATCCCGAGTTGTCTCAATGCTGTGGAGGTTAGCCTTCATACTAGAGTTGGAGTTCATTCTACGAGAAAGTGGAGTTCTGGTTAATGCAGGATAAAACAGATGAATTTGAGCCCTTGCACATACATGGACTTTGATATATGTTTAGTGTTTTTCAAGCTCCCAGGTTTCATGTGTAAATGTAGGCTGAGAAATATGTCCTTCTTACCAGAAATCCCCAAATTTCATTACCTGTACAGTACACCACCCACCTTATTAAAATAAACTGTTTGGAAAACAGGTGTATGTATTACTTTTTAAACTTTAATTTTCTAGGCATTATTGGCATGTGTGAGAAATAAACACCTTAGACTGGCATTCTGTTTTTCAGAAGTCATTATAATGAAAAAAAAATACTTATAATATCCTGGGAGTATTTCCAGCTAGGGTGGATGCATGCAATTATCTAAAGCTCCTGTTCCTTCCATGCTTTGAGACCCAGATAGGGCTTAATATTTCCATAAAGCATGAAGATGTTAAAGAAGGAAATCTGTGACTGATCACAACATGGGTCTCAGTTTTAAGCTTGTCACTCATTGGCAAAGCTTGGGTGTGTAACCAGCATGCAATTTTGAGTACGTTTCTGATAAGGAGAAATGGAGTGCAGAGTGGAGTGTTTTTCCTAGCATTTGTTTTAAATATTTTTTTTTACATATAACATTTTTGTTTATGTTAGCTTAACTCTGATTTTCAGAATGTTGGACTGCTTATTCAAAGGCTCTGACAACAAAAAGTTTGTAAGTGGTCTGTCATGAGAATTTGAGGACTGATGTCCAAAAGGCTCTTTGTTGTATTTTAGGCTTGAGATTTTCAGCTGTCTTGAGACCAAAGCTGTATTTAGGGGTGTTGTGACAGTTATATCTTGGTTTAAGACTGTGATAAACAAAAATCCCAAGTGTCATCAGCATCACACCTAAAAGACATTTAACAAACACAAAAGTTCCTTCAGCGCTTGTCTTTCAGTGTTTTTACATATTGAATTCATGCTGAGATACTGAATTTACAGCTAGGATCAGAAATCAAAGTAAAATGTTAAACTGGAATTAGAAGCAGAGAACACCTAGGCAGAAATAAGGAATAGTGCAAGAGCTAATCTCCTTACTACTTTGAATTCATAAATATTTTGGAAATATTAAAATATTAAATATATTCCCCTCCAACTGCCTTTGATGTGCTACCAGCAGAGCCCAGGATCCTCCTGCATGGGTCACTAGCACCAGGAATGAGATGGGAAAAGCCGTGGGACTTTTGGGAATGTGATGGTTCAAACAATGTCCATGAGCGGCTTGACTTTGACTCTCGTGTTTCTGATTTGGGTTTTTTTTTTTTTTCTTTTTTTTGCAGTCTTTTTCTGTCTCATTTTTCTTAACTGAGTATCACCAATCATCTAGGACAAAGCCTCACCCACACCACAAACCTCAGAGATAAAAACATGCAGCAAGCCGCACAAGGTCCTGGTTTTGGCTACCGTGCTATTCTTAGAATTTTCTTTTCCTTCCCTGTTTGCCTCCCACCCCAAAGTTCAACCTTAATCACACACCTTGTTTTAGCAACATTTGGTCCAGTGACCTCTGTGAATCTGTGATCATTATGCATTGAGGATTTTTAGAAACTGAAACTCTAGTTCAGTGACATAAACCAGAACTGAACACTTCCTCTATGGTTTCTTCCTTCAAATACCACAACACTGCTAATTGCAACACTAGGAATATTCTCAATGCTAACCTTTGTGTCATCAATTTGTGTCAACCTCAGGGCAAAATATCTTGGGCGTTATGGTGGTACTTACTTCCCACATATTTAGTGACTAATTATTTAAAATCTCTTCCAATTATCTACCTAAAACAATACCTGACACCTGACAGTTGTCTAAGTCATACAACACACATGAAATCCAGAATTAAAAGTAATTGTGGGATCAAGAGGACTACTTCTTGTCCTAATCAAGGTTATCTGATAATTTTAAATGCCTTAATTGATTTAATTTTTTGGAGTCCCTTTCTTGACACCGATCCCATTACAAACTTGAAAGAAAGAAAAAGTAACTAGGGGATTGTTCTAAAAACATCTGTCTCCCCAGTTAATTGATTTTATGAAGTTTAAATTCTAATTATAACACCCCAGACATAGCTTACAGACTACTAAAAATGGAAGACCTAAAAGAATCCCTGTAACTGATGCCTATCTATTTTCAACTCTCTTTGGAAACTTGTCCCGAGTGTCTTCATCAGAGGTGACCACTCAGCTCCAGCTGCCTAAATCACATTAAGATGCTTGGTCATTTTACTATAACACCACCAGTTTATTTGAACCAGAGAATAAGGAGCTGATGGCAGCTCTGAGCCCAGCACAGCTGATCCTTCCCGAATTCCCCAGTTTCACCATACCTCTAGTTTTTCCTCATCTTCCTGACTCCTAGAAGTAGTTCCAGAAACTCGTGACAATATGAAGTTCAAAAGGTTAATGTGTTCCAATCTGCTTTCAGGTCTCTCCTTCCCTGTGTCCCAGCCATATTCCCCGAACTGATTCCTCACCAGAGTTACAAAACTGGTTTTATTATTAATGCTGTATCTCTGAAGCCCATGAAACCATCATCTTACCGTTCCCCAATGGCACAAAGGAAAGAAAAAAATGAGGACTCCTGTGAACATTACCTGTTGTCTCTTTGCCTCCTTGAAACCCTAATGCTGATCCTAAATCCTACTGTAATAATACCTGTAGTCTGACATCAGCTGTAAATACATGTCTGTCTCTTTGAGAAATGTCCTACCTGGTTAGTCTCATAATTAATCTTGTAACATCTGAGACCCCCATACTTAGAAGAGCTCAGCAGTGTATTTTTTGTCAGTTGTTTAGTGCAGGAATCAATTGCTCTCCCATGGTTGTACCTTCATTTCTCTCATTCAATATCTCTATTTTCATGCAGCTGGGGCTCTATGTAAAATAATATTATTTATGTTACCGTGAAAGACACTTACGTAAGCCATGATACTCTTGGTGGGTTCTTCCGTACAGGATAGGAACTTGCTCAACAGGAAAAAGGGTAGAGAATGAGGCATCCAATTCATCCAGGCAAAGCAAAAGGAAAGCTCTGCTGCACGTTAGGAAGGCCTTCTGGTAGGAAATGCAGAACCATAAATTGCCTTTAGGTGGATTCCACCAGAAAGAGAAATCTGGAAATGTCCAGCACTGATTTCTGGCCAATGGCTCCCTGGGAGCCCAGAACAAAGAGTTTGGAATATGGCCTTAATATGATTAAACAGGCCACAACTCTAAAGGACTGGAAGTGTACAGGAAATGTTATTTCTATGGTGCGTGGGTAACTTAAAAATGCAAAAATGATGTATTCAAATGTATTTTTAAACTTGTTATAAGATAAAGAAGGCATTCTCTCCTCCAGCTTTCAACAAAACACTTAAAGAAGGGTATGGCATTGAACTTTATTAATATGGCATTGACCTTTATAGCCCCTGGCAAGGGAAAAATGCGAAATAGCTTAAAATTTAAGGAGATAAGGATTGACTTTGGAACAATTGTTACACAAGGTATTTCTTTTCTCTAAAGTGCTAAAATTTGATTTATCCCATCCAGGTACCTCTAGTACCCACCTAACACTTTTCACAGGGCCCTTCATGGAGAAAAAGTGAATAAATTCTTGTGATGGATGCAACAAAAAGGTGGTCTTCGTGAGTTTCACAACAGGCACCAGAGAGATGATGTAGACCAGTCACAGGAAATCTCTTTCGAATGTTCTTTCCCCAAGGACAGAAGAAAAATTGCTTCCTTTTCCTATGCCCTTGTCATCCAGAGGTCAGGGAGAAAGTCTAATGAAAGGAAAGCACCCCTGGTTTACTTGCACTTAGCTTGGTCGTGTTTGGATTTGGGCTATGCAGTATGTCTTCTCTAAGGTCAGCACTAGAAAGTTCTCAGTATTGTCTGGCCTATAACACAAGCTTTTGCTTAGACAGATGGTTCTTTGTGAAGAGTAATTTACAGAATATTTATACAGTTTCACTTACTTCATCAATGAGCTACAGTTCACTGACTGCTTTTGGCCACAGTAAAACACTTTCGATATTGCTTTATAGCTGTTGAAAAAATGCAGCATTATAGTTTCAATATTGCTCAAAGGAGAGTTTCAATCATGACAGTTTTTTTTTTTTAAGTATTATTCTTTGGAGGGTCTCTTGTAAATCAAGTTCAGGGAAAAAAGGACCGTTTGAATTTTACATTTTGAAAAGAAAAGCTGAAACTGAAAGTTGAATTTACTGAAAGTTGAATTTACTTCACATTTTGAAATGATAAGCTGAAACTGAAAGTTGAAATCTGTAGTGTTTAGAGAACAGATACATAAGAAATGCCATTCTGTATCAGAATGAAGTGTTTCTTATTGTGAGCCTCTACACAGTCTTGTTCGGTAGCGTGAAATAGAACCTTCCCTAGTTCATTCATTAATGTGGGGAAGGGTTGATATTGTCTTTCTGCTTGTGATGAAAATAACAGCCATCAGTGTAAGAGTCTTCTCCTATTGCCTTAGCCCGTGGAAAATCTGCCTCCATTCTGGGCAGAAGTGTTAATAAAGACCATTTTTGTGCCACAGGATTCTGTGAAATGGAGATTCAGGTTTCTGTGCAGCCCTGGAGAAAGCACCCCACTGCACATGTTCAGCAGATATCTTCCCTCCCTGCTGCAAGCACAGCCTTCTGCATTTCGTCTCATACTCATCAAGCCAGCCTTGGTGTCCATCTCTTAAGGGTTTCGATGGCAAACAGAGACAGAAGCAGCTTTGTGTTTTTGGACATTCACCTCAATTTATTAAAGTCTAAGCTGTTCCATTGGGAAATGTTTTCCTTCTCCCACTGGTCACATGAACAGTGTGACATCACTGTGCCAACTCACCATTTCAGGCAGATGAAGACAGAAGGCAAGGGCTTCCTTTGAACACCTCAGTGCATTAGCTCCTGGACAGCCCTGATGTTTCTAGTTCAGCTGATCAGATATCCCAGATTCATTTGTAAAAGTCAAATCTGGATGAAGACTGGATTTTAAATAACTCTGTTTGGGTCAATTATAATAGAAATTATTGAAGCCTTATTAATCTTCTTCTGTGCTTATCTTCTGTACATTATATATATGTACTCCATGAAGTTCCAGATGCCCGATAACACAAAAAGTTTATTTCAAAAGCTGTTGGATTTTCCTTCCTCCTTCCATGTAACATGATATTTGTTTTATGCTATTTGGTGCAGCCAATAGATGCGCCAGTACTACAAAAAGACACTCTTTTCCAGCTTTGAAAGGAAATGTTGTCATTGACAGCTTAGAGATATACACATAGAGATAGCACATTTGCTAAACCAAACATGCAGCAAACTTCTATATTGCTGTCATTTCAGTTAAGTACTTTATGAGTCAGACATCTGGTCCTCCCTCACTGGGTGCCTCTGCAGAAGCTCTTTGTTCAGGGATACGAAATGGTCCCAAGGCTGTTTGCAGAGGCTGTCTTTGTCTTTGTCTGGGATGAGGAAAACACGCACAAGCTGAGGCTCTGCTCCTTAATGTTGTACCACATAGCCCACAGGAGGTTTTTCTGAGACAATCCGTACATACCTTTCTTGTTTAGATTACTATCCTCTCCAAGTAATACCCTGCAAAATAAAGAACAGGAAAAACCTACGGGTAAGGGTTTTATTCAGGAATGGAAACTTTTTTCCTAATGATCCCCTGAGTGGATTTCATGCGAGTGACCTTTCAGTGTTTTCAAGACAGAAACTAACAATGATAAGGACAACAGACGTACCCCTCCAAATTCACTGAAAGAACTGTTTTGATTCAAAACACTTAGGCTGCATTTATAAACCACTTACTGGGGCCTGATTTCCGCTGCTTTGATGTCAATGTGCTTAGTTTGAAACTCTATGTAAATCAAGTCCTCTTTCAACCCCAGGAAACATGGGGAAGGTGCCAACAGTGAGAAGTTCTTTGTGGGCTTGTTGGGAAGAGCAGCTTCTAGACCAGGGTGTGTAGAGAACCGGCCTTTGCAACTGCCCTCAGGCAAGCCTTAGCTGTACCTTGTTATTTTAAATGGCCTTTAACAACCAGAGCACTGAACTGAGTACCAGGATGCTCTTGACCAGGCTGCAGGTGTTTCACTGAAGTGTTGTGAGTGGAGAAGGAACATGTTGGATAATTGCAGAAAGCAGATGTTCTGCCTCCTGACTTCGAACCATCCAGTGGCATGTGAAACATGGAAGGAAAAGGGGCCAGCTGAGTGACACAAATTTCAGGGAAACCAGTGCATGGGGACAGACCTTCAAATTTTGGGTAGAGAAGAGGTGTAGGTGAACACTAAACATATTAAAAAAAATAGGTTAGACACCTTAGGTACTTGTTGGCCTGGGACTATCTTCTTCATGAATATTTCATGTCATTCTGAAATGATTGCATGAAGGGGAAATTCTTCCAAAATGGAGACAAATAGGATCATTCCTAGTACCAAGGATGGCACCTAAATTTAGAAAACTCATGGTGTTGTAGGGAGCTTGGTTTCATAACAGAACACATAATCCCCTAATCTCAGGAAAGCAAACAGGAGTGTGGGATCAGCAATCCTTGAGAATCCTCTGTCTCAGGCCAACATGACAGCCAGAAGGCACTGCAGGGTGGCCATCTCTACCCAGATCATCTGATGGGCACTGAACCTGAGCGAAGACCATTTGTTTCGCCCACGCTGTATTCCGTGCTTGGGAGATGGAGCAGTGCTCTTTTTTTTCAAGCACACATGTTTAAGCTGGAATATATGCTTGTTATCACGGCAATATCATCCTGTCATTAGAACATCTTCAGCAAACAGCCCCTCTGACGGCTTGTAGATAAGAATGGAGATGAAAACCAGAGGAGTAATTTTACCGTTTCCATTTGCTTGAATGTGGTCTTGTTGATTATGTCTTCAGTAGGGCATGAACACTTTGTGTCTCCATGTCCTCAGAGGCAGAAGCAAAGCTAACTGTGTCACATTTTGTGCTATTAGGCTCTTGCTGATGGCATGGAAGCACTTAAAATTTTCCATCTTAATGACCCTAACCCCCCTAATGGTAATGTTTGCCAGGTTTATCCCTACTGTGGGAGCTCAACATCATCCATCACACTGCAGCAATTTCCACTCTATCCACAAACCTGATCAAAAGTTCAGTGAAGTGACCACAGCTGTGACCCCATGCTCTTAAATATGAATTATGGTCTTTGTTGGCCAGGAGGTTGCCACAGATTTTCAGTACATAACTGGTGGCAGATAATTGCCTTTCAGCATGTGGGGAATTCTTTGGAAGCAGACACAATAGCCAGAAATGGATTCTTCAGTAAACTGCACCACTTTTCTCTTCAGCTGCCCTCTTCACAATCTTATGTGCTTGGGTGTACAAAGAACATCCTCGTTCCAGATCATTAGGTGACTCATGATTACATTTGGTCCAGACATTGAGGAAATGAAAGCTTTTACAAGCATTATATAACTTGCTCTAATATTTGCAAATATTCTTGTGTCAATAACAGATACTGTAACTATGTCAGTTATTTATTAACTACAGAATAATAGATTACCTATTCTAAGTAAAAACCTATAAACCATAGACAAAGTAATAACAGTTAACTTTGAATCAATATATGACCTATATTAAAATCATCTATTATATATCCATTTCAGTCTAATCAGGTATACTGGAGAGATAACTCCTCAACAAGTTTTGTATTTAAATTCTATAAATACTCTCACAAGCTACTGCATTTAACATTGTCCTCTAGCAAGCACTAGCAAAATTAAAAAAATACAGAATAGCTCTAGCCACAACAAAACAAATCCCTGCACCTATTACAAATTTAAAATCTCATGCCTATGTGTACAGATACATGAAGAACCCCTAAAGCGCTTCTGAACAAATGGTGCTCCCAATAATAAGCCAATTCAAAGCTTGTAGCTGATCAATCTCCTCAAACCACATGTGGGCTAGAATGAAATGCATTTAGCACTTCGACAGTGCTTGATATTTCACACTTGTGATGGCTAGCATGGGTGACCTTATTTTAAAGCTTGGGGTGCTCATTTCCATGTGGAAAGCAGCAGCAACATCTGTGGATGCAATGTGGTGAGAATAAAGTGTCTTATGTAATGAATTTTGACTTTTTCAGGGAATGGCACCAAGAAAGGTAATACTGAAGAACCAGAAGAGAATGAAGTATTGGTGCCAAAAGCACAGCATTTTATCCAGATTGATGTGGTCTTGCTATTTTGTAGTCTTTTCCTCTTTGTTCCCATTTGTGGTTTCATATTTCTTACTTCCATTTTTGTCTGTGAAACATGATTTTCACTGTGTGCTTCATCCAGTATTGCACACTGTGTGGATCCAGCCCATGGAGGACACTCCAGGGCACTGGCTTTATACAAATCATTCCTACCTGCAGCAGCAACCTGCTACTTCAAAGTGGTGCCAAGCCCTGAAAAACTAGCACCAGGCTCTCACCCCAATACACACTGCAGTGGCTTCTTTTCTGGTTGCAGAAGGAAGTGCAGGATAATCATTGTTAGCATCTCTGGTCTCTGTAAGCTGTCCCACCACAATAGATAGGACTGATGAAGATGTCTTTGAATTACTGCTTGAGAGGAAAAAAAAAAAAATGCCTGACAAATGACTGCAATCCTGCACACAAAGATTTTGCGACCTCAGGTATATTTCTATACTGCCATTATTCCTAAATTGAAAAGTGGCTTTTCCCTTAGTTTTTGAACAGTACCATTGCTGCATTGTGGTGACAGATTCTGAGCAAACTTTTGAAATGGTAATTAATTAATGCTTCCAGCACAGCTTCCTAATGATTGAGAAATTCTGAAGTAAAAATAATTTTTCCCTTTTTCTGGCTATGCTGTTTGCCAAACCTATATTCCCAAACAGGTAGTTAAGTGTATTTCAACCGGACAGAGTCCCAAGAAACACATACTCAACTTCACTTCCTGCAATGGTCTGAATTGCTTTTAGTTCTGTATTTCTCTACAAATACACCTAGTGGCTAAATTAGAGGGTACGAGCTACAGCAAATTACATAGCCTGTTTAGGCTCACAGGCCAGCTCCCCATAGTTAAGGGAAGGTTTGCTTTGAAACAGTTCCAGGTTTTCTCTCCTTGGTCTGAATTTCCTTTTTCAAGCACCCCTTTCACCTTTCTATTTATGCCTCCCTCTTCCCTTTCAGCACCTCAGCAGCACCCCTTACATTGCTGGAGGAAGCGTAGAATGTCCTCCATTTGAAAAAAGAGTAAAATAAAAAAAGGCACCCAGCTGCTTTCCTGTTCTTCCTTCTCCCTCTGTTCTCCAACCCTCTCCATCACCCTCCTGACAACCTGCAATTTTGTTCTTTCTCAGGAGGTCTGTTTCTGCTGCAGCCCGGCGCAGGTGCGCGCACGGCATTTGTGGCAGTTTTGCATTTGTAGGGGGTTCTGACCTCGCCTGCTGGACTGTGTCACCTTCAGAGCCCTCAGCACTTGTGGTGGGGACACTGAGGAAGGACAGGAGGAGACATGGAGGTGCTGGTGCTGTCCAGACCCGTGCTGCAATCAGAGCTCTGTGCACAGCCCAGTGTGAGTCTCTCGGTGCTTCCTTTGCTGGCTCACCTGCACCCATCAATCCACTCGGAGTTCACAGCAAACATGAACCTGCTGGCTTTCGTGAACATCCAGTAAAAAAGCTGCATGGCAGAATGCAGAAAATGTCCTGGGAGTCAAATTTTAGAGTACATATGGGACACTATGTGGAATTCTTATTACGGGATGCAGTTAAAATACCTGTTTTAGATGGTTGCTAGCCAGATAGATTTAACAGAAAATGCAGTTTCCATTAAAAAAAAGAAAAACAACAAAACAAAGAAAAAAAAAAACCCAAAAAAACCCAAGCAACAAAACAACAAAACAACAAACCAAAACTCAGTTATGCTGTCTTCACAGCCCATTCTTTTAAAATATTTCCCTAATAAAACCTAATGTAATATGAAGTCATACATTAAACACCTTTATGCATATTGTAACAATGAGAACTTCTTTAGAATCAGAAGGCAAAAAATATTCTTATAGTCACTGGGCTTTGAGACTGAGGCAATTTTTAAGATATTTTGTTTTTGCAGGTTTGCTATGCCAGAGCACTAAATGCAGTTAGAATTGCTCCAAGACAATTTTCAGTTTAATCTTTTCCTAACACTGTGGGTACCTGAGATCCAAACCAGTTGCACAGTTATTTAGAGCAGCTCTAAGACAGCTCGGAGTCCCATTGTTTGTACACAGAAATTTAAAAATCAGAGACAACTAGAAAAAATCATGACGTTTTGGCAAAATTCATTCTTGTGTCATTCTCTTCTGTCAGCAGAAGAAACTTTTGTCTCCATCTTCTGTCTAGCTGCAAAGCGAGGAGACTTGAGCAGAGACATCAGACCCAAACTGTAGGAGTCCAGTTATTATGTGGAAGAATACAACAAAATATAAACAAAAAATAAACAACAGGGAATCACTGACAGTCAAACATAAAGTTATGATCTTGAAATCCAGGTGATGGAAATCTAGAAAGAAACTGAGAAATACAACCAGCGGATGTGGTCAGTGAATGTTAAAGGTGGGAATTTTGTCAGAACCGAAGGTAATGGCCCTGTTCCAAATCTACCTACCAGGACTGAAATGAGCAGTGGCACCACCAAATAGAGCCTGGGCTTTACAAAATGTGAAAGGCACCTTCATCATTGCAAAGAATCAAGGTGTGAAATTAGCAAAAGGCTCCAAGGAATGTTCCTAACACAATAGAAGTGTGCTCATGCTTGTTAATAACGGGGTTTCCACGAGATGACAGCCAAATGGTAGCACTTCACAGCTTGCTGCCAGCTCCACACCCACAAATCAGCCTGCTACACATCTAAACTGCCATCCACTGAGCTCCAAAATCACAGGAATCAGCGGGATGCTATGTGAGTGGTACCAGCTGCACCCACTAAAGTGTTGCAGTGGTAAAAAAAAAACAAAAAAAACCAAAAAAAACCTTGAGAAATTAATGATACAAAAAGCTAAATGTAAGTATTTTATTAGCCCTGTATCTGCAGCCATATTTCTCGCTTAAAAGTTATCCCCTTCCTCACCAGCATTTTCATCACAATTATTACTTTTATTTCAATAATTCAACTGTTTTTATGTCATCTACAGGTTTTTTTTTTTTTTTTTTTTTTTTTTTTTTTTTTTTTATTTTGCTTCCCATCGACTTAGGGCTCTTTGCCTGCCAAGGTTACACATCTGCACTACCAGATGAAATTACTTTGCAATTACTTTATAATGGCAGGCTTGTAAACTGCCAGTGTTGAAAGCCTATTTTCATTGCTTCATAAGCATAGAGGTAACTTTGCCATGTCATGAGTACCTTTCAAATACTAACCACTTCATTTGACTTATTCACTGTTACTTGACAAATGAAATTTCATTGCCTTGAGCTTGGGGGCTTCTGTTAAATCAGACTCCCTGATGATCTTGAAATTGACAGGAAGCTCTTCTAAGTGAAACATGGTATTTTGCTTCTCAGAACATTGTATTCTTTGTAGGGCTGCTAATTGCCAGACAAGAGTGCCCAGAAACCTGTAATCCTGCTTGTGGGCACACAATCTGAAACCACTCACACTTTTCTCAACGCAAGCAAGCTAACCTACATAAGTGTCTAATGGGACTACATAAAACCTGATGGGGTTAGTTCAGGGGCCTTATTCTGCCTGGATGAAGAGTTTGGGCAGAAAGCGAGCTGTGGCTGAGGACCAGCTTGGGGAGTTGATACCCTGATGTGGCCGGGAGGTGCATGGGGCACTGGGGGTGTTGGCATTTCCAGGTCCCTGCTCCAGGGGCTGCACAGCTGCACAGTCCACTGTTGCACATCTGGGCAGGGAGATGTGAAGGGCCCTGCACTCACTTCTTTGAAGCTGACTCAAATTAGAAACACGTTGGAGGCTGTGCTTCGTTTTCCATGAGAGAACGCAGGTCAGAAAAAATGTGGGGGAGAGGAAAGTGAAAGTCTGTTTTCTCTGTTTACTCTCATCCCTCTCCTTCTAGATTTTCAATGCTCTTTCCTCACTTTCTGAGACTAGTGTATTAAAAAAATGCAGGAAGTAGAAGAACAAAAAAAAAAGCGTTTGGGAAAGAGAGAGAAAAATAAAACCCAAAAAAAAACCAGGATTCAGGGAAATGAAAGGTTACATTGTCTTTGTCTAAAATAGGAAAAAGGAATGTTTTCCAGAATTTGAAGTGCTTTCACAAAACAGAGTTTTGGCAAAGCTGCATTTCTGCATTTCTCAAAAAAGCTTTTGTACAAAAAGTATTCACAAACTTTATTAGAAACTCAAACTTCCAATACCCACTGCTGACTCATTTCTCCCACATGACCTGTAGCAAGGGGGACAAAAGTTGAGGAATTAGGAATGAGCTGGACTCAGAGGTAGACCCCTAGCAAAACTTGCAATAACATCCTAAAATCAAAGAGGCCACAGTGTGAGAGGGATGCTGATGTGCACTTTGAGCTGTGTGAGCAGCCTCAGGAGCTGCCAGCAGCAGCATCATCCTGAACTGGAAGTGCCCTGCACCTCCGTGCTCCTCTCTCTGCTGTGCAGTCATTTGGTAATCACTGGCTGTTGTGCTGGCAACAGAGGAGCATGAATAGGTCCTGACTACTTTTCTTCTAGCTGCAGATAAAGCCTGCACTCTAGTGGATTGTCTACAGAGGAGAGTGTAATCCATTTATTGACTTGGGTAATACAAAGACTGAATTTCCACCAGTGCTGGACCCTGGTCTAGCTTTGCCTCTCGAGGACAGTGAAGACAGCAAAGGCAAGCAGAAAAGTGCTTTAAGGCAGTCTTATCCCTACAATAAACCCACACTCTCCAGAGAACCTCAGAGATTCTGGTTTCGCCCAGCACTTGTAATTTGATTGCAGTTTGAAGTTCCCTTCTGGTAAATTCCCACATTGAAGTAGCAAGATTTTCTGTTGGAGGGTCTGTATTGAAACCAAGGATATCAATGTAACCCTTTTTGTTGATTCCAAAAGGCTTTGGAGCAAGTTCTACACCACTCACTTGTAGAAGGTTCATACCTGTCCTTAATGGTAAGTATGTTTGGTTTTAAAAGCACTGAAGATACTAGTAATTAAACATACTCTTTGCTTTAGGCTAGTCCCTAAGCCCTGTCAAAAATCTGGGCTTAAAAGATTTGCTAATACAATAGGGAGCTGGAGACAGTCAAACAGAATTTGCTTTAAAATCTGAATGCTTGAGGAACCTTTTTCATGCTGTCTTTTCATATTGTTCCTAAAATTACAGTGTTAAGCATGAATAAGGGGGAACAAGAGCCAAGTGTGCTTTTAAGTATAATAGGAAATGTTTCTCCATGTGCACTTATTTTTTGTGGCAAAGGGGAAAGCAACAACACTATTTCCAAACTGTACATGTCTCGTGGGCAGAGGTAAAGCAGGTTCAATTATCCAAACATTTAAACCTTGGCACAACTCAAGGACACTATCAGAAACACATATCCTGTTTGTTTGTTTCTTTGTTTGTATGAGTGCATGCAATCACATTCTTTCTCTTTGTGCATGATGGGAACAGTAAGATGACTGCTTCTCTCTCCCAGCAGCTTTAAAGCCCATCATCCATTCTCATCTGAATTAAACAGAGGGTGGCTCTCCATTTCAGTTGATTTGATGGAAAGAGCCAACCTGTGCAAGCAAAAGAACTCTACTCATTCCTTCCTTAAGGGAAAAGAAGCAACTTGATTTGCCCTCACACACCAGCCTCTCAGACAGAGGGGAGTCATCAGCGAGTGGTTGTTCTGAGCATCCACACACTTGCAAAAACTTGCCTGTCTATGTCATGCTCTATTTTTCAACAGGCCTTTCTCACCTGGAGTCATAAGGCTTCCCTAAATCAGGTTATGCACAATACCTGTCCTTCCTGTAGATTATAGTATTCCATTCAGCGTGGGCTGCATAATGGTTCTGGACAGTAGTTGAGTATAAAGCCAAAATATGTAAAGTGGAAATCACCTGGAAGGGAGGCTGCTGGCAATTAGTCCCTGTGCTTATGAGCTACTTCCTTCACATTGCCTTATTTTGAGATTTTACACGTGATAACAGCAGAAGATTAAAACTTAAGACAAGTTGGACATGACTAGAAATATGAATATTAAAAAATCAGTCAAACTAGTTCTTGAAGATCATGCCAGAAAAAATGTGTCTCTCTGTCCTTTATAGCACTCAAGGCTTTGAATGTTCTTTGAAAGCTCTCTGCTCTTAAATAGTTAATATAGTTAAATGTAGGGGAACAGTTAAAAGTGCCAAATTCTTCTAATTCTTCTATTGGAAATTAATGTTTCAGGTGTCCCCATCTTGCTTTGTGATGTATAAACAGCAGGATTGTAACAACTCTAATAATTAGGGTGATCAGAGGCTCTTATATTTACGTTTGACAGATCTCTGCCAACAGTATCAGTACCAAAACTATAACATCTACTGATGAAAAAGGGAAATTGTAGAAGAAATGGATATGAAGGTAGCATTTAACAGAGGAGATGATGCTCTGGCTACTTATGTCATCCTCAGACTAAATACATCAGTCTGTCTTTCCTAATGATCTGGTTTCTTCCATTTAGCAGAATGTGAAAGTTCATTTGTTTTTGTAACCCAGCCTCTCCAGCATTAATCTTCTCTTTCTCTCTACGGAGCCTCAGAATTATTCTGCTGACAAATGCTACTGCAGTCACCATGGGGAGTTAGGAATTCAGGGAGTGAAGTCTCGGTGTAATCTGCTTGTATCTGGCTCACTGTAATTTCCAGTTGCAAAGCCAGCCATTGCTTACAATTCATCAACTACAAAAACAGGACTGAGAGGCACAGGCAGGTCAGTACAAGAGAGATGATGTTGTAAATTAGAAGGGTTGAGACCACTGTCAGTCATGCTCCAGGTTCTCACCTGGTAGCAGAACCAGCTACCACTGTGTATTTTCTCATTCTACAAGGCCCCACCAAGTAAATGTAACTGTTTAAGCAACACTCAAAGGCTTTTTAACCCACATTAACCCACATTGATCACTTAGTTCAAAACAGGTAAAGAGACAAACTTTCCAAAGCTAGAAGTACCCTTTTTCCTTTTCCTTTTCCTCTTCCTTTCCCTTTCCCTTTCTCTTCCACTTGTTGCCAAGTAACTCCATCTGACAGTAAATAACTCACACACGAGCTCGTTAAAATGCATCGGCACGATCCAGGTAGACTTCAGGTGTGTGGGAAAACTTACCTTTTACCTTCATTCCTCTGATGTTGTTTGATAATGGCATTTTGATGATGTTTGTTTGATGTTGTGATTTGACAATGCCATAAAGCTTCCACTGGGCAATGACTCCCCATTAGAAACAGGCAATTTTTTTTTTTCCCCACCATCCCCTCCCTCCAGACAGGCTCTCATCTCCACCAGGAAATACATTACTTGCAGATGGGTATTTTCTGACAATAATAGGGACATGTTAATGTACAATTCTGAACAGACATGCAGCTTTTAAAAAACTGATACTTTTGTAGAAACCATAAAACTATTTTTCTACCCCTGCTCTCATAAAAAAAAAAAGAGTAAAGTGAAGGGAGGCTCTGACAAACTTTAATAAGAAGCCCCTTTGGTTGAGGGGCTTTAGGTTTTCAGGGTCTCTTTTTTTTTTTTTTTTTCTTTTAGAAACACAAGCAGAAAGAATTCAATCTCAGTCAACAGCTGTTTTCTCTTAGGGAAATTCATCAGAAGTTTCAAGTCAGCTTGTGGCATTTATGTATGGTATTATTCACAGAAGTAACAGGGTGGATTAAAAATTATTATTGATATAGGCACCCAAAATCTAGGTGAACACTGTTGTCACCATACTGAGAGAGTTTGTGGATCTTTGAGCAATGTTTTTTGAATCGTTTATATGCAGGCTCTAAACACCACGGTATATTCTCTCCCCAGTCATGCAAACGATATGGTAAGGATCTTATGTCAGCTGGGACTCCAAGTATTTCTAAAATATGTTATAAAATGCTATTATAATACAAATAGCAAGGAAAGCTTCCATCCAGCTGGAGGGACATGTGCTGCAACAGTTGGAGACTATCTCCAAGCAATCCCATTTGATGAGATACCATGGCCCACGAGGGATATTTCCTGGATTCTGGTCCTGTAACATAATGACCAGCTATTAACTTTCCTGAACACAGGGAAAGGCAATCAGAAGGGAGGACTGGAAATGGTGTTTTGAGATTTATGACCTTTAGCCCACTTTTTGTCTGTTTTGCAATTTTATTGTGCAGGGCATACAAACACACCACCACCAATCTTCTGACTTCTGTTCCAGCTTTCAAGATGCTTGTTTTAAGCGCAGGGTAATTCCCTATTAACCTTGCTTTCTTGGAAAAACTTAAAAGCCTCATTCTTAAAAGTGACTTTTTGCTTCCTGAGGAGAAGAGACCTTTTCCTAAAGAGCAAGCATAAAATCTGTGCATGAGTTCCTGCCACTTCTACAGTTTCTTGTAGCTTTTTGTTAGTCATGATTTCAGTGTCTTGTGGTTCTTCCCAGGTCACCATGACTCCTACAAACACACAGTGGAGAGCAGGCCAGGTCACTTGTTTTTGGTGAAGAAGTTGTGATTACTTCACAAAAGTCTGGTGGAGACTTCATAAGTGCACATGACAAAATAGAGAAAAATTGTGGAGGTATCAAAGAATTTTTGAACACATGATGAAAGCAGTGTGTTCTGACACTGAGGTGAAGCAAAATTCCTGTTCTTCAACTGGGTGAGAAGAAGATGAGTGATCCGACTGAGGGTTGAACTCCCAAGTGATGCCCATGCTAGTGGTCCACAGGCAGGGGCTTAAACACTCACGGCTCTTGGACTAAGCAATGAGAGGAGATGATTAAAGGCATGTCCTTGTTGCTGTGGCCATGCTCTTTTCTTTTTGTGCTGCTGGTTTCCTGTCCAGGAAGAAATGCCCAGTAAAGTTACACACAAGTTATAACTGTACAAGAATTGTTTATTTGTTACAGTCAGGACCAACTGGAGAAAATCAGCAGCTCCCTAAAACAGCCCTGTACTTCCTCTGACTGCTCTCTCTGAGCTACACACAAACCACAGTTTTCAGTGGAGGGGGGAGGAGGAGGAAGAGATAATTAGAAGCACATGTAGGCATTAACTAGAGATTTGCTGGACCTTTTTGTAAGCAGCTGGTTCAGGGAAATTTACTGGTTAAGAGAGAGAGACGAGAAAAAATAGATCAGGATCACTGAAGTTTAAGGACTGATCCTCCTCCTGCCCTCCTCCACTGCACTGTGGAGCAATTTGCTACCAGGGCAGCAGCAAAACCCAGCAGCCCAGCCTGTGGTTTGGTGTAGGGTGCTGCTGAGGGAATGCCAGGCCATTTGTTTTTGGTTAAGAAGTCAGCTCTGCTGATTACTTCACAACTATACTTGCAGAATAGTTTCCCACACAGCTAAACTGAGTTTACACTTTGCTTTGTCTCACCACCTCCAAAAGTAGGTGAGGGCACTGGTTAATTTGTGAGAGACCAAGAGATTTAGTCAGAGGGCGGCAACTGGGACAAATATCCTTCCCTGCCTTTGTTTTTAAATCTCATTTAGAAATAAAATCTCAGGACAGGGATCATCTAGCACCTTGTGCTGACACACAGCTTAACACAGCATGGCTTGGGTTTCCACTGGGGATATGTGGTTTACACCTACAGTATAAACAATCACTGAAAATTTCTCCTGTTACTTCCAGAGTCAAGCAATGACAAGGCAAGTCTTTCCTCTCCCAGCCTTGGTGATGAGAAAACACTTGGATAGCAACTGGTGATCACCAATGAGAATGCTAAACACATATCTCACTCACTTTCAGGAGAGGTATTTGGTGACTTTGTTCACCAGTAGTTATTTGGATACCAGTCCCTGAGAGGTTTTGATACTAGTCATCTGCTAAAGGAGTATTTCTCCCAGTTCTCTTGGTCTTTAATGTAGAACATCTGTGTCTTCTTTCCTGAAATAGTTTGTCCTTTTCCTCCCAAGCTTAAAGTAAATTGATGAATGAAATGTCTGCTTTGTTCTTCAGTTTGGTTTGCTGCTGTCCAAAAATTTTACAGACACCTTAGCACACATAGAGCAAATAATCCCAGATTCTCTCACAGAAAAACACACACCCTGGCCCACGCACACACACAAAAAATCATTACAGTTCATTTTAGTTGAACAGAGTGTCTCATCTTGGACTTCAGTTTCAACCACATGACCCGATGAACTGCAGATTACCTAAGTCAGACGGCTTGTCTGACCAACTGCAAATAATTTTCCTGTTACTGAGAATGCCCTTGGGCCTTTGTATCTTCTCACAGAAAAAAACCCCAACTATTTCCATCTGCATGAAATGTTGATTTTTGACAGATCTCTCCTTTGGATGTAGTTTAAAGAAAACTGGTGAGTATATAGAGCATCCTGCACTGCTCAGCTAGCAGTAGTACACTTCCAAAAGAGTCAAGCTTAAAAGTTTTGGTAGACATTTTTAATTGTAAAAAAAA
>CM019236.1:49688203-49929002 GCA_009741485.1 Malurus cyaneus samueli | reverse complement strand
GCATTTCTTATTATTGCTCAGGATTTAATTGGATAACTCCATATAGCTGCTAAAATTCAGCCATTGTGGGTCTGTTTTTTTTTGTTTTTTTTTTTTAAATATTTTTCTCAAAACCTGACATTGCTATGCTATGCATGCCTATAACCCAATATAAACAAAGCCCCAAACCTGATAGTTGAAAGCCCAGAGTCTGATGTATGGCTCACAGGTAATTTGTAAAGATCAAGAGCTCTAAAAGTCTGTTCCCTTACTCAGGAAAGGGCCTCTCTTCGAGTGGGCAAAGCCTGATGCAGCTGAGGCAGGGAAGTGTGTGCATGCCAAGGACCCTTAATCACTGTGTACTTCAAAGCTGTAACTTGAGCTTCCCAAGGGACTTCTCAATAAATCAAATAAACCAGGCTGAGGCAGCAGGGGAGGCAGGACAGGCAAGTGAAGGAGATGGGGAAAAAGAAAGTGCTGTGATAATGGAAGGTCCAGGAAACAAAGTTGTCCTGCTAAGGCTGCCCAGTCCACAAATGTGAAATTGCAGCTCTTGGCTCCAAAAGTGCCTGCTTTCTTCACTCCAGGAATTGACCCGTGGCTTCCCCAAGTAGAGGTAGCATTCATAGAGCTTGGAGGTAACGCAAACCTGGCTGCACTTACACATATTTTTTTCTGAGTCACACAGTCCTGAGAGGTGTTTTTTGGTGTTTTTTGTTTTTTTTTTTTTGTTTTTGTTTTTTGTTTTGTTTTTTGTTTTTTTTTTTTTTTTTTTTTTTTTTTTTTAGTAATGCAAGCAGATATCACACAGACACTACACTACCTTTTTGGTGGTGAAATCCACCCCAGCCTGGATCTCCAGGAGGCCAAAACAGACATGCAGGAGGACCCAGGAGAGGCTGATAGATGAGTGTCAAAGACCATGGACCTCTCTAACTTTAGACCAGATCTTGGAGCCCTACACACCTAGAAGTGGAGCACTGGGCTTGGATGTACAGATGACTGTTGCAAAACCATATCTGATACGATTTGCAAAATATGGCTTGTTCAAGACACAAGCTAGATGCTCTAGAGCAATCGTGTCAAGCAGACCTTTTCATCACACATTCATCTTTCCCCTTAGTGAATCTCGGGTTGTGCCTTCACACCCCTGTGGTGCCCTGAACATAAGGCTCTAATTGACAAAGCAGATCCATGGAAATTCACTTTGTTTTCTGAGAACTGACCCCTGCAGACCATGCAAGGTAATAACTAGTTCAAGGGAACTAATTTTGCAGAGACCAGCCCTACAGGCTTGACTATTCTTTCCAACTGGAAGACTAGATGAGGAAGTTTTAATAATTTTAAACGAAGTAAAAATTAATTAGGATGTTGTGGGAAGGAGAGTTTGGATATTATAAATACTTCTCTACTGAGTGTTAGTGAAGAGAAAAAAAAGAGGAGTGGATAGGCAATAAATTATTAAGCTATCATTCAGCAAATCTAGACAGGGAAATTAAGAAGGAACAGAATAAAATTCTTAAGGATTTATTTTATTGACTAGTTTCCAACTTAGAAGGTTAAAACTTAACTCTTCATTTTGAGGCAACCATTATAGCTGATTCTGCTCCTTACAAGGGACTGTTGATGTGTGTTATAAATCATCTTCATCTTCAATGGTGGTATAAACCCTGGAAGACCTGTATCACAGAGTGATGACTGAAAAATACCCGACGAATGGCCAAAATCTCAGCATTACCTGCAGCTGCACAAGGTGATTACTGCTGCTTTGGACATGAGCAGTGCAAACATGCAAAGATGAAGGATCCTGGGCACTCCCAGACACCATCCCATGTGAAGGATCAGAGAAAGTGAGTCCTGCCAGCCTGTGTGCTCTCCTAATTCCAAACTTTGGCCAAAACACCTGCCCAAGAAAAACGGACTTGTCTGGCTGCAGCCTGTGAGCTGCTGACATAAAGCAACTGAGAAGTCACTGAGTTTACATCAGATGTGCTGCCTTTTAGAGATCAAAGGGATTTTGTGGGGTGGGAGGAGACCTTTCTCACTTCCTGTTAGCAAATGGCAGTGGAAACCCCCTCTCTGGACATGAACTGGAAAATCTGGAAACTATCCGGAGGATTGTAACAAACAGCCCTCAGGCCTTCCCATCTTTCTTGACCACAGCTGGTTGCGATATCGTTCAGAGAGGAGTCCTGGACATTCAATTTTCAGTGATCCTTCTGCTCTTCCTCTGATGTGCGTTCACTGTCAGAAAGCAATGCCACGCTCATCAGCGCTTGCGTGTTCATCTTCATGAACTCACACTCACACTGATCTTGTTGGAGCTGCACCATCACTCCTCATTTCTAAACTCCGCAGCCAGGGTATTTTTCAGGGAACACGCTCATCCGGCTGATGGCAGAAACCCCACAATTGTAATGAACCCTGCCATCAGTTGAGACTCTCACAGATTTAGCAAGAATCTGCTGAGAGTGGCAGGGCCTGGCACGAGATGAGCCCTGACACACTGCAGCAAACTGTGATCAAGTCTTTAGGAGCCAATCACACCAATCAATTTCCCTTGCCTCACAGCCCTCACTCCTCCTTTGCCAGCCCACCGTGCCAGCGGAAGGAAATTCAAGTCACACCCTGAGCCTCAACAGAACAAAATCAGGCAAAGTAAAAAAAAAAAGCTCATTCTTATGAGCTTTTAAAAAGAGGACACCAGATTTTGTATTGAATTCATTAAGATATAGATTATTTTTTGCTGAGTGGACACTCAATGCAGGAACTCTCAGCAGAGGAAGGGAGGTGACAGTGCAGGGCATTAACTTTTCAAACTTCTGCCTCAGTATTCTTCCAATCTTATTTTTAGTGCCTTTATTTCTCATATTTGCCTGCTCCCTTCCTCCTCCACCCTCTTTGCTTTTTCCCTTATGTGGGTGGCCTATTGCTTTCTTCTTATATGTTCAAATATTTAAAAATGTCAACATGATTTAGAAGTTCTTGGAAGTGATTTTGTGTGAGTGCATGGGACAGTGGCTGCAAAACAGCCACTGCCATTTGCAGAATTGGGAGTTTTAAGTCAGTGATACTCATTTGGAGATGGTTCTATGAAACCATATGCAAGAAAATAATGTCAAGTTTCTGAATGTTTTTTTGAAGAAAGAAACAACAAGCAACATCTAATAACATGGTAAGAACTCATCTGGAAATCAGCAGAAGGGAAAGAATATTGGTCCAAGTCCACCATTTATTTCAGGGAATGATTTTTAATTGTCAGTTCAATTTTCAGATGAAAATAGTAAAAGGGAAACCTGAATTCAGTTGTTCTTAGATGCCTGGCTTTTTGATGGGGGCTTTTACTTGGTACAGCCATCTCTGTGAATCAGTACTGAAATAGAACATGGAGAAAAATACTAATTTACTAGTGATTTTAAAGTTCTAAATATTTTTGATAATATTGTTTCACTGAATCAAGAGTTATTTTCTTAGACTGATGCGAGTAGAATTTTATTTGCCAGATCTACTTCCATCTCACTGATCAAAGTTAAGCTGAAGTATACCAAATTTAAAAAAAAGAAGAATAAAAATAAAAATTAAAAAAAACTCTGCTGTCTTATGCTGAAGATAGAATTTACAAGTATTCTCAAGAAAAATATTTTCCCAAAATAAAAAAGTAAAACATTGAGATAATTTCTTTAATACAGAAGAAAATAAACCATTGAAAAAAACAACAATCTCAGTCTCAATTTTTATTTTATTTATTATTATACCATAAAGCCAGATACAAATCTTAAAACAAATTTTTAGTCATGTGAATTTATCATATTACAGCTGAATTAAATGATGCGTCACAGTAGAACAGAGACTTAGGAACCTAAATTATTCTCTAAAACAGCATCTCTAAATCTCTACTCAAGTGATTTTCAGTCTTACTTCGATATTAGATTCTAAAGAATTTTAGTGTAGTCACACAGATTTAAGTTAAACTGCTTGTCAATGTGATGATAGCTTCTAATGTCTGAAAAATTAAGAATCTATAATGTGAAGTGGCCCAAAGATCTTTAATGACTTCCAACATGAGAGTCTGACTTACATGTGAGGATGGTTAGAAAAGCTCCCATTGCTCTCTCAAAGACATCCAACTATTCCAGGGCAAATGCAGCTGCTTGTGGAGTGACCAATGCTCTGCTGTGCCTCACAGACCATCACATGGAGGTAAATCAACACCTCAGAGCCAGACTTTCACTCTCTTTAAAAATCTGTGCTGCCATGGGTGCCCTGCATTAAAAAGAAAACAAAACAGTCCTTTTAACTGCTGGATTTGTAGTCCTGAAAATCTACAGGCCATGCTTTGTCATATACAGCTCTGGGTTCAAAGTGGTAACAGAGTTGGTATCAGCCTTAGCAAAGACTGACAACAGCTGCCAGTTCAGCTCTGCTTTTCTGTCCACTTTGTCAATTTACAGCAAAAAATGAATCAAAACATCAATGAAAACCACCTTTTTCAAAACCGTTTCTGTGAATAAACAGGCCTCCTCAAAAAGTCTTTCAATGTGAAGTATACAATCACTCATTCTTACACTGGGCAATGGCTTTGCTTTTAATCTTTGATCCTATTGTCCTCAGCTAATGAGAAGCAACATTCTGTTTGGAAAGGGTGGCAAGGGTGTCTTGTCTTGAAAAGCCCCATGAAGTTGTAAATCCTTAACTGTCTAAAAGTGATGACACATGTGTTCAGAACAAGTTCTGCACTGTTTTCTGTTTTAGTGGTTGGTGTTTCCGTTCCTGTACACAGCTTGTTTCAAAAAGAACAGATCTGAAGAGCTTTTGTTTTACGTACACACACAAAATTACTTTAAAGAAAACATCACTATGGTAATTTGAAAGTAAGCTAAGAACTCCCAATTCTGATGACTCTCCTCAACGAAGTCCCAGGATCCTGAAGTGCTGGCTAAGGGGAGCTGTGTCCTCTCCTTCACCTCATCTGCCACAGGCATTCAAGTCTGCTCCAATTTGAAGCTCTTGGAAGCATTTATTGAGATTCCTGATCCACTACTTAAAAACAGCTTCTGAATCCTGGTGTGGAGGAGTTCTAGAATAATGGCTCTGACAAAGAACAATTGCCCATGGCTGTCCTCCTTGCCAGATTGGGTGCAGAATTCTTCTTGTGTGCAATCTTTGGGGACAAAGGAAAAGGAAACTGTAAGGGGGAAGGGAACAGGGAGGGGAAGGAGGAGGAGAGATGAAGGAAGGGGATGGAAAGGCAGCACAGGGAAGGGAAGGACTTCCTCCCCCCTTCTTCACTGTCATTGATTACTGCACTGCTCCTTTCACACATTCTCAGTCGCTCTTCTTTGAGTGCAATTATATCTGCATTATAACTTCTTTTTTCTTCTTAAATAGGTTATCACAGAGGTGTTATGCCATCTCTGATTGGTTCAGCCTTGACCTTTCTGTCCCTCTGCTCTAAACTCCCCGGAAACAAACAAAAAACCCCAAGGTCACTGTGCTCATGGAACTGTCTAAGAAAGGGTCTTACACTGTTACACTTGGAACTAGAGTGTACTGGAACATGGGATGCGTATTCTCCTTGAGGAAAAGAAGACCACAGAAAAAAAACCAAAACACAGACAAAAAAATCACCAAGTTAAAATGAAAATTAATTGTCTTGGATAATTGTGTTTGTTTGTAAGTGTATCGGGAAATGCCTCAATTTTGTTTTCCTCAGCTACCATGTCCTGGGTTAAAGCAGGTCAGAAATTTGCCACTAGCCCAGGCCAAGTCTGTCAGTGACAGGAGCATCTTTGTGACAACATATTTAAGAAGAAAAAAAAATATTCCCCAGGAATAATTGTAGCCAGAGCAGAGCACAGCGAGAACATGTGAGAGGAACAGCTCTGCAGACACCAAGGTCAGTGGAGAAGGAAAAGCATTTGGCATTCTTGGCGCCTGTGCAGAACGTCCTGTGCAGCTTGTGGTGAAAACCATTGTGAGACAGCTATGCCCTGGCAGCCATGGAGGACCACAGTGGAGCAGAGTACAAAAGTGTACTCTTTCAGATATTTAAAAATATTACAGCCATAATTTTCCAATGAAAAGGTTTTATTATTTGTATTTCAGCTCAACATGATCAATGCAGTGTTACTGTAACAACAAGAAATTCACATAAAGATCGATGGATGAATGACATGACAAATGGAAATATTATTATTAATGTGGTATTAATACACACAAGATACATGAATAACTCTTCATTGAGTTATTATATTGTGGATAATACAATAACTTAAATAGATTTCTTATTGTAGATAAGAAATTTTGTGAATCACTTCAACAGTATTAAGTATCTAGTGGGATATCTAGGGAAGGAAAAATATGAAAATGTAGAAAAGGAAATTTTGGTGGAAGAACAGAAGCTTTCTTTAAGTTGTAGACCAAGATTCTTGGTCTTAGACCAAGAGTAAATTGGTGGTGATCATACTGTTAAACAAACTTGTAAAAACCCCAAATTTAAGATGTGTTCAGTGGCTTAAGATAAATGTAATGCAAGTAAGAATCAGTGTTCTTATAGATAAAGAGAACTTGACATTTTTTCCTACAGATCCTTTTTTTTTTTCATTAAAGCAGTGAAAATCACATCCATTTCACCAGTTTCCTTACAAGCCACAGAAATAAAACCCACACTTGGTGTTTGTACCTGGTGCAGCTCTAGTGTTTACTGATTCTTTGTAATATTTTTAATCAGAAAAGTAAAATTTGGCAGAAAGGAAACTGTGATCCTTTTGTTTCAGAAGGAAACATTTTTGGAAGATATTATGCCCCATTGACTTTGAAATGACACTGAAACAGCTTCATAGGATTTCTCTAAATCCATTCATATCCATTCACTAGTCTAAAGGTCAAATCCTTATTCATTCCAGCTACAATCATAGGTGTATTTTTCACTTACACAGCTGAAACCACATACAAATGATAATCCACATTACCTGACTTTGTTATGCAATGCTATTCCATAAGAAAAAAATGGGACATGCAGCTGGCCACATCTGTCTGCTCCTCATGTCTGTATAGCTACAATGGCCTGGGAGACACTGGGAGTCTGCTACTTTTCCATAAAACAGATTAATTAACACTACTAATGTGTTACAGCAAGCACAGGAGATCCCTCTTGTTTTTTTTCTTTTAGCCACTCTAGTACTTCATGGACAACATATTCCTAAAGAGAGAATCACAGAAGAGAATCACAGACCAGAAAAACCATGCAATAAAAAAAAACAACCAAATGAAAAGAAAGATAGTTAGGGATATGATCATTAATAATAAATAGCATTTGCACAAAGTGCATATGATAACCAGAAACAGCACAAAATTCTTCCCAGCAATAATGTACATTTAGTGATGACTTCCCATTTGGATGTAAAAATTCAACATCACCTCAAGGCACTGGATAATTTCACTAAGATCTAAAGTGCAGAAAAATATTTGGTTCAACGCTGTCACCCTTCTGCAAAACAACTTCTGGTAACAGATACCATGTATGAACGGTCTCCTGTAAGGGAAGCTGAAACCTCTTCCTGGGAACTTCAAACAAAGAACATGTGCTCAGCTGAAGGAAGGCTGGCAGCAGGGAGGGTTTGCTACTGAGTGAAGGGTCCTTGCTGGCAGTGCAGCTATTCATGAGCCTTGAAATGTGAGGGGCTGTGTGAAGGGGGTGGCACTCACTGATGTCCTATATGGTACAGAATTCTTCAGCACAAACAAGGGCCTGCAAATCATCCCCAAATAAAGTATCTCTTGTCTTCTTTTGCCTTATCCTTCCCTGCCATGGTCCACTCCTGCCCACACCTTCCCCTTTTATTTTCTCTTGCTGAGCACAAGATTTAAACCCCTTTGAGTTAAAAAAAATAAGTTAGAGTAGTATTGGAAGGGTAAGTGAAAAAATTTCAGTAGGATTTCAGAGGAGCTTTCTGACATCCACAGGCCAGACACATCATTCGTAGTCTGTGCAAGCATAGCTGAGCATCTGCAGCACACTGACCATCAACAAGGTGACCGATGGGGTGCCTAGGGATCTTCCCAATATCTAACTTTGGCAGCACAGCTGGATTGGCCCATTGTTTACTATTTACCTGTTTACTTAGGAGTTTTTCTGTCAGAGAATGGTAGGCAGTGGGAAAGAGGCACCAGAGACCCCATATTCACCATGGTACAGCTAGAATGTGGTCTTGTGGGATTGCTCAGATGCACAAGCTACTTCTTCAGCTTCCTCATCACACTCTGCCCACAGTTTAGAAGCATGGTCAATATAACAATTTCCTTGGAGAGTGAAAAATCAACTGATCATGATCCTTTTCTGTCACAGAACATGAAGCAACAAGCTGAAATCAACCAGCTTCCATCACAACACACAGTCTTGTCAGAGAGTAAGGTTATCTAGTCACACAAGAGCAGGTCACTTTTCTCCCAAAGCTTCAGCCAAGGCTAAAGTCTTCTGTGGAAGGTGAGCAAGCTCAGTCAAACACTGCAGTGGGATGAGACAAAACTCTCTCTTCTGTTTCATGCAACAAGTCTGACTGACAGGTCTAAAATGCAGGGTGTATCTCCAGGCCTGCTCAGGAAGCCTATAACTGGTCTTCAACTGGGATTCTGTAATCCCTGTAATCTGATGCTTGAGCACTTTTGAATGAAGGGGAAATCTAAAGAAACATTGCATATGTTCACTATAAATTTTAGACAAAGCACACAGAGATGATGCAGAGTCTTTCTAGCAATGTCTAGTGAGGTGAAAAACCAACAGAAAGATGAAACAGAGGGTTCTGAGACAGATACAGACTCAGAATGAAAAAGCATGCATATTTCATTTTTAAATAGCATTTAATAGCATTTTAATAGCAGGAGTAAAAGTTTGCTTAATGCAGTTTTACACTTCCAGGCTTACCAGAATGATTTCCAGGTAAATGATGATTACCAGGAACCAGAATGATTTCTCTAATTGTTTTCTATAATATTACCTATATATCTATATATAAATATTTAGATATAAAATATAAAAATAGGTAATGAGCAGTTGAATACATATATATTCTAGCTGCCATGGTCATCTAGAATTTTTATTGAAGTCTAGTCAATGCCAGTTGCAGTGGATCATACAAAGATTTTGTGCATAGCATGAAAAAGATCTGGAAAATTCCAAGTAATGAATAATCTGAGCAGTAAGAATGTATGGTGTGACAGTAGATGCAGCCCAATCACAGAAAAAAATAGGGCCAAGTCTGATCTGTATTGTGAAATGCAGATTCAAGTAAACTACCTTATATGGGAAAAGGATAATTTAGTAAAAGGTTAAAGCCAGAGTTTCAGTTCATAATTACTAAATAATACTTCCACTGTACCCTAAGACTTGCCAGAAATTTCTTCATGTCTTTCTTCATTTACCAATGAATCTGCTATGGGAGCAGAGCAACTGTGGTAGCAGCAGAATCTGTCACAAAATGTGTGGCAGCAGCCCAGCCAGAATCACACATCCCCTTTCCCTCGTTAAGTAAAGACAACCTCATGTAATGAGATGACTACTTATGCACGTGTGCCTGTCTGTGGGCAAAGTCAGGAGAGTAGCACCTTGGGGAACACAGCTCAGTTACACCCAGTGAGGCACCCTGCAGATCCTTGCTATCTTTACAGTAAGAATTTTACATGTCTGGGGATGCCATCTGAATATTGGATTATAAACCACAAAGCATTTCTGGGACAATCCCAAAAGCAAATTAAAGACATGTCAGCCTCTACAACCCTCAGTAAATGTGACCCTATTTTCTGTCCATGCAGAGGTCTGTTTCATGGCCCTGCTATGTCAGTGACTAACTCTCTTTTTCAGAGGTTAGCAGTAAACACTTTGACAAGCTGGGGATAAAAGAAATGACCTTAGAAAGAGAACTCTCTTCAAAAATGGATTTTTTTTGGTTTCAAGAGAAACAATAGATACTAGCTGTTATAGTAAATCATCAGTTGCTAATTTAAAAAGGCTTTCAAGCACTTGATTATATGAGTGATGGATCTCATTGTACAAGCTGCAAAGCACCCTGACCCGCTCCAGCAAAGCTATTAAGCATGTGCTTCATATTAAGCATGCAAGAAAACATGGTTAGATCAATCTGTCTGCGTTAAGCATATGCTTAAGTGCTTTACTGGACCAGGGTCAGAGTGCATTGCAACTTGCAGGATGGACTTTTGTGAGAAGGTTAAGTGCTTGTGTCTGAAAACAACAGTATGTGATGGAGACCTAAATGGCAGTACATTTCCAGGTATCTTAAGCTACCATTCTATGTTCCTTTTGATGAAGAAATTATTCTAAATTAGCAGAACTACATCTTTGTATTTGCAGATGGAGACTGATAAATGGCATCTTCTATTCAATTATCTACCTCTGAGCTAGAGTACCAAATAGAGAAAATCAACCCAACACACTGCAGGATGTTTTTTTCTTTTCATTTTAGGGAGCTTGGACATTATCCATATACCACACCTAGTTTTCATCTGGCCTAATTGTCTTTCCAGTCAGGAACCTAAATCCAACATCAGGAAGATGAGAGGAAAAGTATACAATAAGAAAGGTGATAAAATAACTACACTGCCACAGCCTTATTACATGCAAAGGAAGGGGATTGCAGCTGTTCAGTCCTCCCTTCTCCCTTGCAGCAAACATGCTGACAGATATGTTCAATCAGATTATTTTGGGGTTTTTTTTCCCTCTTTCTTTTTAAATAATTTTAACTTGACATCAGCAAACTGCTCATATTTTTACAAGATTTTCACAACCTGTGACAACTCACACTCACTCACATGGGTAGAATGTGTGTCTGCTAGCACCAGAATCGAATAAAGCTGTCTCTGCTGTTAAAACCACAAACCCCTCTGAAGCAAACAATGTTGTGCACATGCTAAATTAGTGGAGAACTGAGACTGCAATATATGTGCCAAATAATGAGTGACTGAAGGGAGAAAGATAAAACTGCATCTGGAAAAGGAAAGCAAACATATTATAGGTGGACAAACAGAGATGAGTGCAAGGTCCTAGCCAGCTGCCCCCTTTTTCCTGGCTCAGGAAAGAAAATAGTGTTGAAGTCCTAAGGTCATAGACAGAGTAGAAGAGAGGGCAAGAGCCAGACCTGGAGGTGAAGCACTTCCACATTTCAAGGGGTGTTGTGGCAAAAAAAAATAACTGATAGATGATTGGAAGGGGAAATGAAGCACCTTAAAGGGAAATTAATGAATCAAAGGAGGCAAATCTCTCCCTAACACTATAATATTTCACAAGCTTTAGTCTAAACAACACGGAGTGCAAACTTTTATTTATTCTTTGTTCTAAACACCTGCAGCAGCGTTCCCCTTATTTAGTGCAATTCTTGCGGTGAAATCAGTCCATCTACACATTAAAATGCTTTTTTCATCATCATATCTCCTGTGTGTGGACATCTGGCTGCAATCTTCTGCTCTGTGAATGCAAGGAGTACAATGAGATAGTATTACCCGATCTTTCTTATAATTTGCAGGGCAAACCTCTTACAAGCATAAATCACTGCAACTCCTCTGAAGTGAGGGAAGCAAGGCAAAGTATCTGTCCACAAGGAGTAATTAATCTGTTTTAATGAGCGTGTTCCATAGCAGAGGAACAAACAGTATTTATTTTTCAGTAGTGGGATAGAAACCCTCATTAAACATTGTCTTCCCCTGTTTGCCTCTCTTGCTTCACCAGCTGTCTCTAATGTGTGTGAAGCTTTGAAATTGTTCCTGCTATTTGCCTTTGATTTCTTTCAGACCCCTGACCCCTTGGTGAAAGACAGCATGGAAATTTAAATGAAGCTGTGTCACTTCAGTCCTGTGCAACTTCAGGAGTTAAAAGCAGTCACACAGCCACAGAAATGAGGAAATAAGGAGTATTGACTAGAAGGATGATCTAGTTCCTCTGATTCTCCATCCTGGAAAAAACCATTGCACTTCCTCCTCTTCCTCAGGCAGGACAGAAATCTTGTCTGCATTACAGGGTGGTCAGAGACCAAAAGACATAATCCAGGTAGACTGGTAGCTATGAAGAGGCACCGGCACAGACAATTGAAACAGCAGGCCTGAACTCCTGAATAGCTTTTGGTGACACTTGAAGACATGCATATGAGAAGAAAAGGAGCGAAAGTTACAGAATGTATTTGCAGGGACTAAAAACATGGAAGTGTTGAGAGGAAAATGGGAGGAAATGTGGCCACTGACATCCTACACACAAGGGATAGAATTATCCAACAGGGAAAATAATACTTGGTATGAAGCACTGAAGTTTCAATGCTGGACCTGAGTCTTATTCTTTCTTACTTTTTCTGAACATCTGTAGTAGAAGGGACTGCAAATGACCCTCCCTTGCCTATGCTGGCTTTCACAGACTGGAGCATTGCTTTCCTCCCCCTCGACTACATTGCAGACCAAATATCTGCTGTCTGTGTAGCTCTCTTCCATCAGCTACATTTTCCAGTTTGTTCTCATCGGTCTCCTTCAAACGGTTTCCAAATGATCTACACCTTTTTCTAGACTTTTCCAATAATGTGACAAGGACAAGACTGTGGAGCCTTGACCTTGAAGCAGGTGAGTCAGTGTTATCCTTATCTACAACAGTTAGGACACTTGTTTTTCTCCACTGAGCTTTACTATTGATTATTTTATTCTTAAACAAATTCCTTCCCATTAGGCATCTACAGGTGACTGTATGACTTGTTTATCTAGACTTTTAACTTCCCTGGAGAGGAATCTTGTGTCTGTACAATGCCTTCCAGATCTTGCCTGATGTTAATTATTAAAAAATAATTTGTAAAATAATTTGGCATGATTGTTTGGCCTCTTTTTTTTTTTCCAGATTTACCAGAAATTCATACTAAGGCAATAATCTTCCACACTGTGTCTATCACATAAATTTAAATATTTCTAATCCATAAATATTGTCATTTTAAGCCTCTGGTAAAATATCTTAAATTCTGTTTACTCAACGGAGGTCTCTGTGTTCAAACTGAGACAGAAAATATGCAGGAAGGCTGTTCAATTAGCTATTCAATTTGCAATAAAGTAACTATATAGGCTGAATTTTTAATGTTTTCCCTGGAGAATCTGGCACTCTTAGACTCAAGTGCACAGGTGGGGTGCTGTGTGCATGTGTTATCTGCAAACATGATGCTGCTCTGAGGGGACATAAGCAATGGTTTCACTCTACCCACAAACTCTTTTTCCTTCACCAAACACATTTGGGAAGCCTCATAGTACAATTCTCCCCTCTGCATTGACAACTCCCGTTCCTATTCCCTTGAAGCTTCCAAGGGTTTCACATATCAGCCACTTTCTGTTCTCTTATATCTGAGAGCTGATGCAGCTGTCACTGCATCCATGCTCTGCTGGACTTCCAGCTTGATGTGGAACAACTTAAGACTCTAGGATGGAGTTGGCTGAAGGAATCACAATTACTGTAAAAAACAACCTCAACACTGAATTTATCTTATTGTTCAATGTTTTGTCCACAGGTAAACATTTTAAATATTTTGGGGAGCAGATTAGATAGAAAGAAATTGGTCTGTCAACAACTACTGGAAACTTCAGCTGCTAATTCAAAAAGCAAAGGACATTTTTCAAAATTAAATCTAACTGTATTTTGAGGCATGGCTTCACTTCCCTCTCATTGAAGAGACATGAAACAGACAATCTTCTGTATTTCATGCCATACCTACAATTAGGGTGCAGCTGACATCTGCAGAGGACTTGAAATGAGATATGTGCATCTGATACAGCTTGATCAAACTTAGTCATGGCAAAATTTTCTTACACTCTGAAACACAACTTTACTTCCCTAAAAGATAAAATAAATAACAGTGTTTTTAAAAGGGGCCCATCCTTTCCTCATTTTCTTCAAGACTTTGACTTCATACACAAACACCTTGTGGTCCTAATGCATAGCCCAAAACCAGGGAGATATATATATATATATATAGGAGAGTAAAAAGTAAAATCTTTCACCACATCTTTTCCTAGCGACATGTGTTGAATATCACACAAACTGATTTAACAGATGTGTAATCACATTTTAAAATATGCTACCATTTACTCTGCTTCAATTCTCTACAGAAAAAAACCTGGACTATGAGAAGGGCTGGAATACGTGTAAGTCTACCATAGCAACAAAGAAGGGATCCTTTCCTCTGATCAGTCTACCCACGGAATTGCTTTCCCACATTCCCACTTTTCCACGTAGGATCAGTGTGATCTCACCAGGGAAGAAACTGGAAAACAGTCTTTTTTTTTTTTTTTTTTTTTTTAAACAGGACTGTGCAAGGACAGGAAGGGGAAATTTCTGGAGAAATAGCAAAGTTGTGCGAGCCAATGGTGCTTTGCACAAAGCATGTGTAATTCTTCCCTCTAATATTCACACAGTAATTCCCTAGCCACAGCTTATTTCTCCACATCATCATGAGTGGAATGTTCAGCAGATTTTAACAGTCTAGTAGCCAGTGAGCAACAGGCAGTACTGGGGAAAATGTAAGCTCAGAATAAACTAGCCAAGTAATAAAAAAAAAAAAAAAGCAAGCTGTGAGATATATTACTGGAATCCAGACAAGAAAAATGTCTGTTCTGGCACCAATACAACCAAACAACAATAAGAGGTTATGACCCATACTGTACGAGGGGAATTAGGAACACAGCCTTTGCATTCAGTCTTGTCACAGGGCTATGAGGTAAGGTCATGTCGTGCTGGTTCACAACCTTCTGTAACTGATCATATTATGAAATACAAATTGGCACATGGAGAGAGAGAAAAGGGGAAAGGAACAGAACCTTTGGGGAGGGTGTTCCCATCCATCCTTCTCACACCCTGACAAAGCTCTTCAGCCACACACTTGGACATTCCTCATCTATTTTATTTCTGTAGAGAGTGTACTGTTTACACTTCATGTTTCATTGAAGCTGGTGAGGGAAGGACTGAACATCTGGAGTTTCGGGAAACTGTTTTCCAGCACTTGTTGCTTAAAGAAACACTGTTTCCAGTTACCTCTGAATTACCATGTCAAATCCTTCCTCCTTCTTTCTCCTTTTTCTTCTTCCTTCTTTCTTCTTCTCTCCTTTCCTCTTCCTTCTCCTTTCTCCCTTTCCTCTCTCTTCCCTTCCTCCTCCCTTTCTCTCTCCCCCTTCCTTTCTCCCTTCCTCCCTTCCTTGCTCCCTTCCTCCTACACTTCCTTCCACACTTCCTTTTTCTTCTTCCATTTAAAATATATTTTTTAGCAAGGACACTTAATTTATTTTTCTCTCTGTTTTAATTTTTTCCTAAAATCACTACTTTTGGAAGCTCTTACAATGCCACATCTTTTCAGGAGTCTGCAGCTAGGGAGTCTTGGGAGTTGTGAGGGCATCAGGAGCTAGAGAACCCAACCCAAACCAAACCAAAGGCAAACCAAAGGCAAACCCAAATCCAAACAAAACCCCCACCTAAAGTCGCATAAATAATTCCTTATCTCTTTATTTTCTTGTGCAGAAGATTAGCTTTGACCCAATAAACATGAAAAGTCTCAGATCTTTTTATTAATTCACCAGAATTTAGGAGAAGCCTGGATGCAAGGATGGCTATAGCAATATTCACTTCAGTTACAATAATTTCTAATGTTTATCTGTGTTTCTTGGTTTTTGGTGCATGTTACACTAACGAGGGCTCTCTCTCCATGCTCGAAGGAAAAGCAGGTCAGCTGTAATGCCCTCTGCTTTGCTGGAAAAAGCACTTCAACTTTCTCATGCCTATGAAATCATCAAATTGCAAAAGCAGTAAGTGAAACTCAAATATATGTTTTACTGACAAGTAAGCACAAACATTACTGCTAAGGTACCAAGCTGACCTGATCATTTGGTCTAGGTGATCCCAAGGTCTTTGTTTTCCCCTTCTCCATCTCTCTCCTCTATTGTGATTGGTAGATGTCTCATGCAAAACCAGCCTTGAGGTTGTTGAAGGACACTGAAGAATCTGCAAATTGGCCTAAAACTTCAACTGTGCACATGCATTTTTTTCTTTCAAGAGTTCTACACTTAGTACCATGCATTCCTAACTAGTGGTAGGTTTGGAATTTTTTCTGCAAAGTCTCAGTAAAAGTTCCCCTAAAAGAACTGAAAATGTAAGTTGTCAGGTTTGTTTTCTATCTTCATCCTGTGAGTCCTCCTACTCCTCTGTGAAATAGGGCATCTTCTGTGGATTCTCTAATTTGGCTGAAGTGTCTGTATTCAACATGATAAGTTCAGCTTAGCTAAAATGCCACCCTGCATTTTCAGTATGAGGCATGTTTTGAAGTCCACAAAAAGATGGAAAAGATCTTCTTATGAGCATGGAAAGATTCCCATGATTTTTGAATCAACTTTTAAAAAATATAAGACCGACTTCAAAAAATCCCAGACTAAGAATTTTGGATTGGTACATTGGTACCAAGAGCAACAGTAAGGCTGAAGTTTAACAAAAGGTAAACCCTTGCTTGAAAAAGACACTGCAAAGCATTCTCTACCCTCTTTTGAACAAGCTACTGTGACTTTGAGATTACTTTATAACCAACCACTCGTAATTATCCACAAAACCCAGACATCAGAACTATGGAGATGAAGAAAAAATAGCCTGTGCTCTGGCCTCATAAGTAAAAAAATGGATTAGGATCCAATGAAAAATGAGTTTTTCAAAGAATGGGTAGAAAGCTGTTCCAGGGCCTTACATGACTTTGTACTCTGATATCTGGGAGAAAAAGGGTGCAAGGAATCCTTTTTTGAGGTCTCTTGACTTCACTCTTTAGGAGAGAAAAGTACTAAAAGAAATACTGAAGCTGAAGTTAGAACTCCATTGCAACACACAGCAAGGGAGTGTTAAAGAACTTGACCAATATTTCACATAAAAACATTGCTGTTTTCTGCACGAGGCATCAGTCATTCTCAGAAACACAAGTATGACTTGATTAATATTCAAGTACGGTGAGAAATTGTATTGCAGCTCTCACAAAATCTGTGCTCCTTTCTTTTTTTCTAAAATATCAAATATCAGAGAAAAAACAGTACTTCTGCTACCCTTCACTGTGCAAATGGTTTTTGGTGCTTATTATTTCATGTTACAAGGTTGGTAAAAGATCAGGTATCAGAAATATTTACACATAAAAGTAAATAAATTATTATCTTCTCACTTGAAACAGCTCTGATTTAAGTTTCCAGAGATCAGTCTCGGAAGATCAAAAAACTTTCTACCATCCTTGTCTACCATCCTTCCCTGTTATTTGCTGTTTTTTAAAGTTTATTTTTTAAAAACAAAGTTGGTCTTTTGTTTTCAGCCTCTTCCATGCATTCTCCCAGGCTCACTCACTTCAGGCTGTCCTTTTCCCCTGTGTTCTCTCAGTCACCACAAACCTCTGAAGTTGAAACTCTTCCCAAGTGCAGTGTTGAATGTTCTGTTTTTTTTAAGCATTGGAATAATGCTAACAATTTTCATGTTGCTAATACCAGGTGTGCTAAGCAGCTGGTGTTTTAATGTTTCCAAACTGATGGCAGCAGAGCATAAAACAGATGTCTGAGCCCACGGGTAGCACTTTTTCTTGTCTCCAATCATGCAAACTGTTTTATAGGACACTTTATTTTGAAAAAGCCTGAAACTCAGTGAGACTACCTGCGTGGGAAGTCTGAAGTATGTATTCTAAAGAGAATCACTGTCATATTCTGACTTCAAAATGTGTTTTCTTTGGACATATATACTTGGCTTGATTATAACAGTTTTAGAAATGACTGGAATACTGTGAAAAGCATTTAAGAAAATAAAGCTTCAGAACAAATCAGTGTAAACTAACAATAGCTGGGAAGGCACATGAACTCGGATATCATCCTGATCCAAAAGATGGCTAAATATTTCTTCTGCTTCCAAATATTTTTCCATTTGTTGTATGGTGGACCAAAGTAAAAAAAAACCCAAACATTGGCCTGTAAGTAAAACAACAGAAGATCAAACAAATTTGATTAATTTTTGCTTAGCTTGGTCTGCCTTGGTTTTCAAAGTAAATAATATGAGGGTATGGCATCCATGTGGAGCAGGAGCAGTGTTCCATATTCAGTACTCTCAGAAAAGCCCCAGGTGAGTGCTTTGTGCCCACCAGCCCCTCCCTGCTGGGGCTGCTCTTCAGCCTGCTCCCAGCTCCTCCGAGCTGCGTGCACACACCTCCTCACACAAGTTTAGCTGACAGCACTCTCTAAGCCCAAGCAATATTTTTCTGCCTTTCATCTTTCACCTGCTTTCCAAAATAGACATAAAATGCAATTGTGTAAGTCTTATTTCCTTTGGAAGCACAACTAAAAAAGACTGCCCTCTGTGCAGAGTGGCTTGTAGATGCATAACCTCAAAGGGAAATAAGCGTCTAGGATGAAATTAGTAGCATTTGACAAGGATGAAACTAGCAGAATTCTATAGAAATTAGCTCTTTTCAAACCTTTTCAGGTCATATTGTTACATGGTGTAAATATCCATTAATTTTTGTGTAGCTGTTAATTTAATTTTAATGTTACAATGCCATTTACAATGATAGCTGGTCCAAGTATTCGAATTTAGCAACAATCATTTTCACTTATTTTTAAAATCCTCTGTGTGAAGCTATTGACCATAACAAGTTTTCTGGTAAATTTTTAAAGCTCTTAAAAAAGGGTTAATTTTTCCAGACAAATTCTAAAGCTTTTCCATATGGAGGCCTAGCTGTTAAAGATCAAATCATAAAACAGTGTCAGCTTAGTTTTCAGAGATTTTTCCTCTCTAAGTGAAAGTATGAAGCCAAGTCACAGACCAATAGGTTTTTCTTTGTTTAAATGGTACTCCGCTTTCTATACCATAGAAACAAATTAGAAAAATGTGCCTTAGGAAATGCTCACTTTCTTTACCTTCATGTTGCATCAGAACTGCACGAAATGACCTTTAAAGAAATTCTGAAGAAAACTCATTTCTGAGTTCCTATTTGTTATGTTTTTTATTACTGAAACTTTGCCATGTGTCTTTTTAACCACAGTATTTTTGTTGAACAAGACTGTTAAGGACGACTATATCTTTCCTGAAATGGAGGGCTTGTTTAGCTAGCATTTAAGAAAGAATTAGGTAAATTTCATAGAAAGAATTGTACAAAAACAAGTGTCTCTAATTTTTGCTTTTGAAAAACACCATTTTTGAAGTCTTATAATACTTTTTAGACCTCTCATGTTGAAAAAAAAAGATGTAAAGAAAAAAATGTTCTCAAAATCTGACTAGATAGACTTGTTTGATATTACTTGGAATGAATAGCTATCTGACTGGCACACAGTTTCTACTGTGTCCTTAGGCCATCCAATATTTAAATAGGTTCCACAGCTGAGGATTTAGGCAGGGAGAAAGAAAGGTGAAACCTTGGAAAACAAAGAAGGACTTTTGTTACTAATCTCTGAATCATTTCTTTCCTTTAACGAGAAAGCAGCTGCAAATATATTTCCTATAAAGTAAACTAATTGCTATACAAGCATATACTACCAGTAATCACACTTCATTTCAGTGATGAAATATGCATATAAGAGGGCTCTTCGGAAGTGGCAGCACACAAGCCCAGTGACAATATGTGCTTTATTGAATAGATAGGCAATATTTCATGATACATCCTGAAAGACGCCCAAGCTGCAAACTTTCAAGAGAAATTAAACTCCCCCAAACTTAAACAAAAGTCGTCTAATCATCTACCATGGGTGGGTGTCTTACTCTCACATGCTGACTCTTAATGAGGAAGATTTTTCTGACGGTTACTTTCCCTTCCTGACTGGGGGCCACGAGCACGATTAGATATAATTTTCTGAGCTGCAGTTCTCCCCCATGCTCTGATATGAACAAGTAATGCCCTTCTGCTTTTCATCTGACCTTGACAAGGGTGTTTCTCATTTCCTCTCCACTTTTCCCTACTAATCCTTCCTGAAAACATGTGCCTGCTGAATAAATTGGATCCAGTGTTTTTAATTGGCATCTTTCTGGTGTTTTTGCCTGTGGTTGGATTTTACAAGCTTTAGGTCCTTTTAAAGGGATAGGGGAGATGATTTCCCCTTTGACAGCATTCCGGCTGTGCACTTTGCTCCTGTTACCCTTCGCTGTCTCTCTGAATGCCGGAGTGTAGGTGCTCTGCCTGCTAGGTGGTGTGGTTTGACAAATGCCATGCTTTAAAAACATGTCAGCAAATCAACCTTCGGCAGTGAGGTGCTTAAAAGTAGAGGCAATCAGCCTGTTTAAGCATGAATTTAACAAAGCCTTTTTTCAAGCCACCTTGAGGTGGGTCGTCTTGGCCTGAGAGTGAGATATGAATGATCATTTGTTCACGGATGTCTTTCACTATACATCAGAATAAGTAAATGACAAAATAAAATGAGCACAGCTACAAGGAGAATTCAGGTAATTTCCAAAATCAACAAATCAGATTTGGGACTGAACTAATGAACTTGCAATCTCCAGTAGCAGTGTATTAGGTTCATACCTGAAACATAAATATGTTCGAAGACTTGTAGACTACTGCCTAAAAAGTTGAAGGTAACATCATTTCCTGACCACTTCCCTTATTAATCAAACTGATTTTACACAATGACTGAAAGCAGAAGATAAAATATTTGTCTTGCTAGATGAGACTAACCCTAAATTTCAGAGTTGCAGTGCTTGTCAATAAAAGATGGAGCATTTTTTTATTCCTTTTCCCTTTGTCTACGTCACTGCCACAAAAAATTAGTACTGAAGTCTCCAGGAATTACTCACTGACAAAAACTGCCACAAAATAGAAGTGTACTAATTTTTTAAATTATAACTGTATGTTCACTTCCTGATTCCTGTTAAACTGTTCTCTTTATGAGACCTCCTCCAATAAAATGTCACTTGCCCGTAATGTGCACTGTTAAATGTCACATCAGCATCCTTTGACCTTCTTGTATTTTTCAGGATGTGGCGGAATGCCTGGCTGTTTACAGGCAGCCTGCTGTGGGACACATGCAGGGCACAAGTAATAGACTGCTTTTGAAGACAATGGAGATACTAAATGGTTCATGGAATTTCACTTATGGTTTGAGAAGAAAAATGGATGATTGTAACCCAGAAGCAGTAGACATCTCCCTTCCACAAAGGCACACTCCAGCCCCAAGACCCTGGTTGCCAACACGGAAAGCCAAGTCCTGCAAGACCAACAAAGAGGACGAAAATACCATTTTGTTGAAAGATCAAGGAGGCATTCACGTTGACATTCTCACTTAAAATAGTTGCTTCAAAATGCTTTGATCAGACTTGTTTTCCTCTGTAAAAGTTTTGTTCCAAAAAGTTTTAAACCAGGGCTGGGGAGAGGAGGATGTTAATGATCAGGCCCTTCTATCAATAGAGACATTTCCCTGAAAAAATGCTACAAGGAAAACAAGCAGCACAATGCTTCGGCTTTTATTTACTTGAGCTGTATTGAGGGTGAAAAAAGACAAAAACAGATCCATCCCTTTATCAGGAATTCCTATGGCATTATGAAAGGATAAAGAACCTGACAGAATTCAACAGGCTAATTTAATAAAAGGTTATTAGAGAGAATGCTGTAGCCTGTCTTAAGAGCTGGTTTCCTAGCACTGTTGAAATTCCATTCTGTTGCAGTAATTTCCATACATAGAAGAATATTCTTATGCTGTCTTATCAATTTCACTGTTTTCTTATTCTTTATTGAAAGAACACTAAATGAAAAGAACACAGCAAAACTGCTCAGGGAAAACAGCCGGTTTTAATCATTCCTGCTCCTTGTACCTCACCATATCACACAGAGAGGAAAGTAGCTTTCAGACAAATATGCCACATTAAAGGGCCAGCATGCAGTTTTAAGATTCAGAGGCTAAGTTTTTAGGGATTTAGAGTTGCTGGGGTGTGGGCCAATGAGGGAAGAGAGAGATTGTCTTTGCTTAAATTTGGCATAATCACATGGAAAAGGTGGCACTGGACCAAACTTTTAGAGAATACAAAAATTTCCTGCTGACTCCCCAGATCCTGATACTGCACTGAACTTTGCATTGGTTGGGTCGTACTGACTAACAAAAGGTTGGGGATGTAATCTCTCTCTCTCTCATTCCCTTAAATGTCCAATATTCATGTTCAATATGAGCTACTCAGGACAGGGACCAACAGCCACACAGGTCCCACCTCAGTCAGCACCTCAGGAACAGATTTCCGTGTGCTGTTAGCAACCTGGCTTCCAGAAAAGGTGAACAACCTGTGTACATTTGTGCCATACACCTGATGAAATCAGCCCTGCACTTCAGCATGGCTCCCAGAAGATCTGCTTTCAGGACAACTCTGAACAGTGCCAGCTGGCTGCCCAAAGACTCAAGGGTTTGCCCAATGAACTGATGAAATCACCCCAAAGGTAGTGCATCCAGAACCGTTTGATCGGAGTCATCCACTTACTAAGGAGAAAAAGTAAAATAAACCCAACAATGTGAATCAGATGACTGGAAACAGTTACTTTGTGATCAGAGGTTTTCATCACTCTCGCTTTTTGTTTCCAAATAATTTTTATTCTACTGTCATGAGCCAACAACAAAAATTGTTCAAGGCCATCATAATTAGATTTAGGTATCTCTCTGTCCATTGTCAAGTTCTTAGAGTAAAGCCAGAAAGAAAGAGCTGCAGCACTTCTTAGAACAAAAAGCTCCTATTATAATACATTCTCTTTTAGAGATACATCATCTGAACTTCATCTTGAAAGAAACATAGAGATTTCATTCAGTAAAGAGCCTGTACTGAACTTTATTGTTGCAAAAGTTTGGGTCCAAAAGTAATCACTGCACGTTTTGTGCAGTGAAAAAACAGGCACATGATTCTTATCTTGGCATAGGGAGGAACGGTCTTTAAAATGCAATATTCGAACAAAGCCAGGAGCCGATTCATCCCAAGGAAGACAATCAGTTTAAATGAAACCAATTTACCACGGATAAGTAGCATTCATGGTGATAACACTGACCCTAGATATCTTAGTGCTTCTGAATTTGTATTCTGAATCTGAAAGATTAGAAAAGCAAGCCCATTTTCTGGCTACCATGGAAAAAAAAACACCTCCAAACCCACAAAATAATACTTTGATATACAAACATTTACCTTCAACTCTGAGGAGGAAGTCACACATCTGTCACTAATGAGAAGAGGGATGTAACTGTGGTATCCTCTCCATGAATCTATCAAATAAATTTACAGACTTCTGCACTACTTATCGGGAAATAGAAGGAAAAATCATTCCAAAAAGGTAAAGCAGCACTCACAAGACTTCTTCTGCCTGCACAGTATCATATATACTTCAAGAAATCAAAAACTTGAGGGAGGAGACAGCGTGAACATCAGGCTGGGACACATGCCCACCATTGGACTGACTTTCTGCAGAGATATGGATAAGTTATTAAATATATACATTTATTCCTCCTGATCAAATTACCTGTTGTCAGGGATTTACCTGACAATTTACCTAAGCCTTTAATAAGAAAAAAAAAAAACCAAAAGAAAAAAGCAGAAAATAAAGTTGTATTTTTAGGCCCTGCAGGTAGATAAACTTTAGGCAGTGAAGCCCTGTGAGTAATGCCTGTGCAGCACACTGAGTGGTGTGCTCCAAATGAGATCACCATTCTCCTCCTGGAACGGAGGCTGGGGATGAGGTGAGCCAGAGGGCGGACAGATGTGAGTGCAGTGGGGAGGGGGAAGATGAAGGAGAGATGGAACAGGCAAATGTGGAACATGCACAGAGCACTCAAGCACTGCACATTATGCTCTTCAGCACTTTTTCTATCTCCCCTGACATCCCAATGCATTCAGACTGAGGGGGGCAATCCTCGTTACAATGCTGGCAAATGAAGTTATTTTTAAAGAAAAGCTAAACAGCTGGAAGTCTTAAAACATCAAGGGAGAGGGGGAAAAAATATCTAAAAAAGAAAAAAAAAGCAAATCTAAAGTCTCTGGATTTCAACGCAGGCATGAATGTGATAATCATGAGGAATAAATGCCATGCTGTCACAACCAGTGAGTCAAGCCTGCCGTGACTGACACAAATGGTGAACACAGTTAGAATCTAAATCTTCAGGACAGAATTAAGGCCTGAATGTGGCTGAGATTCTGCTCCCTGAAAATAGAGATGTGGCTTAAGGAAACTGTCCCTCAGATTCTCGGGGGGCTCAGAAAGCATAACTGACTGCAGATAAAATGATTTCTCCAGCTCACACACAAAATATCAGGGGCAAGATATATAAGACTGGGCAAGAATTAAAATTTCATTTCACTTTAAGAAGCAAACAAAAAAAACCAAACAAACAAGTTTAGGACTATCAGATTCCTTATCAGAACTGTATCTCTTTGGTCTGGAACCTTGCACGGACTCTACCAGACATTGTCAAGCCACACAGCTCTTGCAATGCTTTGAGACACCTTCCACTGGCACTTCCCTTAACCTTAACCTTTCTCTGTTCTTTAACCCAAGGAATTTGCACTCTTAGCCAGGAAGAGTGCTGTCATGGAAATTTCATCCCATTTATCCCATTTGCAGTGATGATGGATGCCTTCTTTTTTCATGGTACTCTTCAAATCTGCACTGCTTATTTACACAGTGATGCTGCAGCAAGCTTCAAAGACTAACTTCATGGAACTGTTCTATACTTTCAGTTTATGTAATTTCATGCTTTTTCTACCCTTCAGTTTAACTGACCCCAACCTTGGGACGATTTAAAGATGACACCAGAATGCCCTTTTTATTTTTTATTCATCCTCTGTAACACTGCCTTTTCCTTCCCTCTGACCTAAGAATTTAATTTTTTTTTTATCTTTTTTCAAGGAACAGTTTGTTATCTTCAAAAATAAACCATTGACTGTCAATATGAGGAGATGGAGAGGCATGGCGAGAACATACTGTGAGGCTGAATGATACTGCAATTACTTTTAGTTCTGTTTTCTGCCATGTTTTCTATGCTTTTGTCCCTAATGTTTCAATAAGATGCACGGAGCAGACCTTTTTGTCCCAGCTCTGCCTTTCTGATAATGTGGAAAATGTTACAGTTTTGTTTGCTTAAATGCATAAATATTGCATGGCTTTTAAGTGTGAAAATCTTGTCTTGAAACATCAGAAGATGGAAAAAGCTGTACTGTATACAGGACTTGCTTGCTGGTGTGTTCAGGTGACCATCTGTGCAAATCCTCTATTTCATCCACACACTAAGAGCTGTCCCTCACAGAAATGAAAGCAGAACACTCCCCATCTTCCAGGAAACTCCTGAAGAAGTCTTCTCAGCCCCTGGCATAATGCCATTTCAAGACAAGCTATTAGCCAGCAAATCCAGAGGCTAGCAGATCAGGCCACTGAATTTGGAAAGATTTCCTAGAGTAGATGGCTGAGATGCTGCCTAGAATGCTGGTGAAGTTTCAAACTGAGTGTCAGCAGCAACTTCAGACCTGACAAACCTCTCACAATGTCACCCAAAGCCTTTTCTCATTTTCCATATTTTCTCACTTAAAATCTCTGCATACCTGTTGCTCAGAGTGGTTAAGGACTCAGGGCTTGGGAAGGTGGTTCCAGGGGAGCAGGGTCTCTTTCTGAAATCTCATTAACCACGGCGTACTCCGGTGCTCCTGAACACAGCTGCCTCTCCCACTGCTGGAGGAGCAGGCAGCCACATGAGGCACATTGTGGCTGACCCACACTGTCACTGCTCTGCGTGACCCTAGGGGCAAATGGCATGAGGGAATGAAAAAATCCCAAACCTCGGACAGCACAAACAAAGAGAGACACAAACTTCACCACAATCCACTTGTGGATCCCAGTGGAACTGTGTGGGTTGTTGGAAATTTAATGGGTTTGCCAGCCTGTTGGTCATTAAAAATAACTTATTTTAATGCAAATGGCACAGCAGCTTCACTGACAATAAATGATCATTCCAAATTTGTGCTACAGAGACAAAGGTTGGAATTGGTGAATTTTTAAGTTATAGTTAGAACTCTACTTGCAACTTACAAAACGATCTGTGCTGAGATGCAAAATACCACAGCAAAATTATTTTTTTTCCTTTTTGCATTCTGCCAGCACTTAACACTTCTATTGGTAGCTTCTCATTTTTAAAAAAGACATTCTTTCCCCTGCAAACACCTGACATAACACAGGCTGCAACACAGGGAATAAATATAACCATTATGAATACAACGTGGTAAACACTGTTCACTGCTCTTGTGCCACAAAGAAAACACAGTTACATTCATGCACAGAGAATGCCCATATTCATAGCACTTGTTATGCTACTATTTTTAATTCAACCCTGTAGTTAGATTCTCTATTTTCAATAGTAGAAATAGGAGAAACTTTTCCCCTGAAATCTGTTTCAAGGTCCTTGGGATCACATTAGATTAAAGACACTGTCCAGCAATGATTTGAGAGCAATAAAAAAAAAAATCACAAAACTAGAAATACAGCTTGGGTTTTACAGAAGGCTATTTCATGCACTAGAGATGGGAGTATTTATATAGCTAATTCTTTTATACAATTTTTTTTGTTTCCTATGAAATGGACAACTCCATCTATGAGACTAATGCATTCACACACGTTAGAAAAATATTCACTGCATGAACGAACTAGTAATCTACTACACTGGGCTCCTTGCCTTTTGGAATCAGATAAATCATGAGGTACCAGGGCAGCCCTGTCCTGTTCCACAGATTTCGTCTTTACAGAGACCAACCTGCATTAAAAGTGCAATGGAAACAAACTACACTTCAATGTTTTGTTTCTACAGTGGCTGTAGAAGGATTTAGGCTCATAACTCAGGGTTCTGGTGTGGTTTCATTGTGTTATATTTTTTTAACTTAAATCAAGCAGTTACTGTGCAATGAATGAGTGACAAAATAACAGCAGCTCCAAACTTGTTCTCAGGTTATACTGGTTAAATTTCTCTGTATAGTGTTTCTTGAGTCTCGAGGCAATGTTAGCAAAACTTCAATCTATTCTTTTACATGATGGTGCCAGGCCTTCAATTTTTGGATGGGAATTGCATGAAAGCTGCGGTATGGTTCATGATGTTTACACTACAAAAGCCAGTTTTAGAATAAGGGTTTCCACAGAAAAACATAGGATTTTTAGAAAATACCTATTTATATTTCAGCATGAGGTACAGAAATTGAGGAATTTCAGCTCTCTGTCACAAAATAATCTTTTAAATCAACTCCCAGCAAAACAGAATAACAATTTCTTCTCTGATGAACTTGAAGGTGTTTTCAGCCATTTGAGAAGAACACTATAAAAAGTAGAGCACTGTTTTGATGCATGTTACACCAAGTAGCATACTTTAGTAATGTATTTCTTGAACACATTTCAACATATTGGAAAAAGATAAACAGTTATTTAGAAAAGCTAATTAGATATGACAAAAGTAAAATTTGAAAAATGATGAAAAAATATATATTTTTTAAAATACATATGTTTTCAAATTGTACAATGTATGTTTTTCATATTGGCATTTTTTTCTAATATTTATTCTAAATATGCTGTATCTTTATATGCATGGTGAAAAAATCAGTAGAACATGTGTTTGCAAAGAGAATTTTTTTTCAGCTTTGTAAAATACCTAGAGAAGTAGCAAGACTGGATATGGAAATTAAAGTAAACCTCTAGAAAAGAACATGAAAAATACCTCAGGTGCATGCTGTTTGTTAGCTATGGGTTTGGATCTCTGCAGTCTGCTGTAAGCTATGTGACCTAGAAGTAAAAGAAGAGCTTCTGTTTTTATACTCTGACAGATTTAGGAAGTATGGTAAGTCAAACAATGAATGCTTTTTTAATAGTCACAAAACCACAACTATTTCCTTGGTTTTGTTCACCCCTAACAAATTAAAACTCTGTTTTCATTGAAATTATAGAGGAGGTAAGATTTTGTCCAGTATCCACACCAACCTGCCAGTTTAAAGGACTAGGAAGTTCGAGATCCCCTGGGTTTTCTGTCTTTGAACACAGAAACTTAAAAAAGTGAGCACCAGACTTGCTGCTTGCTTCTCAGACAGTCTGTGACCCCAGCAGTCTTCTGATCCCTGTGCACCCTGACCCCGGCTGCTTTCATGCCTGACACACAGGACAGAGCAGACACTTCTACATGGAAAAAGCTTGCACAGCAGCATGGGCTTGCTCAGGTTTAGCCAGCGAGAGAAACTGGCTAAATTGACAAGCGCAAACCTGCTGACTGTGGCTGCGCTGCATCCACCCTCTCTCCCCCTTCCTCTCCATGCAAGAGGTCCCAGAAGTTGTGAAAATACTGAATCCTGGTGCTTTTTGTTTTTAATCAGGGGGAGAGGAGGTGTGGGGGGAAGGGGAATTTTGGCAGCCAGCAGAACACTTCACCATGCTCTGACGGGAAGGACTCGTCCAGCAAGCAAGGACAATAGCTCGCTTGTGCCGGGCCCTGCCACATCACTGTCACACAGGAAGCGTATCCGAAGGTCACAAGGAGCAGACTACTGCCCAACTATATTTTCACAGGAGGAGATGTAAACCTGATGGATTGAAGGAACATTACACACTGGTCCTTGCTGGGAGGTTGGTCATATACAATAACAAATCTGCAGTTAAAGAGCACAGGGGTTTAATGAGCTTCCCTTATTTCAAAGAAATTCTTCCCCCTCACCTAAATTTGGGCTTTTTCTTTCTGATTCAGTGCTAGAATACTACAGCACCTCAGTTACAATCCTAACAGAGCATCACAACGAGCATGATGAATAATTACTCTGTTGGAAAATTAATAAACCAATTAATTGGATTTCAAAGCAGGGTGTGTGAAGGGAATTGCATGAAAATTTGCTGTTCCAGCCTACAGAATAATCTGAGTTCATTTTCACTGAGTATTTTATAGCTCTCTGGCCAATAATTTATATAACTGATATCTTTGTGAAGTAATTTCTCCCACAAGACTCCAGTCACAGGATCTGCCATTTGTGAATGCACAACCGTCTCAAACTCCTGGTTTTCATTGAAATGGCTTGTAGGAATTTGAGGAGTGAATGAAATCTTTCTTTAAGTTTCACAAGAATTTTAGAACATGTCTTAGGAGGAGCTTTCTATAGAGAGATAGAGCCAGCAGTGTAGAAATATAGACGTAGGAAGTTGCCTGCTTGGACAAGTTTTATTTCATGCAACCAACAAGGAACTTTCTTCTGGAAAGATAACTTCCCAATACTTCCTTCATGCAAACAAGTAATAAATTACTTTCTCCCAAAATAAATGAAAGATGGTAATTCAGAACCAATGTCCTCAAATCATACAGTCATAGCATAAGATGCTATGGAACAAGATCAAAATTCTGGTACCCTCCAGAAACACAGAGTTAAGGTGAGCATGCCTAGGAAGTGATCTTCAAGCCACACTATGTAGGAAGGAAGTTATTCCTTCCCCCTTGCCTTTAAAACAACTGTTCCTGCTGTTTTGATGTGGTGAATATATTTTTAATTAATCCTGATAAAAGGAAAAAAAAAAAGCCAGAAGCAGACCTTTCAGGAGCCTGAAAGGATTAGTACTGGCAGCAGCAGTAGTAAATCCCACAAAGCATCCATGGCCCAGCAGATATCTATGCATATGGATGTGGCAATGTATCTGCCAGGCTTCTGATCCAGCATGCACAGTGTCCAAACCCATCAGATGGTCTGTAGATGACTTCTCTTGACTAATTCATACAGTTTCCTTGCAAAAGTGAAAAGCCTTTCACAGTGGTTGTCAGGTGCTACAATAACTGTAACTTCTGCCTTCAGTCATTCACATAACCTTTTTAGTCCTGAAAAGGTAAAAAAGAAAAGCTGACACAACTTAGGGGACAAGACATGCACAAATGTGTGCCTCTACAACATGACTAGCACAGCATACGTGCAAAATAGAATAGATGACAAATTCATGACAATTTTTTTGAATACAAGTGTGAAAACTCATGCCAGCCTCCAGGAGAGGAAGAAACCACAGAATTTCGTCAGATAGCTGTTTTCTTTGTCTTCCAGTGAACCTCTAGGCAGCAGAGATGTGCTTTTGTCCTGAACAATAGACCATTGCCAAGCTTCTGTTGTGCATGTAGAATTCAGAGTTTGGTTATGTATGGCTGGTGTTACATCTTGGTTTGCTACCCAGTATGAGATCAACCTCCCAAGTGATGAGCCTAGACCAACCAGGATTTTAGAAGGCTTCTTTCTTCTGTAGCCTAGTTGAGTATTGTCATACAGTAAACACTTTTGCCATTCTCCTCCTTGTTAACTTACTCCAGCCTAAACCCAGTGATGAGGAAAAGGAAGTCCCTCTTTTCATGCAACATAGTTCTCCTCCTGGAATTTGACTAATTTCAGGAGGGTTCTCACTAGATTTAGCTGAGGAAATACAGAAAGTTGTCCTGGCACTTCTCTAGTCTCACTTTCTTGGAATAGTTCAGTAAAACATTAGCCTACTTACTTCACCCAGACCCTTAGACTGCATGCAGAAAGAGGTTGTGCTATGGTTCCAGCGCACCACAGGATTGTCCTTACCCTGCAATAGCCATCCCACAGCTTCATGGAAATAGCAGTAGAATACAGACCATACCTCTGATCAGCAACAGGCTGTTAAACTGGGATTTTATGAATAAATGAAACAGAATGTTTCTTCAATTCTTCAGGCTCTTACTTATGTGTCCTCCCACTTGTCTTTGCAGAGGAATTAATTTTGTTTAGGAGGGCTTATTTTTTGGTATTCTTACTTGTGAGCTAGACTTGATGCACTATTTCAAGTGACTATCACTTCAAGCTGCTAAATCTAAATTACTTCATATTCTTTGGTGTTTCAGACACCTACAATTCATTCTGTCTCCCTTTCTGTTCTCTTTTGTTTCCTTCCCACAGGTTTACAATTACAATCACTACATTATATTTTCGGTAACAAATAACAAACACTGGAAAAATAGAGAAAGGTTGATAGTGGGAGACACAACCATTTGGCATACAACAGTCCTCTAAACATGTACTGAAAAATACCCAAATATCTGCATTCTTGGTTGTTTATTCTCTGTATTTCTTTTACACACAGTCACTAATATTCCCTTATGGAATGAGGCTTGACCTCCAGTTTTGAATCTATATCAAATCTCAGTGGTATGCATGAGCTATTAAGATTATAACCCAATCTAACAAATAAATTATAATTATCTCAGCAAACACACCTCTATAAAGGACTAGAGAAGTGGGGAAGAAAAGATGGGTCATGGAACAAAGGAAAAAGTTAGGTTTAGCTTGGAAAGCAAGTGGCATGCTCAGCATCAACTACCATGTGAAATAATTTCATTACTAATGGCTGTTGTCTTGAACTAGACATGAAAAAGTTATAGAACATGTGAAGTCCTCAACAATGATTTCTGATAGCATATAAATTTCTTAAAGTATTTTTGATACCCTACATTGCTTTTTTTTTGTTGTATTTTTGACTTTTTATACTTGTGGTATTCTTTATTTGCATATTTCAACCTCTGACACTTGGTGTATAGCTGTCTGAAAAATCTTCTTTCCCACAAGTATTCCCCATTATTCAGACAAAAAGAAAAAAAATCACTGCACAGACAGAGAACCATATTTTTATTTATTTAATGAAGAAATTAAATGGGAAGCAAAAGCAAGTGTCAATACATCAGAACTGCAGAGCTGACTTAACTCTGTGTAGTTTTACATAGGGTAGAATGCCACTTAACAAGAACTTGTTCAAAAGCTTCACTTAAACTTATTTCACTTTATTTGAAGAAAATAAAGGGAAGACCTTTTTCCATTAAGTTTTCAAGAATATTTTTCCATTCTTTTTTCTTTTTTCTTTTTTTTTTTTTTTTTTTTGTGGGAATTCAGAGAGGAATAAATTTCATGAAAGCATTCCAGATGAAAACAGGCAGAGGAGGAAATATAGTACTGGTTTGGTATAATGGACTTTCTGGGAGGTTTTGCATTACAGAGGAGAAACTGATCTTTTCTCAACTTTTGGTGAACTTTGGCAGCATATTTGAAAATTTGTAGACACAAATTAAAGAAAACTTGAAGAACACAGATATCAAGTCCTCAGTAAAAGAATGCAACATTTGAAAGAATGAAAATCTAGCATTAAAATTCATTAATTATTAATGTGACTGTATCACACTGCAAAAATAATCCTTGCCTATTCTGAACTATACTGCACAGTTTCCTTAAACTTCCTCTAAAGCAGCTACAAGTGCCAAGTACAGGATATGAGATGGGATGGCCCACTGGTCTGAATAATTTCTTTGAACAAATGCCAGTCTTATGGTTTAACCTCAGACAGAAATTACCACATAATCACTCGATCACTGACCTTCCGTTTGGATGGAGGAGTGAATCAGAAGGGTAAAAGTAAGGAAACTTGTGGGTTGAGGTAAGAATAGTTTAAACAAAAAAAATAATAGAAAGAAACAACAAAAGAGAGAAATAAAATCCATGAAAAACTAGTTATGCAAATGAAGGGGGAAAAAAAAATGTTTTACATATACATTTAACAAAAGCCATCTTATTTGTCAACACTAAGAGATCTACCAGTCAGGCTGTCCGTGCCACATCAAAACTTTTAGATACTCTATATGGGGGTAATGTTCCTGCACTGAACTTAAAAAATTAGCTGGGAAAAACAGTTTTTGCCTCAAGCAAAGGCAGACCCATTTCTGATAACATATTTACTCGACCTGAGTGACCAGGGTTTCCTACTTGAGCTTGCTGTGCAACCAGTGTGACTCATTTCACATACCATTAGTAGCATGAGCTGCATGATGTGTAGAGAAGACCCTTCCGTGGTCTTCCACCCCAGCACTGGCAGTTGGGATGCCAGGAAGAGCTATGCTTCAGTGCCCATCACTTCCTGAGCAGCTTGAAACCCTTCACAAGCTTCCAGAATCTCCTTTTCAGCTGGAATACAATGGGCCTCAGATCCTCTGTATGCCTGACTCCAAAGCCCTAGGGGGTTAACCTGGAGTTTCCCTAACTACATTCTGTCAGAGTCTCCAGAAAAGACCATCTTCCTCAGGGGCAGTGTAGAATACATGGTTTACAAGTTATGGATTATGAATTATCACCCATTTAGTTAATTCGAAGGCTTGTTGTTGCTCACAGCCCCATTTGAAACTGATTTTCTTCCCAATTCCTTGATAGAGAGGGCAAACAATCAGACTGTCATTTGGGATGTGCACTCTCCTCAACACCTAAGAAAACTTGCCTCCTTTTTGCTAGTTGCTGGAAACATTGCTGCTATCTAGTTTATCCAGACCACTGGGACCTGACTTTCATCTTGTCACCTTATTCCTTAAAATTGGATCTCCTGTGCAGGTTCCTTTGATGTCACTTTTGTTTAGTGCAGAACCAGACCATTTTCTTCCCATTTTTCTTCTCATAAACCTCTCCTGCTGTGTTGCTCCATACAATGGTTTCATCAATGTATTGCAGCTGTCCTGGAACTTCACCCTGCTGCAGTGCAGCCTGGATCGGTCCATGGCAGATGCTGGGGCTGTTTCCACCCCTGGCTCAGTCAGTTCCAGGTCTGCTGGACATCCCTCCAAGTGAAAGCAAACTGTGGCCTGCACTCTGCTGCCAGAGGGACTGAGAGAAACACCTCAGCAGTGCCAATGGTGGCTGCCTTTGACTCCAACTCCTACTGAAGTTACAAAATGCCTGGAATGGCATCATTCAGAGAAAGTCTTCATGCACTCATGATATCGTACTGCCAGCCTCCATTCTTCATCAGCCTTGGCACTGACCATATGGGGCTGTTGAGGGGTCAGCAGGTCCTGCCAGGCACTCTTTGGCTCTCCAATCAGTGAACACCTCATGGATCGGGATCATGGAGTCTGGGTTGGAGCAATGTTGCCTCCCAGCCTCCCATGCCCCACTGTGGAAGGATCAGCACCTGCTGCTCTTCAGCCTTCAGCAACCCCATAACACAAGGGTCCTCTAGGAGACCGGGCAAAGCAGACAGATGCCTAATTTCCTCTGTCTCCAAGGCAACCACATCAAAAGCCAGCTGTCATCCTTTTTGGTCCTTGAAACACCCTCCCCTGGGATAATCTTTTCCAGGGATGCCACTGGGCCAGTGACAATGGGGTGCTTTGGCCACTCATTCTGAATCAGGCTTACTCCAGACTCCCAGAAGGAAAGTCAGCTGTTTGGATCTCCCTACCACTCCAGAAATGGGTTCTGCTCCTGCAAAGCCTGATGGCATTAGGGTACTCTGCATCAGTGTCTACCAAAGCCTTGTGTTCCTGTGGGGCTGCTCAAATCCAAACAGTCCAGGAAACCTGACTGCCCCTTTGCTCCACCTGGCTGAAGGCAAGGTACCTCATAGTATTCATTACACACTTCTTGTAAATACAAATCAGAGTACCTTTATTAAGGTCAGAAATAAGACCAGGCCTTCCCATCTGTCTGGGAACTGCACACTGAAAACCAGAGCAGCAATTTTCATTGAAGGATACTGTTTTGTGATTGGTTTCCCTACAACTCTCATAGCCATACGTCTAGGGTTAAAGCAGATTTTTCCATCCCTGCTCACCATGTCCTCTCCATGGTCATGCAGGCAAAACCATACAGTGGTCCATGGTGTGTACCCACTGTATCCTCTCTCCTGAGCAGAAGAATACTTGCTCCTAATTAATAAAGATACTGATCCGTACACATGTGTGGTATACCCTCTTCAAACTGTGGACAGTTTCTCCACAGGCAACACACAGACCTGGAGGGAAGAAGAGAGACTTTCTTGGTACTGACAGAGTTGTCCAGCCAACTTAATCCCCCTTTTGTCCCTCAGTGTCCTTCCAAATAATTACTGCCAACGAGTTTGTATAGGACAACGCTCTGCCCCACAGGTACCTCACACAGGTACTGTATACAGGTCTTCCTATGGATAACTGTTGTCCAGGTCATCATAAATCACCTCCAGCACAGCTAATTCCCTCAGGTACTAAATACATCTCTCCATGGTGGTTCACCTGCCTGGGAAACATATAACACCTTCCTTGTGAATATGCCATGGTTTATTTACAGGGACATGGCATCAGAAGAACAATTATTAAAAATCTAGCATTCCACTTTATGATAATCTCTGTATGCTCAGCTGAATTACACAGGCTTTGTAGGCATGCACTACTTGAGACATAAGGGAATGAAGCAGTTTAGTGCTTTGTGGTTAAATATTTGTTTATTCATGCAGATAATGGTTAATGTTTAAAGTCTAAACCCAACCACTAAAGAACAAGCAATTCAATGCTCATCAGACTGCAGAATTCCAGGTCAAATTACCTGAATGTGCTTAACCTTGATGGTATCAAGATGACAACAGCAACTGCAAGCTAGCTGGGAATAATGGGGCTCAGAAATACAGTACTGGTGAAGCCAAACAACATTTCCAAACACAAATTTTATTCCCTGGGGACATCTGTATTCCTTAAAATAAATAATAAAAAAAAAAAAAAGAGGCTAGGAAAAAAAAGATGAAAAATGAGAGTTTTCTCATGCAACAGTGGTGACTTCCGTTTTATCAAAGCTATGATCTTTTATTGAGACAAAGATATTTCAAGCACTACAGTCACCAGAACCTAAGGACATACTTAAGCACTTTTCTGGTCCGGAGACTAAATGAGACTTGAGACTTTTGTTCAGTTCTTTTCTTGTGTAGCATTACACATCTGTACTAATGGCATACATTAAATCTGACATGAATCAAGAGATAACTTGGTTTTTGAAGAATCAGCTATCCAAAAAGAAAATCCCATCACAACCTGCTTATTCTAATTAATATTTAAAAGCCATCTATGTGGACTGTCTGGTTTAATAATTACTGGAATTAGCTCAAAACGGAAAACATCTTCACAAGAATTAAGCAGATTCTTTTCTCCTACTCAAGTTAATTGCTAAGTTTTAGAAAGTATCCAGAAAATGTTCAAAACACAGACCAAAGAAGAGGAATGCACATTTTTAGAGGGAAGATTCTGAGCTGGTATCCTGAGACCAAGAGCAGCCAGATGCCATGTAAACCTCTGTGAATCTGGACATTCAGCCTATCACAGCTTGCTCAGGGTCAACCTCTTGAGGCAGAAATAGGCCTAAGAACGGTCTGCCTGTTCCCACATTTCCTTATGAAAAAAAAAAGCAAATACAAAAGCAATGGAAGTGTTTACTAATGAGTCTGTAATGAGCAGTTCTCCATGCCTCATCTACACTTGTGAAAATAAATAATAGGTATAGTTGGTCTTTTCTAGAATAAGTCATCATTTTGCATATCTCAAAACTAGTGCTCTATTTAGTGACAAATCTGACTTAAATTAGAGCTTCTTAACTATATTTCATTACCTTTGACATTGAAACTAGCCATCTGTGAGTAAGGCACCTTTCTTTCTGAGCGAATGATTTGGGATACAATGACTAACTTGTTCCTGATGACTTCTTGGAAGCTGAGTTAGTGGAAAGCATGTTTATTTATAAGTTATTAACAAATTAATTCTCAAAGAACAGGAAGAATAATGCTGAAATGGTCTGCCCTTGCAAGGATGGTATTTCTCGTTCTGATCTTCAAAAGCTCTGGAACTCATGCAGTCTTTGTAGACCCTAACCTTTAATTAAAGAAGAAGAAAGATATTGTAGTGTGAAGAGCTAGATGCACTCTCTCTACTTATAAAACTCACTGTTGCCATGATGAGGGTAAACTGAGCAGGCAACTCTCAATATTCTTTCTTCCTTCTCCATGCCTTCTAGTCATCCTAAAACAAACAGGGGTCCCAAGTCCACGGCCATGCATTTTTGCAAGTGTTTGCATGGGGTCACCAAGAGAGATGTAGGCACACAGCAGGGCATCGAGATGTAGTTTCCAGCATTCCTTGAAATATACACTGGCTGCATTGTGCTGTCTAGTGGAGCCCAGCCAGCCTTGTCCAGATTCTTCTGTTTTCCAAGAAGTAGCATTTAGATCTTAAATTGCTTATAAACCTTTTTGACTGACTCCACTTGGCATGTAGACACCAGAATATCTCTCCTGACTGTTTCCATGGCAAATGGGTAGGACTTTATGCTATGATTTGACACAGTCAATTCACTTTGCTGGTACACCAATTTCTTATTTTCTCATAAGGTTATAGGTTCAGGTGATGTGAACAAACACATGTACAATATATCCAAAATCAGAATAATGGCATGACATCTTTCAAATGACAAGAAATTGAAAACTGGAAGCATCTTTCAATTCAGTAGGGAAAAAACAAAACAGAGTACATCTCTGAAGTTGTTAAATGAGCCTTTAAAAATACCATTTAATGACACTTTTTTAAAAACTGCTGACTTGAAGTAAGTGACTACAACTACTTCCTTACAATTTTTCAGGTGATTTCAAAAGTATTTGTGTCTGCAGACTAAGGGTATGAATGGTACATCTCAAAAAATTTCACTGGGGAAGAAGTATTGGAGCTCTTTGACATTTAGGAACATTTTCCTAGTTAATTGAAGAGCAGATTCAAATAGTGAAATCAGATGTTATAAAAAAAAAAAATTGAAATTGAGGCCTGAATTTTCTTATGAGCCTTGATGTCTGGCACCTATAAGGGACTTGATGAAAGACAATTCCATTTCTTATGTTTGAGATCTGGTGTAACTTTCTCCTTCCCCTGCTTCTTACTTAGTTGTCATTGTAGGAATACAATAAATCAAAAGTGGTGCTACAGAGATGGTGTCTCTGATATGGCAATGCAGACAGTGTAAAGGGAGATGGGGCACAGACAGGACAGACTGCAGTCATATCACTTCAGCAATAGCTTTCACTTCAGGAATAGCTAATGAAGTGCTGGTTTTGGCTGTGATAGAGTTAATTTTCCTCACAGTAGCTGGTATGGAACTATGTTTTGGACTTGTGCTGAAAACAGTGTTGATAACACAGAGATGTTTTTGTTATTGCTGAGCAGCACTTACACAGAGCCAAGGCCTTTTCTGCTTCTTTTATCACCTCCCCAACAAGTAGGCTGGGGGCACACAAGCAGCTGGGAGAGAACCAGCTGGGACTGCTGACCCCAACGATCCCAAGGGATATCCCATACTCAACAGTGTCATGTTCAGCATATAAAACTGGGGACAGAAGAAGGAGTGGGAGGATGTTTGGAGTGATGGTGCTCGTCTGCCCTAGTCATTGTTTTCATGATGAGGCCCTGCTATCCTGGAGACAGCTGAAGACCCATCTACTCATGGGAATCAGTTAATTACTTCTTTGTTTTGCTCTGCGTGTGTGCACAGCTTCTTCTTTCCCTGTTAAACTGTCTTTTATTCCAACCCACAGTTTTTCTCACTTTTTTGATTCCGCCATTCTGCTGGTGCTGGAGTGAGCAGGTGGCTGTGTGGTACTTAGTTGCCAGCGGGGTTATTAACCTATACATCTCCAAAAACGTGACTATTTAAAAAAAGAAAAAAAAAAAAAAAATGACAATTATCTACATGTGGATAAAGTCTGCAATCTGAAAGCTGGTCCCTGCCTAAGGGACTATCATTGCACGTGGGCATTTGCACACATTGTTTGTGGCCATTCTGCAGGGATATCATTGTCCATGGCCATTCCACAGAGATATCCAGAAGATCACCCTCTTTTTAAGCAGATGCAATCATTTACTTGCCTCAATAGGTGAAGCTCTTGGAGGAAGATGTTTGACACGCAAGTATTTCAGGACATGCATCTGTGTGTCTTTAATGGGGTGCAAGTAATATATTTTGCCCTTGACCATGTTTGTACGTCTGTGTGCTGCAGCTCTGAAAGTCTACAGGGAGCTGTTTCTGGAAGCCCAAAGTGCTGCTCACGCATTAATCTCCTCATGGGTGGTCTAGCACACACACACAGGGAGTCTGCCGGGTATTTCATGGCTCCACCCATGCAGCCGCCACCGCATTATTCAGCCTTAGGCTGGAGGGCAGATCATGGTGTCCGGTGTCAGAGTACAGGGGCTTGAAATTGGGAACAAACCCTAAATAAGTTTAGAGAAATTTCATATGCAATGTGAAATGGAGGATAAGGGATAGGAAAAAATCATCTCATTACAGGTATCTGGAACATCTTAGCATGAAGGGAAAATAACTGAGTTACAGAAAAACAAACTGCTTCTCATTATGTGATTTTGGGAATGTCCATAAAACCACAGTTTTGCGGAAGAGTAGCCCCTCTTGCCTTTCAAAAATCTGTTTTTCCTCAGAAGGCCTCTCACACCAAGCCCCAGTGCCTAAAGGGAGGGTTTATGTATGCACAGAAAGCTTTATAGTGCATACTATATTTTCTCTATATTAAAATTCTTGCTTGCCTATGCAGTTAAGAGCTAGAGTTTTCAATTATTTTTTATTACTTCTAAGTAGATAACATTTGCTCAAATTCATAAGACACCGGCCATCTGCCATGACCACTAACAAGTTTAATAGCTTGGTCACATTACAGAAATAAATCACATTTAAAATATTGAAGACATTTTGCTCTGACAGGTTAGAGAGGAATTTCTGTGCTCACCTACTAAAGTATTTTCTGAAATACTGGAATTTTCCTGACCCCCAAAAGCAGATCATGTAAAATTATAATTTTACCTATAATTTTTTTCTTAAGTACAAATGTATTTATTTTTAGTGAAACAGGTCAAAGGTCTTCCAATTTCCTGCGTTGTTCGAAGCCAGAATGAGTGGTTCAATGGAAATAGTCTGCCCTGTGACACAAGAAGGTAGGGAAGTAATGAGAAGAGAAAAGCAGCATAGACAAGATTTCAGTTCATACCCTGATTTGCCTTTCAAATACCTCCTGTAAGCTCAGAGAAGGTTATAAGAGAGAAGCCCAAAGATGTTTAATGTGTTAAACAGCAGTGATCAATGTACTCCCATGTAGATGAATGAATGAAGGGAGCAAGGAAGGGAAAAACTCAGAAGGGACAACTTGCATTTCTCACTGATCAAAATCACAAAGGTAGACTCATAGAAGCACAGAACATACTGAGTTGGAAGGGACCCATGAGGTGAGTCCAACTCCCGGCTCTTTACAGGACATCCCAAGTGTCACACCATGTGCCTGAGAGTGCTGTGCAAGCATTCCTTGAACTTGTCATGCTGGTGCTGTGAGCACTTCCCTGGGGAGCCTGTTCCAGTGCCCACCAGTTCTCCCGGTGAACAACTTTTTCCTGATATACAACTTAAACATCATCGACTCAGCTTCCTGTCATTGCCTCATGTCCTGTCACTAGTCACCAGAGAGAAGAGATGTGTATCTGTCTCTCCATTTCCCCACATGAGGATCTTGAAGACCACAATGAGGTCTCCCCTCAGTCTGTTCTTCTCCAGGCTGAACAGACTATTAACCGTAGCTACTCCTCATACTACTGCCTCCCCCTCCATGCCCTTCAGCCTTCTTTAAGTCTGGATGAATATACAGTTGTTTGATGGTTGCTTCAACTTGCACATGAAAAGTATTTGATATTTTTATCAGCTATGTAAGAACCACTAATGGCTGCAAATTAAACAAAATGAGATGTTAGTTACTAAAGACAGTGAAAGATGGAAGAGATCCATTAGGTTACTTCAGCAAGCCCAGACCTCCTCCTGCCAGTACATTTCCAGAACTGAAATACAGCTATAAATGACCACACAATGGGTTCATGTCTGTTCTACAAATCACTCCAGAATATGCAGATAAAACACCAACAGCCACATAGATGCTGTGGCAGCACAACACCAAGCATGCAGACAAGTTGAAAGAAAGTTATCACTGAGTAAGTGTCTTCATTAGAGAGAGGCTGGGACCCTTCTCAGGACTTGGATGAGCTGTAGGAGAGAGCCATTGCTTTGGCCTGTACACAGTGTGGCAAGAAACATTCTCACTAATTTCTACTGGATTAATGCAGACAGCAATGAGAGAGATTAGAAATCGACAAGACTCACATTCAGCAGAGTATTTCACTCCTTGATTTTTCATCACCAGAATTTTTTAATTATCTGCACAGTGCACAGCTTGGCCAACCTGCACTAAAAGGGCTGTGGCTGACCCTGGGACACTAAACTCAAGCTGAATATAGAACTTAAAGTGAAGCTTACTTGGAAGTTACCTTGTGTGGTGTGTAATGGTGCTGGGTAGGTCAAGATACAGCTAATCCTTTTGTTTCTGAGAGATTTAGCAACCCATTGGTCAAAAGTTTCAGGGAAAGCCATTGCCCAGATTTTGTTCTGCGTGTTTGGAAACAGCAAAATTTCTGTTTCAATTTGTCTTTCAATATGTCTAAGGGAAGGACAACGGCAACATTGTTTTGTCAGTAAACAATTTCTGCAACTTCAACAAGACCACATGGCCTAAAAATTATTCAACAGCTTCAGGATATTTCTATTGTCATTACATTTACTTGTATGCATTTTACTTTGCTCTGTGAGTTTATGCTGCAAATCCTCACTTGCTAAAAGTAAATTCCATTCCTATTCCTTCCCAGGAACAGTGTGGCCATCGTCTTCCCAGCAACAGGAAATTGTGGGAAGGAAGTAGAGAAGTCAGATTTTAAATGATTTTATCTAAATCTAGATGGGCAAGTTGCCATCAGAGACAGTTAAATCCCCAAGAAGGTGGCTAACTCAATCTGAAGGTAGAAACTAGAGAAACAGCAGCTTTCCATTTGGTTGGAATCAGTCTCAAAGAGAATATTCAAAACTTGTACTATCTTCAAAAATGAAGACAAAGTAAAAGGATTGCTTCCTTCCTTTTCAGTTCCCTCTTGGGTAACCCAATGAGGGGTGTACACTGTAAAATAACCCAGTGTAGAGGGTTTATCCAAGCAGCTGAAGATCAATTTATTTAAACTTATCAAACATTTTCTTTTGTGAACTTTCTAGTGCACTCTCCCCACTTTTTTTCTTTTTTTTTTTTTTTTTTTTTCTCCATAGTTGAGTTCATAGCTGGATGACATATTCATAGCATCAGCTAAAAGTATAAGGTTTTGTTATCCAGACCTTGGACATCTGTTTGTAAGGGGTTCTTGTCTTTATTTAATTTCATTTTATTTCATTCCAACTCTTCATGCCTATTATAACTTTGAACTTGGGGGAGTTAGCGGGGAAGGGAAGAAAGGGGAGTGTTTTCATAATTCAATTAAGGTGCTCCTTGTAACCAGGACCCAGAACAGTGCTGCTCTGCATTACTGCACGCAGATTTCATTTGAAATTAAACACAGCATCAGAGCTTCTCATGTCATTTGCAAATGAAAACCAGGTGTTTCCAAGTCAGAAGTGCCAGGCAAACACTATACTCTATTTTTTCTAGAAAGGGTAAAAAGCTATAAACGAAAACAATTTCCAAAAAGGAAAAAAAAAAAAAAATTTTTATTTCCTCCCCTGCTGATTCAATTCTTGAAACAAGGAAAACCAGAGAAAACAGACCCTCGGTTTTATACTTTGTACATCAGTGTTTGGGAGAAGTCTGTCTACTTAAAAAATGGTCATACTTGCTCCTTAGTATCATCCCATTCTGGGAAGCTTTTCTCAAATCTGATTTCAAGACATAAATGGTTATAAAGCTGTTCAGGGCTAACCACATTTCAAGAGTTTTTCAATATGTTGTCCTGCACGTGTAGTAGACATACCAGACACCTATGCAAGAGAAAATGGTGTAGGCAAAATTTCTACATCCACTAGGAAGAACACCAGCACAGAACAAAGAAAGTCTAGGTTGTTTTGACTCTTCCCAGAAATGAGGGAAGAAAAAAGTACTTGAAACACTGTAGTTTCACTGTCTGAATAATGTGGAAAAGTATTTTTCACTTACATTGCTTGATATCAGGCCTCTTTAACGAGGTCTAGGAAAACAGTTAAATAGCCACAGCCCTTGGATGAAACAGATAACATGCATGTGGAAAAAAAAAAACTGAGTTCTGAAAGAGAAATTGAGCTCTTAAGAGCAAGCAGTGTCTCCCAAGTATTGTCTCCTCAATATTAAACTAAATTTTCCATATATCTAGGGGCAAATAAACTCCTGAATGGCAACAAACACTGGTTAATCAAGAGCACATTATGAAAGCAGTAAGATTAAATAACAAAGCAAAACAGAGTTTAATGTCTCTAATAGACATTCTTTTGTGATCAAATTACTTGGAGGATCAGACTTCCATGACATTCTATACAGTGCTGATGTTTCAGTGTCCCAGATGACATACTTTGTCTGATACACTAGAAAGTGCAATCTTGGATCCTCATAATTCATCTAAAAACCTCAACAGCAACAGAATATTCAACTAAAGCTGCATGGATGTAAGTCCTTGAACATGAAACAGAAGAACAGGAAATGCTGAACAAAAGATCCACCTGAGTTCTTCCAGTCCCACAAGTTAGTAGTTACACTGTCATCTGAATATCAGAATTTTGGGGTGGTGTTTTTCTTGTGTTTTTGTAGTTTGAAATCAGCATTGCAAAATTCAAAGAGCTTTCCTTCCCGGCACTCTTATATAGAATTGAACAATAAAGGTCAGGTTGGACCTGTTCTACTGGGTGGCATCCCTGCCCATGGTCAGATGGTTGGAACCAGATGATCTTTAAGGGCTTTGTGAACCCAAAGCATTCTATCATTCTGCTATTAAAGGAAGTGGAAATTAACCTGATCAACAAGAGAACATGATCTTTAGCACTCAGTCAATATCCTTACTTTTCATCAATGCTAATTTATTCAGATTATTCTCTTCCATTGCAGAACTGCAGCCACAGTTATAAAAGTAATGAAGACTGCTCTCCACAAGCCAGTCAGTTTTATTCAAAGGTGGATGAGAAATTGGCTAAATGGCTAAGGGATATTTACTATGAATCATTCATCAAATAGCCATTTTAAATTAAGACAAAAGGGGTCCCTTGATATTCTGAACAAAGCAGAAGTGGGGCCTCCGTGTACACAAAACTGCTAATCGGTACATTCCTATGCAATGCTGCAAGAAATAAATTTCTCTTTGAACCTTCAAAGTAACTCTGATTCACTTAGGAAGTTGCTACATGACTTTCTAGAAACATTTTATTGTATAGAGAGTGACCTGAAGATCAGGCAACAAACCTATTTCACTGAATAAGCAGGACAAATTTTCAAAAAAAAGAAAGTATTCCTCCCAATTTGAAGCAATATTTTAATATCAACGAACAAAGACATACAAATATTGCCCTATTTTATCAAACTGTTTGCCCTTGCTTACACTGAAACTATTTTTAAGGTCTGATCAATATTTTCTACTTTCTGTTTTCTGAAAAATGTTTGCTATCACTGTGAAGGGCACTATAAACATTTGCACTGATAAAACATTTCTAAAGGCAAAAACCCCCCACTTTTTCTCTTAAAAAAAGTTGCTTTTGAATGTTGTTCAGCATCTAGTTTTACACAGTCATTAATATAAACATAAAGAATTCCAGAGTTTTCTAGAATTAATTTTCTTCTGTAATTACACGATCTTCTCCTCAGTAGCATTGTGAAAAGACAGAAAACAGGAAAGCAAGTAAGTGTTTGGATTCTGCGTCAAAGAAAGGATAAAGACTAGAAAAATATCTCCCGGCATTGTTTTCCTTCCCCAATTTAACCTCTCTCTTCTCTTTTTTGACCAGATCCACACTCCTCTCAAATAAATTTAGATTCAATCTTTTCTAAAGGTTCTTCTTTAGTTCACAAACAGCTGATTTGTGAGTAAACATGTTGGACATTTCTCTAGAGCCGTCTATGAATATTCCCTAGCTAAATCCATGAAGAGAAGCATAAAGAAGAATGTGATTGCTGCAAAACACAAATTCATAACAAATAAATTATTTTTATACCACCAACCCAGTCTGGTTTCTGGATGAATTAGCAGAAAACTGATTATGAGGCAAAGTGAAAGCTTTTTAAATCTGCCTCAGTTCTGGCAACAGATTGAAAAAAATACATACCTTGGATAAAGGCATGCGATATGATCCCCAATCTAGATCTTAAGTACATTATCACTCTACTTCAGTGGATTGAAGCACTGCTTAAACTATTCTAGGTCTTTGTTATGGTGGGTTGTTCAGACACCTTTCCAGAAGACCCCAGAAATGCCTACTTCTTTTAACAACTGTGTTTTATTTGGAAAATTCTGTTTGTTGTGCTCCTCTGTAAGTGTCTCACCTACAACACCTAACAGCATCAAGAGGAAAACTCTGCCTTTATCAGTAGGGATTAGACCATAGTAGCCACCTGAGTTCCCCTTTTGCAACCGCAGCACTGCCTTAAGTCTATTTACAGGGACAGGAAACAAACACATACACAGAAAGTCAAATATTCATCTAGGATAAGTCATGGTAGCAGTACTAACTTCAGTAATGTGTTCTGCTTTCATGATCTTCTGAACTGGTCCAACAGCACTGGTTTTAAACAAAGGTGCAGCAAGGTTCAGGTTAAGACTGATGGAAGATTCAAAGGGGCTGTGGCTCTACTCTATAAATGTTGATTTTTTTAGAGACTTGAGACAGGGATTGAATTTTGCATGCTGGAATCTCTTGCATACCCTAAAATCTAAAAAGGTAATAAGCCCTACACTCCAGACATCTGCACTGCTTCCTGTTTATGCCCTAACTTTTCTTATCCTTTTATTTTCTCCCTCAGGCAAAAAATAATCCTGTCTCTGGTCTATAGCTAGCAAAGGTTTATTCACAAGGTTAAAACTGGTCAGCTGGCTCTGATTATGAATGACTCTATCGGGTAATAAGACAGGCTTTCTCACTTGTATAAACTTGTATAATAAACTTGCTGAATAGAAAACCTATATCACTCTAACCAATGAGAGTTTTATCAGTTTTATTAGGGTCAAAACTCACTAGTAAGTATCTGATATCCATATTTATCCCATAATTGAAAATTAATTTTCTGTAAGCAGCAAAATTGATGTTTCTTTCCAGAGAAGAGAAATAATCCATCCTATTTAAAATAGCATAATATCTTGTTGTTCGGACAACAAGGACAGCAGTGTTTGCTGATATTTTCAAGCATTTGTGCTCAAAAAGGATCTTTGTCTGAGTGGTAGGGAAAAGTTCAATACAAAAATCATGGTATTCCATTAGCCAGAGCAGATTTGGAAAACTTACTTAATAATTGGGTTATACTTCCTCAACAGTCAGAACAATGTTAAACTAGCAGTCTCTGAGAACTCTAAAAGAATCTGTTCAAAGCTTTGTAAGACAAATTTTTCAAAAAGTATTAAAATATTTAGACCAATAAGGATATTCTGAATTCTAATATCCAAGTATATATGTAAAGATGAAGTAAAATGCAGAGAACTTTACAGCTTCACAGCTTTGGGAAACAGGACAACCCGTAACTACAACAGTCGGGAAAAACCTACTGCAGATAATTCCACTTAATTATATTTGATGTTTATCAGTTTTGAAAATTATTTACTGCACTACATTAACTACAGTATAACTGTTACTATTCTACAGTGAATCGGTAGAAAAATTGCCATTGGCCTCAAGGAATGAGAAAAGCTGTCATTCAGAACCATATGGAAAAATAAGTGAGAGATATTTAAAAAAGCAATAAATTATTTTTAGCAATACACTATTAATAAAGATGGAATGAATGAATACCATATAGGTAGAAACAGAATAATTCAGAGAGACATTAATGACAATCATCCAGTCCAACTGCCTGACACTTTCTGGAGTGACAAAAAGCTTAAGACGGTGTTGCCTTAATGTCTCTTAAACACTGGCATACTTGGGGCACTGAGCACTACTCCAGGAGCTGTTTTACCTCTCATATAAGAAATATTTTAATATCAAGTCTAAGTCTTATATGGTAAAGCTTTGAACCATTTCTGTGCATTCTGTCACTGGGTATAGGGAAAATTCTCAGCACCTTCCTTCCCCTTACTCTCCCAGGAAGCCTAAGAAGCATGGATCAACGGGTTTTTTTACCACCCAGGAAACTCGAGAGCTTTAGCAACTTGTTATAGCACACAATATTAATTCACATTTTGAAAAAGCCTACAAACAAATTATTTTCCTAGGGAAATCATGTAGATATTTTATAAAGTAAATATGCATGCTTCGATAACTAGCTTGATACAAACTCCTCATGCTTTAAGTAGGCTCCTAGTTCTTAGTTTATTAATGTTTGAAGTATAATTTGTTCATTCATTGACCTTATGAGCTCAAGTAACTAGTGAGTCACATTTCAAATTTCATGAGAAATGTCTTGCTAGGGAATCAAGTGACAGGTTTGTTAACTTTTAATTTTAGAATGATGTTGATATAAATTATAAAGACTTGTCCTTTCTCTAAACTTCCCTTCCTCAGGAGTGTTAATGAGGCTCAAACACACTAATACCTACAGCATGGAAAACACACCACCTCTTTAAGGTGAAGAGTCCTCTGCTGGCCAGACAGCATTCAAGCTTTTGGCTCCAGCAGCCCCACTCACTGGCACTCAGTTGACATCAGTATCAACACGCAGAGGTTTAAAACAGGAAAAAAGCTGGAACATTTTGTCTCTCACATTTGACAGGAAATGCTCTATTTTCTCCTCTACACTTGAAATAGCATTTCTCCTCCTTAATCCTGTTAGAGAATACTAACACAAGAGAGATGACAGCAGCATTTTCTGCAGCCTAACAGCACCCTAACCGTGTAACAGCTGTGCCTGCTAGAAACAAGGATCATGCAGGTTACAGTTCTACTACATTACTTCATGGCAGCACAGGAACCATAATCTACAGAAACATTTTCAGATCTTTTTAGGTCACCTGTGACAATAGGGTATGTGTGAGCCATTAGCACATTTGAGAAAGAGTTTGAAGGGATTTCATCCCTTTTGTGATAGCACTCACAGGCCACAGCGTTAAGTGTCCCTCTCCAGCATTTCCTTTAAAGGCCGGCTGGCACAGACCTGTCTGCCTTAAGCAGAGAAACAGCTAAGGTGCTATATATCCTCAGGAGGGCATGGACTGACCAGGCCTGTATTACAGTGTTTCACAGCTGCTAAACGAGAGTCAGATGTTTGCAGTTTTATTACTGAAGAAGTACATTCGCACATAGATTCCTCTCCCACTAATCTCCAACACCACTTACATGGGTACTGGGTATGAGGGCAACTTAAGGGTAACTCTTCATGTGAGACTCCTCATTCCAGTTACCAAACATGGAACAATGAAGAAAAGACATGGCCATTCTTCAGCTGTTAGCCAAAAATCTGTACTTTCAGGAAAGTGAGAAATATAAGTTAGCTTTTCTAGTGATACTTACAGCTTATGATGCTCTAAGGAAGAAAAAAAAATAATATTAAGCAAAAGAATCTGAGAAAATCTTCAGAAACTTAAAATCAAGCAACACTTTGGCAGAACCATGGCTTCAAGGATTCATGAACAGACTGATTCAGTGCAAGTTACTGTGTGTTTCTTGGAATCTCTTATCCTTAAACTCAAAATTGCATGCTGTTTTATCTCCATTTATAAGGCAGCATACTTTTTCCAAATTTGGCATATCCTGTTGTCTCCCAAAGAGTATTTCCTCCCAGCCTCATTGCACACCATTGCAAGAAAGAAATACTATACAAAGGGACAGAGGTCAAGAAATGAGATCCAAAAATAACTCGCTATGGGGAGGGTTATCCACAGGGGACTCCATCATATATTTAGTCATGTACATAATACATAGGACAAACAAAAATCAGCTGACAGGCAATGTGGCAGTAGAATAAGTATTCAGGCAGTAAATTTTAATAAAGTCAATTAGGGTAATTTTTTAGGTCTCGTCTCACAAACTTTAATTGTCTTTTCTTTCAAAGTTATCTTGCATGGTGTTTGTTGGAAATATTTCTCCCAATAGTCGTAACAATGAGTGTCAAGCACCATTGCATGGCTTTTGACTCTCAATCCATGTAAAACCTATCAAGCAGTAATAAGTCTATGTTTGAGTCTATGGTTTCTGCAACACATGTCACTCTAGGCCATCAGAAGTACAACAATTCCTTACTCCTTGTTGTCTATACTTTTCACCGGTACAATCTTGAGATTGCCCGAGTGCTAGCAGTTTATGCAAAATAGGACAGCTGTCCTGTACCATAAGATGAAGGAAGGTCTTTGTGATCCCAAGATAAACTGATGACAGGTCTGTGGGTTTTAAATTAAGTATTTAATCCACCCAAAACTTTTTCAAAGAAGCAATTTCTCAACTAGTGAAGGTATCCTGGACATGTCATCTACCCAAACCCAAGTCATTACAAAGATCTGTGAGAAGAACATATGTGGAGAAAGGCAGGAGGGAGAGAGCGGGACTGGAACGCCTACAAATCCTTATTTCTTAATCCTAATTTCTTAATAATTATTGCATCCAGTCCTCCAGAAACCTAGGAAATGAAAAGTGTTAGATGCCTTATCATGCATACCCCTCTTAAACACACTCTGAGAGCAAGAGACCAGCAGTTTGCACAATATGTTGTACTTTCTCTACTTGAATCTTCAATTCCACTTTCACCTATTCAAATGTATCTTTTCTCCTTGGATCATTTCCAGTTTTTCTCCTGCCAAGTCCAGGTCCTCCACCCTTCAAATCTCTATTTCTTGTCATGTTGCAAAAGTATTTTTTACATGAATTTGAATCATTGGCTCTAGTATTCCACTCCAAAACTCAGAAAATTAATTTTGCCTCTCTCCTGCTATTATTTGCCAACAATCTCTCCTACTCTTGACATACATGCAGGTGTTCAGCTGCTATAGCCTTGGTATTTAAAGTATCTTCCTTTCTTCTCCTAATAACCTGGTCTCAACAGCAAGGTCAGAGCCAGGAGAATCTCCCTCAATGTATTTTCCACAGCTCCAGTTGCAGTCGTGTTAATTAGGATCTGTTGAGGACAGAGGGATTAGTTTTGGCTAAGGGAATAGAATTAGGGCCTGGACAAGCCCACTAGACTTCCCATGACAAGGTTTTCCTTAATTCTAAAGCCTCCATTTTTATAAAAGTTTTATATAACTTCTCAAGGTCACAGCAGTGTTGTACCAAGACAGATTTCTGGTTTTTAATATGAAGAGGACTTAAAACTTCTTCTTTTCCAATTTCTCCTTTTATCCTTTTTTTTTTTTTCAGGCTATAGCCTTTGCTAAGGTTTAGGCCAAAGAAACTTCCCTCTGGGAATAGAGCTTTTCTCCCTTCTCCAGTACCCTAAACTGGGCTTTCTAACAACTTCTTGTTCCCAAGAAAAGTTTAAACTTAGCATTTATCTCAGAGCATTGGACTAAGCTGTCAGTCAAAGCAGGCTTCCAAATCTGTGGTCCATCAGGGAAGAACACAGAGGAAACTTCACCAATGCTTGAGTCACATGAATTATGCCATGGGTACAAAGATAGAACAATCTTCTTTCCCAATATATTGGTCCCAATATGCTTTAGGTTGTGATTTTTCTCAGTGTCTTGATTCTCTGCAAATGCAGGGATTACTGAGAAAGAGGTAAAGAGGCAAGCCAAGAGCTTTCCCATATGGTGTCCCAATGAAGTCCTGTTGCTCTTTGGCCTTTAGGTGCCAGAAAGCAAATAAACTGCAAGTTTCTCTCTAAGTCTGAATTTCTTACTTTTTATCAGTTAAAGGAATACTACAAGGGTATATTTTTGAAATACTAGGAAAACAGGAAATCGTACAGCATAAATTGCAGAGAAGAGACAAAAAGACATGACATCTATTATAACTATGAGACATTTCCAGAGCCCATGGATTACCAACCCATACTGGCTATACTGGCTGTGATAATGGGAGTAGACATTTCCAAGAAATAAAGCAGCTAAAGCACAAATAGGTTTTAGTTAGGACAACTCTGATTTTACTGTCACAACAGCTTGTGAGTTTTATGGCACAAAAAGAAAGTCCTTTAAAAACACTCTTTGCACATCTGAAAGAGCAAGCCCATAAGTTCAGTTTTCAGTAATTTTGGGATTAATAAATCATACAGACAGTTCCATGCAAAATACTTGCAATGCTGAATAATCAGGGACCAAAATAATCAAAGCTGCTGTTTAGCACAGATCCATATTTACAACAGATACTAGGGACCAGGGTTGGAGAAGTGGGAGAGAGACTGTCCATTAGGGACTTTATCCAACAGAAAAGTCTAACATAAAAGTAGAGCACACTTGCCATATGTGATAATAAAAAGAACAGCCCAGTTGTTTCTTTCAGCTGAAGCACTTCCTTTACTTTTGTAAAGCAAATTAACAAATGAAATGTTAAAACTGAATTGTCAGGTCTTGGCACTGATAAAAATGAATGTGTGTCCCAGAGGAAAAACCACTGCCATGTTTACCAGCATAGAAACAGAAAACTAAATTTCTGTATGAACAAGCATAAACTGTCTGTTTGACACTCATGTTGCTGCTATCTTCTCACCCAATGGTCACAGGTCTGCTATTTCAATCCTTGGGCTGTTCTTTGGTTATAATGCAAATACTAGCATTTGCATAATCTTCAAAGGATTTTAGCATGGTTATGACTTGTGCAAATATACTTTTGGGCTTTCTATTTTTCCACTAATGCAGGAGGGAAAAATAAGTTTCAATCTTCATTTTCTGTCTCACTGACCCGGTTTTGAAACCATGCTTTTGCATTTGGACAACAATTTCTGCAGCTAGATTAGAGTTTTATTAGTTTCTGTAGATAGGAGATCAGGCTCTTAAAGCTGGTCTTCCGTTCTTTGCTGAACCAGTGTTACTCTGTTTCTCAATGACACCCGTAAGCTCAATTTTAAATGTTCTCTGAATATATCCCAGCATGAGCCCATGACTGGAGAATTACGGATGGCTATCCTGTAACAACTTCACACTGCTGCCTGTTGCTCAGCAGTCCTGTGATAGAAGCTGAAAATGAACACAGATAGTAGTCCCTTCCTTGTCCCACACAGCATGGGGCAGCAGCTGCTGGGAGAGTTATCTATCATGCCTCTGACATAACATCCCAGTCCATGCCATGGCAGTGGCATGCTGGAGCAGGAAGCAGGTGGCACATTTCTGCAGGAAGCACTGGTGCCTTGGCAAGTGCATTGCAGACAGCAAGTCTGATAATCCCAAGCATGTGACCACAATTCCAGGCCCCCCAACCATCACTGAAAGAGGCTGTGCTATTCCTGCAGGTGCTCCTGGGCAACAGCTTGGAAAGCAAGTGTTCTGCCATATGGGGCCATGGGCAGGGAGCCACTGCTGAAGATACGTTTGGCACGTAGGCTCTTGGGGAAGAGATTAAAGCACTCTGCTGTGAGAGGCAAAGATGAGACTCCCACATGGAGTCTCTTTCATTGGAGATACTCAAGAACCATCTGGATGCAATTTTGTGCAATGTACTCTAGGGAGACCTTGCTTGAGCAGAGAGGTTGGATGAGATGACCCACTGTGGTCCCTTCCAACTTGACCCATTCTGTGAGGCTGTGATTCTGTGACAGCCCAATAGCAGCAGATTGCAGGCAAATCTTCAGAATCAAATCTGATTTCCCGGAAGAGGGCTGTAAAAGACTGTAACAATACTAGAAACTGAATTATCATGAAGGTGAGTCTGGCAGGACATTACATTTGAGAGGTAGCTGAGGGAGAGCAAAATTATTCAGTTCACACACTCAGAAGTCTGTGTATCACCTTTCAACATCCCTGCAGGAATCCACATGAGCACAGTTTCTGTCCTTTCAGCTGTGTGCAGGAGGCCACCAGCAGAGACTAGAGGGGAAATATTTGTGACACAGTCATGACAGCAGACACATTTGAAACATGGATTGTAGGGGGATGGAAACCACAAAATATAGTAAATAATAAATAGTTTGACCATTAATTAAAAATAAAATGCAATAGACTTCTTCATGAACACCTTTACAATTACAGTAAAGTAGTAGTATCCTTAAGCGTACTTGAGTTACACCATGCATTTGTGCCTCTGACTTGCTGTACTGTGCACTGATTTCCTTCTAAATATAGGGAATTTGTTCTGTAATGGCATTACTAAGTCCACCATGGGAACTGTCTTCTTAAATTTTATCCAGAAATAAGATTATAACTGCATTCTAAAGAGCAAAAAATTACAGTGGAATGAGCTAAAATTTCTACATAGGAATGAGATTGCAAATATTTGTGAAACAGAGGAATTAAGAAGAAGAATAAATTGGGATTTATGCATAGAATCAGAGAAGCTGTGGTTCTAAACCAAAATTCTCCTGTAAATTTAGGCTCCATACTGTTTAACTGTACCGCATGACAGTCCAAAAGAAAATCAATCTTAACAATTAACACCATGTTTTATGGACTTCTAGATGTATTTAAAACATACAGACTAAACTGCCCTGCAGAAAAGATCTAACAACTTGGAGTTTTGGCAAGAAGGAGAAATTTAGTTAGGTCTAGACACAGATTGCTTTGAGCTTTTGAATATTAATAAATAATCTTCTCACATGGAATCACTGAGTATATTAGTTACAGCTTACTGTCACCCTGACATTGGCCCCTTAAATTTGCTTCCATTAATTAAATTAATTACTAACTGCAAGTGCAGGTATGCAGTTCCTGTAGGAATTTCTTGATTATCTAGCTTAGCTGTTTTCATCAAAACTTCGGTGTGCTCAACATCAAATAACATAAATCAAGCATTCAGTGAAACAGTATTCAAAAGAATGAAATACAAACCAGTGGTGAGAGACAGAGCCACCTCATTGAATCCACTCACCTGGGTAATTACTAGTAGATCTCTTTCCTGGAAAGACCATATTTGTCCAAAAAAAAAAAAAACCAAAAAAAAAACAAATCAAAACAGCACTGAAGACAGACATTGCAGATATTGTAACTTTTACATATCATCCTCAAACCAAAGAGATCTACCAACTTCATGTCACAGGAAGTTCATTTGCAGTACCATTTTACAGTCACTCTGTCAAGTAGTTGAAAATCTCTAAGATGACTTTGTAACATTGTGTAGTACAAGCATTGAGTCAGTAAAAGCTGTGGTAGATGAAGGAAAAACAAACAGTAGACAACAGCAACCAATGTAAGTCTGTCTCTCAAGTATCTCATAGCAGCCTGGGAGCAGGAAACTCCACACCCAGGAGCATCACTCTTGGGCACGAACAGCAAGGAAAGCACTACCCCTTGCCTGAGGCATCAGCTGTCCTTTGGGATGCTAGTAAGAAAATATTATAGAAATAGTGGGGTTAAAAAGAGGACCTCCTGATGACTCCAGATGTGCAAGTAAAGTGAACAAAACTCTGAGACTCCCTGATCAGTATTACACATCTTTTTCAGATGCAAGGGATGAACCACTACTTCGAAGAACTTGTGTCATTGCTAAGGGCAACTAGCAACAACTCAAATATGAGAGAAATGCAATGAAATTACACTGCTATAATAAGACAATACTGGCATCCAGTGGATTTTAAAATATGCCGTAAATGGATATTTTTTTTGTGATATTGTTTATTTGTTTGATTGATCTTGTTTGTCCTTTTTATTTTCCTGTAAAGAAGTGCTTCCTTTTGAAACAGATTTTTGATCCATCTCCCACATCTTGTTAACTAAGTACAGTAGAGACTGTGATTTATTCCTACAGAAAAATGCAGAAAGTTTTGTTACACCTCTTCCGGATTCAGTTTTGGCACTCAATAAGGTACATTGTTGCAGCAGGCAATAAAAAATATGCAGGAGCATTTCAGTTCAGTAGTTCATGTTTTACCAAGACCTAGACAGCAGAGACCTACAAAACCTGCTGGTTTTGTCCAGGTTCCCATACCAGGATATCAGGGTCTCTGCAGTAAACTCCATCATGTTACAAGAAACAGTTCAAAAGAATAAATAAATTAAATCTTATGAGAGGACTAAGAGGAGCATGGGTGGGGTAAAGAACCTTATCTATTAAGTACTTAAACAATAGCAAAAAGTTGCAATGTTAGGCAGGGAACAAGATCATGGCTTTTCAGAGAAAATCCAGGAGTCATTAGAATAGTTTATGGATTTGGCACAGGAAAACCCTTTTGGAGAAACTTGCTAGCAACAGTAACTCTGAGAAAGTGCTTTCCTTTGGTTCGTACCAAATGTAGGTTGAACAGTATTGGGCATACACACACAAGCTCCACAAAAGACTGAACTTTCTCTGCTGTCTTTGCTGCCACTCTGACTTAGGATTGTGGGAAAGAAGCTCATTCAGGGTGATACCTTGCCCTCTCTGGTATAGTGGGCAGCTGATGTGCCAGATTTGTGGTTTTTTGTGATAGGGAATTCTCCAACCACAGAATCACCTTTTGGTAGCTACAGATCTAAGCCAGGCTTCACCAATCAACTGTGCCATTGCACAAGCTTCTGTAGATCCTTAACATCATAACGAGTTTCTGCTGCAAATTTATTTTGGTTTATTTTTAACAATTTTGCCCCCAAATTTTGGTGTTTTAGGTATTTATCTCAAAGTAAACCTCCCAACAATGTATTGGTTTTAAATTCCAATTCCTCAATATATTTAAGCTTATTCACATATGCAAACAAATACTTCATTCCACTGGAATTTTTACTGAAGCAGAAATGCAATTACATTTGCAAAACTCACTGAAAAGAAACACTGTACACTTCACTGATGTTCCTACCTTAAAAACAGTTGTCAAATTTTAAAATACCTGGGTTTGAAAACAAAGGAAAACCAGAAGCAATTATCACTTTATTCTGCCTGGCAAAACAATGTAAAACTGGATAGTTCTGTTGGGTTAGAGAATGATGGGAGAGGACAGTTTACAAGATGAGGCTTGTTAGAGCTTGAAACATCCCCCTCTATCTATTCAGATATTTTAGAAGCACTTATACTGCCTCACATCTGAGTCAGCTCAACCACATACAGTGTTTCAATTTATTTCCATAAGAAGAATAAAATAACCCCCAGGTACATTGCAGGAAAAATGCTTACACTCAGACCTCTATTAGAGCAGATAATGGACAGATCATAACACCTACTTCATCAATAAGTGTTTTATATTTTCCTTTTCTGTTGCTACAGGAGTCACACCTTCTACATGAGTTTTTTTATTTTACTGGATAAACAACAGAATAAAGTTTGTTTTTTCCCAAATTTCAGCAGTTTGCAGGATTATAAGTCCCAGTGTAGTCAATATCATTCAAATATGAGACCAGATGTCTTCGTGTTTGCAATACATTCTTTTGGAACAGCTTGTCAATTCACAGTCAGTCTTCTTAAATCTGATAAAGAGGGTTTTGTGTAAGGGTATTCTGATCTCTTTGTTAGCCCAAGCGATTTGAAACCTTGTACTACAGTTTTAAATTAGGTACCTAAAGATCCACTCTGCTCACTATATAATAATGGACTAACTCAGATGCTAATTTAACTTCTATCTCTCATTCCTTTTATATGATCACAGAATCGATCAAGAAAAGATCTCTAAGATCACTGAGTTTAGCTATTAATCCATCTTAGCCATCTTCACTAAATCCCCAAGTGCCATATCTACATGTCTATTACATGCTTCCATAGACGGTAACTCAACCAATTCCCTGTTCCAAGCCTTTTCCAATGTTTAACTACCCTTTCAGTGAAGAAACTTCCCCTAATATCCAATCTAAACTTCCCCTGATACAGGCCATTTCCTGCTGTAATGTCACCTGTTACCTCACCTTGGTGAGGCTGAGCCCCACCTCACCAAGTATCCTTTCAGGCAGTAATAGAGAACTGTAAAGTTTCTCTTGAGCATCTTTTTCTCCAGGCTAAGCATGCCAACTCTCTCAGCTGCTCCTGGTCAGGTTCGTGCTCCAGACCCTTCACCAGCCCTATTGCCCTGTTCGGACCTCGCTCAGTGAGGTAGTGAGTAGTCAGTCACTCAGTGAGTAGTTCCCTTATTAGGGAGGGGACCAGAACAACAGACAAGACAGAAGGTGTGGCCTCACCAGTACTGAGTACAGGGGGACAGACACTTCCCTAGTCCTGCTGGCCTCACTATTGCTGATGTAGGCCAGGATGCCATTGGCTTTCTTGGCCACCTGGATGCAGCCCTGGCTCATATTCAGTGATTAACACCTCCAGATCCTTTCCCTCTGGTCGGCTTTCCAGCCACTCCTTCCCCAGCCTGCAGCTCTGCACTGGGCTGTTGTGACCCAAGTGCAAGACCTGGCACTTGGCCTTGTTGAACCTCACACAACTGGCCTCAGCCCATCAATCCATCCTGTCCAGATCCCTCTGCAGAGCCTTCCCGCTCTCCAGCAGATCATCTGCAAACTGACGGACAGTGCACTCGATCCCCTCATCCAGATCATTGATGAAGATATTAAACAAGACTGAGTGCAAAACTGAACCGTGGGGAACACTACAAATGACTGGATTTGTAGTCCAGTCCAGATTGTCCTCCAACTGGATTTACCTCCATTCATGACTATGGAGTTGTGGCGGGCTGGGCCATCCAGCCAGTTTTTTTAACCAGTGAACAGTGCATCTGTCCTGACCATGAGCAGCCAGTTTCTCCAGAAGAATGCTGTGGGAGACAGTGTCAAAGGCTTTACTAAAAAGAAAAAAACCACAGCCTTTCTTTTACCCACTAAACAGGTCACCCTGTCATAGAAGGACATCAGGTTGGTCAAGCAGGACCTGCCTTTCTTAAACCCATGCTGGTGCAGACTGATGTCCTGGCAGTCCTGCATGTGCCATGTGATGGCACTTAGGATGATCTGCTTCATGACCTTCCCCAGCACTGAGGTCGGGCTGACAGGCCTTTAGTTTTCCAGATCCTTCTTCCAAGCCTTCTTACAGATTGGCATCAAACTGGCCAACCTGGTTGTCTGGGATGTCCCTGGTTAGCCAGGACTGCTGGTAAATGATTGAAACAGGTTTGATGAACTCATGTGCCAAGTCCAGCATGAAAACCTAATTGTGTTAGTTTAAGCAGGTCCTTAACAAAATGGTTTAACTGCTATGTTGCTTTCACTTTTGTAGGGATTCAGGGCTGACAGCTGCACAGGCAGAACAGTAACATCTTCACTTGGGTAAAGAAAGAGCACCGACAGAAACTTCTCAAAGTCAGGCTGGGTGCAATTCTGAATGACAAGTGAATATGATACCACAACATGTCCCTCACTAAATTCTACATTTCAGTTTTTTAGAGGTGAGAAAGAGCCTCAGCTCATGCTCAGCATGGACTTTAATAAGGTTTCTAATGTCCTGGAGTCCTGGTGAGAAACCTCGAGGACCATTACCTCATTGCCTGATTGAGCAGGCATCTATACAGTTTTCACACCTTCTTATACAGTTAAGCATAACTTCATTATCCTTCCTTTCTTCTTCCAAATGAGTTTTGCAATAAATTCAAAATGACCTAACACTGATAGGCAAAGAAAAATCCCTGATCCTAGAAAGAAAAGAAATTGAATAGGGTTGGGAAAACTAGATTTTAACAAGACGTGTTTAGTGGCTTAAAAGGATCTGACAATTATGAATGTAGGAGGTTGCTTCTTAGATTCAAATATTTAAATACGGTTTTTTATAACCTTGTATATTTATTACAAAAGCTCAGAAAGCTCCAATCTTCTGTTGGGAAGATGTGGGTTAACACAAGAGTTCAAGAAACCAGTATTTTCAAGAGACTCTATCATGCTTTGAGATTGGTTCAGTTGGTTAAACATGTTGTTAATAAAGCTGAGGTAGTGGGTTCAATCCCTGTATGGACATTCACTTAGGAGTTGGACTTGATGATCCTTGTGGGTCCCTTCCAACTCAGAACATTCCATGATTCCACTGTTGCTTCAGGAAATGGTTGCATCCCACACAGGTCTCTCAGTTCAAGACATTTCTTTTCTCCCTGCCTTCCTGGTAAAGGGTATGAAAAGGAAAAGCAAGCAATGGACATACTGCAGAAGGAAATAGGATGGACATATGAACTTGCATGCACACATATAAAACATGTAACCATGTATTATGTCCCCTTGATGTCCATAAAAATTCTACTTGCAAAAGCTCGTTCTAGCAACCCTAACCCACTGCCTAGTGTGACAGCTGTCAAGCTGCTCACACACAAGAAACAGACTGCATTTACCAAGATAGTTTTACCATTTAGTTGTGGGGATTTTTTTAAGTAGCCTGGGATGTATGAATCAAACAACTGTTGAAATATAAATCTCCATGGACATAGGCGTGTCTAATGCATGTAGAGAGTGAAGACATTTTCTAGACATTATTAACAGATCAGCTGAACATGAAATCTGAACTTTCTGAAAAAGCTTTTTGAACAGATTCAAAGCAGCATCTTAATTAGAGGTACTTTTGCCCTGTGACTCCTAAGGCAACAGGCTGCATCCTGCCTAGCACAGCAGGAATTGAAATCTGACATTATCAAACAGCTACTTACTAGCCCATATAAAATGAACTGACACGGCCAACTTGACCTCCACAGACCTGCAGTCATGAAAATTGGAATACCTTTTACCTTCAAATACAGCACAGGTGACCAGAAAATGCTGTAGTTCGGTTCTGAAGGGTAGTTGTGGGTCAATATCTACCGAAAAAGGGTATTTGAAAGTGTTCTGCTGAACAATTTCTGTAATTGCGGTCCAGTATCGACTTTCACATTCTTGAATGTGAAAAGGCACTTCAGCTAAAGGAAATTTAACTGAAATTCAAGGGTTGACATTCTAGGAAGCTATTGTCACATAATTAATACTAACAAATTGTACAATGAGCCCTTTTGTACAAAGTTTAGTCACACTAGAACTGTTAGAACTTTATTCTATTTTTTCCACTTTATTATTTTAGAACTGTTGCACTTTATTCCAACAGCATCTACTAAAATGCAGAATTTATGTATTTCTCAACAGAGTTTCTTCCTCTTTTCTCTAGTCAGGCAGACAGCAGACACTATATTTCAGGCATATTAAGGAGAAGACTAGTAATGTATGCAGTTCTTTATATTTCACATTCTTATATCACTGGTGACCAGGGTTAAGCAAAAGAGAATGATCATTTTAATACAGACAATGAAATCTTTGCTTCAACCTGGTCTTGAAAATTTCTTTATTTTCTTTTCCTCGGATTAACACTGTTAATTTTTGAAGTGCAATACAAGGAGAACGACATGCTTCTGTAGCTAAAATCACTCACATTAGTCACATCCCCCAAGTTTTGTAACAACTGAGACTATGTTATTATAAAATTCAAGCAATGCTGAAGGACTATAAAGTTAGAAAGCATTTGTTGTGTGGATAGTTAATAGAAAAATGGCAGCTGCATTTCCACAGCTGCTAAGGTCTCTCCCCTTCTTTGATAATCATCTGCTTCTCCAAAGATGTACAGGGCCTTTATACCAGTTACCAGCAAATAAGGAAAAGACTGTTTTCTTGGTACTTCTCTAACCCTAATTTTGTATTTCTCAGTGCACAGATAATTAGCATTTAACTTAGAAAGTCCTAGAAGTTTATGTATAGTATCTGTATAGCATTAAAAAGAGAATATATGAATATGAAGACTGCACATTCAGAACAGAGCACTAAACTTAACTGCATTTAAGTATTCTCCAGCTGCTGGAAAAGCTCTGCAGTTCCATGTTCACCCCTAAGACATTCCTGCAGTTGCTTTCCATAGGTTTTACTTGTATCATACAACAGCAGGAGACATCCAGAAATTATTTACAGACTTCCAGGAGCTCTCCTGCCAATACCTTTCAAAGATGATTGCGAGCAGCCACTGCTAGGTGTCCACCAGCTCCCTCAGCACTCAAGGATGTATCCCATCAGGAGCTGTGGACTTACAGATGACAAGTTTACAAAGATATTCTCTAATCCAATTCTCATTGACCACGGGAAAATCTTCCTTCCAACATTCCTGTACCCTGATCTCCTGGTCAGAGGAGGGCTGATCTTGTCACTCAAGAGCAATGTAAGGACAGTGTTCAGTAACTCTGCCCTCTCTGCTTCCTCTTATTTAGTAACAGATCTGCATTATCCAGTGTTTTCTTTTTGTTATTGATGTATTTGAAGACAATTCATTAAAGACCACTCATAGTAGTACCATTTTTCTGAGTTTCACAGAGCAATATAACTACAACACTTAGGGGTGGTAGCGTTTTTTACATGTGAAGCCCTCCTTAGAAATTCATCCTCACAACAGCAACACAAGAAAAAACACCAGGCTCAGTCTAAGCAAGCCATGTTCTGAGAGCAGCCTGGCCTACCAATGGGACAGCAATGGAACACCAAAGCATGGCACATCCAGGGAGGTTCAGGAATTGTATTTGAGACACTTGCGCTATGGAGCAATTCTTCCTCTTCTTTGGGACATTTCTCTGGAAAAAAAAGCCAGGAAAAAAGAGAGCCAAAGGACTGTCTAATGGGTGTTTTATTAAAAAATTGTATGTTTACAAAGGAACTGGATAGAAGACACTGATGTCATTGTCATGTCAGTTACTCCATTCAGCAACACCATCTGGAATAAGTTACTTATGTTTGGTACTGGACCTATATTGTTCTCCAATGAAGTGCATGTTCCTTATTTAATATTTTTTCCTATTTAGTTTAGTGTACTGAAAATGCTGCAGTTGTTAAATACACAAAAATTCCACAATAGAGAACTTCCAAACCTATGGCCTCTTTTATTTGATTTGTGAGGGTGTGGGTGTCATTTTTGGGTGGTTTTTTTATGTTGGTTTGTTTGGTTTGCTTGGTTTGCTTGTTCTGGTTGGTTTTGTTCTTGTTTGATGGGTCTTGGTGTTTTTTCTTTGTTTTTTTGGGGGGGATCTGTTTGTTTTTTCTTCTATCAGTTTTCTGTGTTTGTTGCTATTTTTTTTACGTGTTTTTGTTCATTTTGGTTTTTGGTCTGAGAAAATTTTGCTGCATAATAACCAGTTTGCATTTGGGCCATTGTGTAAAACTCCCAAGCTTGCCTTTCAACAGAGTGAGCTTCTCACGCTTCCTTCAGATATGGCCTAAAGGAGTTACCTGAGTACAGACTGACTTCTTGGTGTGAATTATGTTGTAAAGCACCAAAGAAACTGAGGAAACCAGGTCAGAGGTCCAGGGTTTTTGCAGTTAACTTTGATACCCTCCTCCGATTGCTTTGGCCAGCGGGGATGGTTTCTACAGGGAGTGCGGAACAGGCCACCTTGTGCATTTTCCTGAGCACATCTACCAGCCAAACCTGGCACAAACCGAGCTTTGTAATTCCTTTTTCTTCTCCGCAGTTCACCCAGCGCTTTACAAACTGAGGCAATGAGCACTTCTCTGCTCTACACGAAAAGTAGGGAAGAGGCCTCAGCAGCTGTCAGGACATGCTCGTAAGAGTGGAAGGAGAGGGCTTAGATGGGGGCAGCAGGCAAAGGCAGGCCTGACAGGCTGGAGCGTTGCTATGGCGAGGAGGCCATCCAGAGAGGACAAAGCGGTCACGTGCCTTTCTGGAGAGACCGCAGCACCCACTGCCCCGCGGCCGACCCCGCCCGCCGCCATCTTCCCTGCGCCCCTCAGCCGCATGCTGCCCCGGGGTGCGGCGTGGCGCGCCGGGCGATGGGGCGCCACCTGGCCGGTGCGCGCAGGACCGTGTCTGTGGCGGAGCGGAGCGCGGGAGGAACGCTCGTGATGAGGGAGAGAGGGGAGCAGAGGGAGGGCAGACGGGAGGGAATGGGGGAGGGGAGAGAGGGAAGGGGAGGAGGAGGGGAGGGAGGGAGGGGAGGGGAGGAGGAGGGGGGAACGCCTGGGAGGGGAGGGGAGGGGCAGGGGAGAGGGGATGGGGAGAGGGAGGGGGAGGAGAGGGGAGGGAGGGAGGGAGGCGAGGGGAGGGGAGGGGAGAGGGAGGGGACGCGTAGGGAGGGGAGGGAGGGAGGGGGAGGGGAGGGGAGGGGAGGAGGGGAGGGGAGGGAAGGAGGTGAGGGGAGGGGAGGGAGGGAGGGTGAGGGAGAGGTAGGGGAGGGGAGGAGGGAGGGGAGGGAGGGGAAAGAGAAGAGGAGAGAGCGACAGGAGAGAGCTCCCTGCCCGCCGGAGCCCCACATCTCGCTCCCAGCTGCTCCGCCCAGCGCCAGCCTTTATAACACCCGCTCTCGTTTCCAGCCTGGAGAAATGCTTGTGACTGTGGGAAGGAACCCTGCTGATCGTACCTCGGCCTTCCACTCGATGTCTCCTCGCAGACTGTAGTCCAGCGTGCAGGTTGTTGGCTATGCTGACATTTCGCCACTAAAAGCAAAACTGGCTTAATCAGTAATGCACACAGCATCTCAGGTAGCTGCATATTAATTTTCACTGAACTAAATTCAGTATCTGAACAAAGAAACACCACCTATGATTATCAATGATTTTAAATTAAGTGTTTATGACAAACTGTGGCTTAGATTGTACTTGTCAGACGGCTGTTGCAAATTCTGTAAGCACCATTTACTCCTGGAAACAGAGCAGTAACTCCCAAATTCTGTTTCCTATCAGATGTAGCTCCAGTTTGGATTGGAGTATTTTAGCTGTCATTCTGTTCGGTGCTGCTGAGGAGGCCAAGAAACAATTCCTGCAGATCAGGTGATGGTTGCATGACTGGTAAATTCTTGACAGGCATTTCTTGATTTTTCAAATGTGGTCCTTAGTCATTCCCTGGAAAGGCTGATATACCAAGTAGCAAGCTCAACATTTTATGTATTTCTTAATATTTTCCTTTGTTGCTATTTGTCCTCTGAAAAGTAACAAAATTGGTCTGGTTTGTTTGATTTGGTTTTGTTTGGACAAATAATTAGCTTTCTTAATTCATTATTACTGAGTTTATAGTGCTGACACATCTAATTTTGTTGCCTGACAAGTTCGTCAAGCTGCCATTTTCTTTGAAAGAAGAAAGGCTGTGTAACATGCAGTTCCTTCCCAGTCACTTAATCCAACATGGTACCACATCTCTAAGCAGGCCAGTGCTATTAAGAAGCTATGGGCTCTTAAGAATTATGTGAATAGTTAACATTTTCATCACAAGTACTTTAAGGTGCCCCTACTGCCAATCTTGTAGGCTCACATTGATTAAAGACGTAGTAGATTATAAGAAATCCATTTTTCATACACTACAGAGCTGGTGTGTATTTTTTATTAGATTTCTCTCATAAAATCTCAGATGAGCTGCATTTGTATGCAGATGAGTTCTTGGAAAGAACTACATTTGTATTTGTTTTGCTGGTAGGTGGTACTTTTTTTCTGACATGTGGTGGTGTCAGCGAGATATGTTCCTTATTCTTACTCTTGCTTCTTCAATATTTTGAATTTCTCCGTTTCTGAGGGTTTATTTCTTAGTTGGCTGGTCTGGTTGTATATTAAACCCCAATGGATATGATTCTATATCCACTTTTACACATGCCTGATAGAACTACATAAAATTCATTTAATTTATTTATTTTACACTTTTCAAAATGAAATAATTTAACTCACTGTCTGCAGTGGCTTAATTGGCTGTTATTATTACAGACTTCCATGGAGAAATTTTAGTTCCTTCTATCTTCGCAATGAGTAAATATAAGTAATAAGGGACTAGAATAAGATGTTCAAATTCAAAACATATCAGTAAGAGCTGAAGTGCTGTTCATTTAGAATACCAAGAAAGTGAGTGGGCTTCTATTAAGGAGACCAAACCAGAAAACTTGCAGGTCATTTTCAAGTGTTCAAGCTATGCAGAATTCCAGTCTGTTTCAGCTGCACAAACATCTTGCTGCCCAGAGTCTGAACTACAGCTCTCACCAGGTCTCCTTGTGATCTGGTAAATCAAGAGAATCTGTTCTTAATTTGGCCCTGCTCACAATGTATCCTTTCTTCATAAAAATCAAGACCCAGAACTGATGTGAAGTTGCTAAAATAATCTAGGGGAAAGTAGGTTTTTGAAGAGGACTCTTGTAAAATGTCTAGAGTACAGCTTGAGTCTTTGTAGGGAAAAAAGGCACTAACAACTGGCTTCTAAGAAGAAGTGAAATAGATGAGAACAAATTACTTGGTATCTGTGCTATTCATACTTTAGCTGGAAGCAGGAACACCTGATTTAAAATCAATATTGAGATCCTAGGAGCTGAGAGTTGTGTTAAGAGTTGGTGGCATTTGAGCTCATTTTGTAGAAAAGGAACAAAGGTGTTCTAGTGAACACTGAATTATATTTAATGCCAACTTGCACCCGCTGTCTATAAACACACATACATGATAATGAGTCCTATTTATTCTTAGTTACTCTTGCTCAATAGCATGACTAATTCTTAATATGTTGTTTTGCATAATTTTGTCTGGAGAGTAAAATCAAGAGACAAATACATAGTAAATTGCAATTCATGAGGACTTCTGACCTGGACATTTTTCTTGCAAGACTTATGTTGAATACTGAAGTTTTCATATGAATTTTAAAGTGTGCACATACATTTTATAGTTACATAATGTATCTCACCTTAGAACTGGGCAGCTAATACAGCCCAGCAGCAATCAAGGCTTTGTAAAGTCTTTTTCCAACTTCTGGTTTGTAAATTAGTCATTGCTCTGCAGCCTTTCTTCAAAAATAGGAAAGTAAAAGAGCGAAGTTCAGCAAATTACAGTAATACAGGTCTAGGGCAGAGTTGGAACCGTTCCTATGTTCTGCTGGCCTGCAATGTTGTATTAGTACTATGCCATCTACATTTTTAAGTTGCAGAAAGTCTTAAATGTAGTCCACCAGACCATTCAAAATCTGTACAAGTAAGGATACCAGTTTTCTTCAGTCTTTCACTGGCAATGGCATCCTTGGACCATTTTAGTTTGAGTTATTTGAGTCAGTGGTAGCAAACTGTAGATATTTTTCACTTTTCTGTTTCATTTCCCCAATGAGTTTTGGTTTGTCCGCATTTAAAGACTTTCCTTAGTTATAAACTGTGGCAGACCAACTGAGACTCAACTGAGATTAGGATAGGAAATTTTTAAACTTGAGTGTTTGAAATGTCAGGCATAGGGATTGAAATACCAGGGTAATTTAGTTACAAAAAAAAAGTTAAGCCTGTATATACAGATAGAATGTAGCTTCCTTTGCAAAAAGCATTGTGGTCTACTTGTGGTAAATCAAGATTAGGCATTTAAAAGTTGTATTTTAAGCAGCCATTGTAAGTAAGTTTATGTTAAATGTCTGCATGAGTGCAGAAAACTGCCTCCTTGGCATTGTTTAGGTAGGGATTCAGTAGAACTGTACTGCTGTCGCTGAACTGTGCTTATAGAGAGGTGTAACATGCCATAACACAGTTTCAATAGCAGCCAAATTGCTATCCTTTCCAAGTACTGTTGTTTTCTGTAATTAGATGTGATGAACCTGGGCTTTTTGTTCTTGCTTTTTTCCTCTGGGACAAAGGGTTTCATCTGTTTGTTTTCACTCTGATGCCTTAGGAACTTCAAAGCAAATAATATAGGGTTACCACCTTCCTGCCTTGCCTGGTTACTGAAATTGCCCTAATTTTTGAGTGTACCCCAGCACTTTCTAGATCGCCTGTGAATTCACTTTCTGTTAAAGAGAAAGTCAGACACGTGTATCCCTTCCACTAGTTCCCATCTCCTAGAACTCATTTTCCTAATTTCTGCAAAAAAATAGCACTTAGAGTAGGTGCTGGTGTCAATCTGTTAAGCAGGTTAAGTCTCTTTTTCCCAGCTTTAAATGAAACAGTTTAAGAAGAAGATGTGAGTGAAATTCATGAGACCTGAGCTGAAAATTGAGGCATTTAAAAATATATATTACTTTTTTTCAAAGAAAAGGCGTTTAAGTTAGAATTGGAAAAATACTGGCAAGTGAATTTTAGAAGTACTTTTAATCACATTTAAAAAAAGAATGAGAAAATGCTGAGGGGAAAATTAGTTAATACTGGCAATTGAGATAGGCTAGGTTTCCCCCATAATTTAGCAGAGTAATAAAGTCCAACTAGTAATAAAACCAGAATTTAGAAGGTCATTAAGTATTTATAGTGGTATGGTGATGCATTCGGGGACAACACTGACAAAACTGATTAGCTCATGGAGTAGGAAATTATTCTGAAAGTAGTTGCTTGAAATATTTTTTTGAGCTGAATGCCTGATGTAGGCTAGGGAAGGAGAAATTCAGGTTACAGTTCTGCAGCCAGCACTAAGTCAAGGCTTGTGAGCTGAAAAGAACGATATGCAAGCTGAGGTGTTTCATCATTCTGATTTGCCTGAATGCTATAAATCTATTGTAGTACAAATTTATTCCTTATATTTGTTCTTCATATCAACTTTCTTTCATTCCATACTGTGTCGAAAACAGAATGAAAAAATTGTTTCTAAAGGATTCACCTTCTTATTGCCATTTCTCTTGTACAGCTCTTACCATCAGTATTGGTACTGTTAACAAGTGGGACATGGTTTGCCACCATGGAAGAACTGAGATTCTACAGCAACAGTAAATGAATGTCATGTGTACAGAATTATGTTTGTGATTCCTGCCATGCTTGGAGTAAAGAAGTTAGATAAGTTTATTCCTGAATGAACTAAAATAAGTGTTAATAGAAGGGCAACACATTGGACAATGGAAGTGACACAGAACAGACTATATTAAAGATTAGTAGAACCTACCCTGACTAAATCAAAGCTTTTGGACTCTCAAAAAATTATGGAAAAGTTATGAAACTATGTCTGTAAAAATGTTGCATTGTCAGAGTTTCCCACTGTGATTAGTCATGCCTGGTCATTATTGTCTTTGTTTACTGTTTTGATTTTCTCTACATACCAGGTAGAAACTTGTATTGCTCTTTTGCTGTTGTGTCTAAATGTCCCTGATCTGAATCTGCATTTTTGTCTTCCATTCTAAAAACTAATACTGTAGTGAAAATACAGGGCACAGGAAAAGTCATGGATTTTTTAACATAGATGAAAAACAAAGATTAAGTATGTGACTAGAATTTCTTTTGCCCATAAGAAAACATAATTTACATAGCGTTGCTTAAAACACAAGTAATATAACTTGCTTGAATTCTGGCAGTTTGTGTGACAGCTGAGACTTCTGTTATAGCAACATGTGTCTTTTTCACTATTTCTTGTAGATCTCAGACGAGACAATTCTTTCAGCACACCCTGAAATAAATGGGAGACTGCATTCACTACAGAAGGCAGCAGTTACATAGAGATGACTGTTCTCATGTAAGACAGAGATGGTGTAGTTAATGGCATCACAAGGTAAGTTCAGACATGCTTGGCTCCTGTCTTTTATCATTTTATACATCTAATAAAGGTATATAAATATATATGTCTGTGTTGTATATGTGTATATTTCTTTCTTTCTATCTATCTATCTATCTATCTATCTGTCTGTCTGTCTGTCTGTCTATCTATCTATCCATGTCACAATTATGACTAGCCCTCCCCCACTCATTCCCAGCAATGAAGATTCATTTTTCCTTTAATATCCTTTTGTCCCTCTCAACAAAAACAGATCGAACTGTTGATTGACATTGTTGGGAGAGCCTGTGAACTCTGCCCCTCAGTCTGCTTCCTTGCTTGCCTGTCAAGTGCCATCTGCCTGTATTCTCATTTCCACTCCCAGTACTTAAGAAATCACAAGGCTATTTTACAGTCTCTGTTGTGCCAGCAGCATTCAGCAAACCTATTGTCTCTCAGCTTGTTTCCTTTCAGAATCAGGGTTTGCAATCAGAAAAGTGGGCACAGCAGAGTAGAGGACTTGGAGTATGTCTACATCCCATCAAGGTCCTTTTGAGCCCAAAAATCCTTTAAAATTTTTATAAAACATTTGTTTTACATGGAGGGACAAGAATTTTCTCATTGTGAGATGTCATGTAAACTTTTCTTCTTACAGCTCAGCTCTGGGATCCTGCTGCTACTCCTTACTTCACTTGCTGTGCTGGTTACTCTTTACTCCTTTAAACACAAACATTTCTGGTACTTCAGGTCTTCTAGAATGCGTATAACCTGTGGAACTGCTGATCGTCTAAGTCCAGACAGCTCCAAAACAAATTTTCTTTCCTTCTTTCTTATTCCCAGGCTATACCATTTATTCCTCAAAACTTATACCAAAGCTGGCCAGCCCAGGTTTCTGCTCACAGTTACAAAACATACATTACAATTGTCCATATATTTTGTGAGTGTATTATATGATTTTCTTATATATTGTGACTTCTTCTTTAAACATAGGTTGCCTCCCAGACAAACAAGATTAGCATGAGAAGTGTTGCTCTGTGAGGTTAAAGTCTGGCCCAGTGGCTACATGCGGTGTACATAGAGTAATGCAGTAAAATGGTGCTGCTAATGATAGGTCATGTTAATTTCATAGGTGGAACTGAAAGTAATCTCAGACTTCATTAAGAGATAGGAGATATTCTTTGTAGGACTAGAAAGATCAGGTTTTGGTCCTAGTCATTGTGATCCCAGCCATAATACACAGAGATGTAGCTATTCCATAAAAGCTTACTCTCTCAGATTTGTCTGGGGAAGGGGTTGAAGCAGCACAAGGTGTAAGTTGGTTTAAGAATGAAACCTATGTGCTGGGTATTTATCAAACCACTGATACCTCAGAGGGAACAAAAATAAACACTGAGTTATTTAGAAGAATGATTTTCTTGTATTTACTCAAAGCCACACAAGTAATCTTCTCTTCAGCTTTATGCTAGCCACAGCCTCCCAGTGGAATTCCAATTTAAATCTCTTACTTTATCAGAGCACACTTTCAGGGGAGAATCTGACCCTGAGGGAGGCAGGAGAACTGGAGTGTCTTGCTAATAGTCATGTGATAAAAATAGTCTTTTCATTAGCCCTTCATGAAGCATGGAGATTGCCTTGAAACATGCCCTAGCTATATCAGAAATAGCCAGAGTCAGAGATGAAAAGCATCCTTTGTGCTCAAAAGTGCTTAAATGAAAAGGGAAAAGAAAACCCTAAGTTATTCTATGACAGTCCTAATGAGATTCCCACAAATCACCATTTAAAATGGCATTCCTTTCTCACCAGCACAGAAGCACAGGAGAACCCTGTACATTCAGGTTTTCATGCACTCTGTCTACCCTTAAATGCAGAATACATAGCATCAGTCACATTTCAGGGTCCATAGAAATCAGTCCTTACAGCCCAAGTGTTTATATGCAAAAAGAGAAGTCAGCAAGTCTCATGATCCCTGGGAAGCAACACTGTCCCCAGAAGTTGACAGAAGAGCACAGTTGAGTTTCTTTCCTGGTTTTCCCTATACTACATACCTAGTTCACCTATCCTTTCTGCAGGAGCTCTGGTTCTTTAATCTCCTGTTGTCTGACAATGGTAGGAGCTTCAACCTACTTAACACTTGGAGGGTTAAGAATTTTGTGTATTGTTCTTCCAAATGTCTTACTTGCGTCTCTAACCTTTTCCATCAAGTATGGAACAGTTTATGCACCTTCCATGGGATATAAAGAGACTAATAAGGTAGGTTTCTCCTTCCCACTGAAGTACCAAGAACAAAATATATATAAGTTAAAGGTCATCTCCTCTTAATGGAATAAGATCTGGGGCATGAGGAGAAGATATGCCTCATCATTTTAATGACTAGTGAAAGAGTGATATTATGATACAATACAACACTTGGTCATGGTCAAGCATTAACAAAAACATATCAGCGTTGAAAAGTTAAAATGCCGATATATATTTTCTGAAAAATATCTAAAACCACAATCCAAACCAGATACTTTGAAGTAGGGGTGTGCAAGGATATGAAACTAAATCAGTTATAATACGGTTTCTTTTAAAATACTACAGAAACCACAGATAATCCAAAGATAGTCATATTCTCTCTGTTTCAAGTTAATGATACATGGAATTCTGACCTGTCTAGATTTTTTTCTATTGAAACAGAAAGAAGCTAAATATTTTCTTGTTTGTAAAGAGTAAGTCCTTTACAAAAATCCATAATTGCAATTAGAAACAGTTTAGCAAAAGATACTGTAGAGGCATATCTCTGTGAGGTTTTGAGCAAAGTATTTATATTTTCCTTTCTGGGTAGAATTTTATTTTATTGCATACTTAGTCCTGAACATTATTTCTTTAATTTATTTTTAATAATTTTAATTTTTTTCCCTCCAGTATTACAGCTGAGATATTCTTGTCATTGAGCAAGGACAGAGAGCTCCACAAGGGAGGAGATCCAGGCAGCAAGGCAAGCAGAGTAATGTAATCCCAAACAGAACCAGGTCTTCAGTGCCAGGAGACAGCAATCATGACAGGTCTGTAGATAGTCTCCAGCCAAAAGTGAAGGTTAACAGATGAGTATATGGTGATAAGTCCAAGGTCAAGCCAAGAAGTCAAATCCATATGGTTAGAGTCAGGATTGAGGTCAGCAGGGTTCCTGGCCAGGTGTGGGCATAGGTGCACTATAGCTCTGGCAGAAGACAAATGTGATGTCTAAAAGAAAGAAAATGCAGGTACTGAGGAAGGTGAGAAGTCCTCCTCACCTTTGCAACAGCTTCTGCAAAGCAGCGATCCTGCATGTGGCTTCAAGGCTGGAGAGCTGCACTGTCAGTGTTGGCTCTGAGACCAGGCTGGTTGCTTCCAGGAGAGAGTGGCATGCTCAAGGGGTGTCCCTTATGAGCCCATGTCAGAATTGTGTTTCCTTTTTGTTACTCACTTTCCACATAATAGATAAAAATGAGATATTTTTTCAAGAATTAAGTATCAGAAAGCCATGTGGAGATTCAGTGGGCATCAGGCCTCTAGCTGCTATTTAGGTCTTTGAGAATCTCTTCATTTTGGAATTTTAAAAAACAGGTAATTATTTTGTAAGAACTAAATTATAAACTAGGTGAGGGTCTGGAAAAAAATGTGTGAGATGAGAAGATAGAACTCAACTCCTAAATTGTATGTGATACAGTACAGAGCACTGAAGTACTTTATGGTAGAACCATGTGATACCCCATGCTTCTTGCCAGTCAGACTGCACTAAAAATCTTTAGGGATACCACTTTGGAGTGTACTCTCTGGTGGAAATGAGATATCAAAAAACAAGCAATTGGCAGTGCACCTAGGCAATATAAAATTGAAAAACTGGAAAATAAAAATTCTCTTTTTAAATACGACTTAGTATACCCACATTTCTCTTTGCAGTAGGTTCTTAATTCTTAAGTTTTCCATTCTGGAACTAGAACCTCATTGGAAAAAGCAAAGACATGTGCAAGGGATTTCAGTCAAAGTGAGGCTGAGCTCTAAATCAGATGGTAGTTTTATGTGGCTACAAAGGATATCTTATTTTGTTCCCAACAGGTATGTCACATTAGGTATTTGGGTTTCAAATCAAACCAGTTTTCTGTCTCTTCATTCCTGTCACCATTTAGAGCCACTATTTCTTGTGCCAGAGCCACAGTGCAAATGGTAGATTGATCTCTGGCTGTGGTAAAAGACGTTGCTGGCTGCCCAGTGTTTTCTACAAAAGGAAGACATGTCTGACTTCAGCAGAGAAAGTAACGTACCCAAAGAGCCAGAGAATCCTGAATTTCAGAGAAATCTTTTCAGGTTCAGTAGCATAGAAAAATCCTCTGCTTCTCCTGCTAGACTACTTCTGACAACTAGTCAGTCACAAAACAGTCAACAGAATGGCATTATGCCAAACTGGACATTTATCAAGTTCACTGTGCTTGAGGCACAGATTTTAAAAGCTCATTGAGACAAAGCCTCCATCAGGAAAAAGAGAGTGATCTTAAAGAAAGACTGATTTTACTTCTCCCTATAACTGTGACATTTATTTTAATTACAGAATAAGAGCATTTTCATGACAGTGTGACCTTTGGCTGCGTTTGCAGTCACTTGTTTGCATACAAAAATCTGAGGACAAGGTGTTAATTGGTATTGTTGAAATATTTGTACTGTTTTTATTTTATTTTTGTAATCTCTCCGTATGGTGAAACTGTGATGACTCTTTTTCCCTGGGAAGCAATGTGAGAATATGTTTGTGTAAGGCATCCTGATAAATAGTAACTGACGGAAGCTGGAACAGTGGAGATGTAAAAAAAAGACACAGAATAGTCTGACTGTTCTTTGTGTAGCTGGGATAAGTATTAAACTGAAATTATAAGAAGACAGAAGCTGGTGGGGATATAGAGAAAAACTTCTGGAAGAAGGGTAGTGAAATCTTGGATTACACCACAAAGGAAGGAATAGAGGGCTCCATTTCCAAGGTCATTAAAACGGGCAAACATCTCTTTAGCTGTGCATATGCAGAAATGGCCATTACTTGAGCAAAGGAAATAGTCTGGATCTCCATTTCTGTTTTTGCATTTATCCAAAGAGATGATCAAAAAGCTAAAATGCTCCTTCCGTTAAGAGGCACCCTCCCTAAGTGATCTCTCACTCTCTTAGGAATTCCTGGTCACATGACATCCTAGAAACGTGAAAGCAATTGTGGCTTATGAGGCTGTCTTTCTTGGGGAGAGAAGGACTGTGTGCAATAAATGTGCATTGATAATAATACATAAAAATATGAGCTTTGGAAAATCATTGAAGAGTTGTGGAAACAGGAATGAGTAATACTGTGAGAAGTGAGGAGGATAGGGAAGACTCATTACAGGAAAATGCAGATTTCAACTGAATGCCACTGCTACCAGTGGAATGACCATGTGTCTTAGAAACCTGATGCAGTTTAAGAACAGAATTGTCCCTTAGCTGCTGCCTATTACTGTTACCCAGGTCCTCAAGTAGATCTTAAGAGCAGACAGGGTTTCTGTTCTTATGCACTGCAGACATCTGTAACATCTCTGCCTGTGTGGGAGGACTGAAAGATGGGAAGCATTTGAGAACATCAGTGATGTTCTGTTCAGTTGAAAAACTCAAATTATTCTGTGCTGAACTGGGACCCACTCTTCTTAAACCTCCCAGGCAGTTGTCCTGACAAACTGAAATTCATTCTCACATTCTCAGACTTGCTGAATGCCCTTTGAACAACTACAGCCCTGACATGCTACATTACAGTAATGGAAACACAGAGATTTGTTCAGGAAATTCTCTATGCAGAAAATTATTATTGTGTATTTATTATAAATAATATATAACATATATATACCCTAGTCTATATACTTATTATATAATATATATTATATGTATGTACTGTTATGTTATGTATGTTATGTTCTTAGGCTAGGATTTTTTAGAGTTTGAAAACCTGGGATCACTTTTGAGAAATAAAAGTTCTTTTGAAACTTTTCTGCGAACTGACAGTTCATTTTTTCTTATCCAATCTCTTTAGAGGCTTTCAGTTTTATGTTACATCAAATAACTAGCACTTCACCAGTATCTTCAGTTAGTGAGCATAATCCTGTTACTCCTAGTTTTCTACCCATAAGTATTTTCCTTGCAGATTCTAAATATCATTTCTATCTTCTCTTTAGAAAGAAAATATATGTTATTGTTTTTATATTATGAAAATTATAGAATATTGCTTTTGTTTTACAATAGCTCACATACTGGTCAATCCTCTAAAGAGAGACTGATCTTATTCTTAAGGAAAAATGTTTCTTCTTCAAGTTTGTGACATATCTGAGGTGACCATCTCCACATAACCTGCAGGATGTATACAAGATGCTTTTCATTTCAAGTTTTGCTGTATTTTCTCACATTTTTGAAATAAATTAACTATTTAGGCTTGTTAAGTGCCACAGATCAAACCCTAAGTACCGCAAAACAACTAGCCTTCCTGTGATTGTTGTGAACTAGAGTGAACCTGAGGAATGCATCTATAAAAGCATGCATTTTGTTCAGCATTCCCAGTAACCTGAGAGTGCTGGGAAGAGTACCTGCCACCTATTACCACTTGCTTTTTTGAGGTTTCTCTGAGTTTCTGAGGTATGTACAACATTATGGGTGGTAATCAGAAAAAGAATTTTCTTTGCTATAATTTTTGATGGCTGTAGTTACCTTGTTTTATCTATTTTGCTTTCATACTGCCTTCCATACTTTATGTAAGTATGTAACTGCTCCTTCTGCTGCAAGTGACTTGAACTGTCATCAAAGATTAATCACCTAACATTAACCTTTCAGATCTTCGAAAACCACTATGTCATTACTTCTCTTTTTAATTCAACCATTCTTTTAGCTTGAGACTTATTTCTTGAAATTCTGTCAAACTTTCAGTATTTGGAAAAGTGTATTAGAGGAATGAAGACATACTACAAAGTTAAGTGATGGTGTGTGTGCAAGGCTTGGGAATTTGCTTATTGGTCTCTATAATTTCTTCAGTTGATTTCCTGTTCAGCAATTCAGAAGATTGAGGACACCCAGTACAGCTACTAATAATCTACAACAAAGCTTATTACAATGCTTAGTCTTTCAATGAAATTGTCGGTAATTTTTAAGAAAATCAGGTGTCATTTTTAAACCTGCTAATCCAGGCTCAGCAGAGGCGTGAGTCTCACTGAACCATATGAACACACGTGTGTTACTTGAATACGAGTTTGCAACAAGGCTGATAAGAAACAAACAAAGGGGGAGAGGAAAGGCCACTGACTCAGTTTAAACTAATATATAAATAATAACAACAATAATCAACATCATAGCAGTTGTAACCAGATCAGACTTTTGGTCCAATTGTCCAGTTCATTTTGTAAGAGCGGAAAGCTTGGAGGATCAGCATCATGAAGAGAGCACAAGAAGCCACACTGAAAGGCCTCTTTTGGCACATGTAATTGTTTGCGGCAATCTGAATTTACAAGACAAAAATCAACATCCTTTGTCTGTAGCGCTGCATTACAAAGGTCAGCAAAACTCTTTCTGCATAGGGTTTCTGCATAAAAAAAATGATTAGGGTAACCCAGTGAAAGTGTGATCACTTGCTGTGTTGTGGTATTGCAACCACATGCCAGAGCCCTGGGAATTTCTTGTGGCTGTCCTGCGCATCAGTGCTCTTGGGAAGGGGTAGAAGGCCACGATCTGCTGCCCCTGAACTCCCTGAAATCGGGCAGGTTCTCTGCTGTACGGATGCTCCGTTTCCATTTGTGATAGTTTGTGCACGAGGAGGGACTTTCCCTAAACCAGGCCGTGCATGGTGCTTGCATCAAAAGGTGGCTTTCCTTAAACCGGACTGGGCGCAGTGGGTGCATCCAGAGGAGGCTCTGCTTGAACCAGACTGGACCCAGTGGGAACTCGCCTGTAGTTGTTCTGCAAGGGAACCACTAGAGAGCAGTGTCAGAGTGCTCTGGCCGTGCCCAGCAAGCGCCGCGCGTTGGGGAAACTGTGCTGGTCCCAAATAAGAAAGGCACTCGGACTCTGTGTTAAAATGGTTTTGGAGCTATCGCTGTAAAATGAGAATAGTATGGATACTCTTACATCCCTGTAGATGCTAGGAGCCTGGAGCGGTGTAGAATGAGCAGGATGCCAACTCATGCACGGGATGAACATACTCTGCCTAGTGGAGTTTTGTATGCTAAGAATTTAAGCTTTGGCTACTGATCACACAAATTACAGCACAGTCGTTGACAGTCCGATAAATAGTGTTTTTGGGATGCCATAATTTTTAAATGTCATATAAGCCCTGGTGGTAATTTTTTGAGTTTTTGTTTGGGTGGTCTTGTTTATTTTGAGTTTGGGATTTTTTTAGGCTTATTTCTTTTAGTGTATTGCTTGGTTTTCTTATTTGTTTCTTGGGGTTTTAGGGTTTTTTTTTAGTTGATATTGTTTTGCTTTGATTTTGTTTGGGTGGGTTTTTTTGTTTGTTTGTTTATTTGTTTGTTTGTTTGTTTGTCTTTTTGTCTAAAATTTGTTTACTCAGGTCTTTGCTTCCTAAACAAGACTATTGGATAATTTGAATTCAGATATAAATAAATATATTGAAGATACCCGAAGTTTTCATCACACTAATTTTTGACTTCCTGTGGAAATTGCTATCCAAAATTGCTTGAAAGCACATAGGTGGCAATTTTCGCATTTGTATCCATTATTATATTTGCTACATATTACACATTTATATTTCGATTTTTTATTATTGAAACTTCGATAGAAGCATTTATCAAGATCTGAAGCCAAATGCAAGTAATTATTTTCTCCCTCGTTCTCATAGTAGAAGTTATTGTGTAATGAATGGAAATAATGTGGCTAAGGGAACAATCTGAGACAGCCAACATAACAGAATATATCTTGTAAAACAAACTGATTTGTAATTTGACTTCAATCAGTAGAATACCTGGGTTTGGTTTTGTTTGTTTTTGGTCGGGTTTTTTTTTTTTTTTTTCAGATTAAGAGATCCTTTGAAAGAAGAAGCCAAAGAACTCAGTGTTTTGGCACTAAGCAAGTAAAGCAGCAGTACATAGAGCTCAATCTATGCTAGAATGGGTCTGGCTGTTGTAATAAACTCATCCATGGTATGATGCAATGTTAAGACATTAATGAAAATTATATACCTTCATCTAATTTACAGACAGTAAAAGGAGCAAATGAAAGCAAATATTATTAAGTTTGAGATGAGTACTTCATTTTTTCCAAATCTATTTCTGTTTTTTAATAAACTGAGGGTTGTGGATAGGTCTGAAGATTATTGATCACTGAGCTGTCAATCCTTTGTTTTTACTGAGATGTTAATATTGCACTGGTTTGCTTTTTGAAATTTCCAGTGTTTAAATGTGGAGATGGTAAAGTGCCTCAAGTAGCTGGGATACATTGTTAAATTCAATATTGCCGACCATTTCATGTCCATCCATCTTTAATCCAAGATTCCCATGTACATGTGGCCATTCTCCAGAAATTCTGAATGAGGTGATAGACAAGTATCTGTGAAGGTGCGTCTGAATTACAGTCCCGAACATGCGCCATGCATCTGAAATTTCATCCTCATTAAAGAAAATAGGATCATCGTATCTTTTGGCTTCTGTATTAGTTCTACGAATTGTAGTACTAGCTTCCCTGCAGCAAATTCCTTATAAGTAAAGTATCCTAAAACACAGCAGAAACTCTCCAAGATGTTAATATAATTGAACTCTTTTAAGCCCGGAATTCTACAAACAACAAAACAAAGCAAACAACAAATAAAACTCCCAACCAAACAAGAAAAAAAAAAGAACAAGTGAAAAACCCCAAAACAAACAAATGAGAAAAAAACCCAAAGAATGAAAAAAAAAAACAAAACCAAACAAATAACAAATAAACTACCACCATCACAACAAAAAAAAAAACAAAAAAAGCAAAAAAAAACCAAAAACAAAAACAAAAAAAGAAACAAAAGAACTGCACAGTGGCATGCTGAAATTCTTGTAAAGATTTCCACATAGTGACACATATCTTTTGGGTGAAATTGTCATAGTGAAGCACAGGAAGACAAAACACCAATAAGGTTTAGGTTCTCACAACAAACATAAAACTTTAACCTAAACATATAAGTTTATATAAATAGCTCTTTAATGACTGAATCTAAACAGATTTTTTAATTTAGCTACAGCCCTTTCAAGATCAATTAGGTACTGTTACTTTTTTCATGCATAATGGGGCAAAATAGGAAGTCCAAACATTCTGACTAAGATTCTTAACACCAGATTGGGCTGAGAGACAATTCAAGAGAAAGCATAGAGAAATATTCAGGAGAGCTGAATCACAGCTGAAGATTGGTACTGGCAGGGCTTCAGCAAACATAAATATTCATGAATTCATCTATGACTTTATTGTACCAGCATGGCTACACAGAGGTCCATTTCACCTGTATATGTAGCAGGATTCTTGGATAGAAGTCCTCACCTTCAGTGTCTGAGAAATTGAAGTCGCAGGGTCTCACACAATTCAGGTTGGAAGGAAGCTCAGGAATCTGGTCAGCCTCTAGCCTTACCATTTATCTTGTGTAGGTAGCCTTTGCTTGCCTTGGTGTTTATATTCCTCCTCCAGGCTCAGTTGTGTGTGTATGTTTATTTCCACAGCATCAATTCCTCTGCCTGAAGGTCAAATGCTGTTCACATTTGACAAGGCACTGCAAGAAAATCCCCCCAAACGGTTTTCCAGTTTTGAGCAGTAAGGGGCACAATGGTCTGAGTCCGGAGGTGCCCCAGCAATAAATGGGGACTTGTGAACTACTTCAGCAGAAGTGCAGAGGGGTATTTCCACTCTGCACCATGAAGTGGGCTAGGGAAGAAGAAGGAAGGAGGAGGCAGAACAGCTGCAGCAGCTGGAGTTGCCAGGATCAGCTTGCCTAGCAACCCCCTTTTTAGGCAAGGGCGTCTGATTCAGAAGGAACATCAGAAGCAGCCCCGACACTTGGTGAGCTGTGTGCACATTAGGGAGCATGGGAGCCATCAAAACACCTGCTGTAGAGCTCCGAAGCCTCCTCAGTTTATTGGTAGGTCTATCTAGATCTGCTTATCAGAAATTATTCCTCTGATCTGTGCATACAGAAAGAACTGTATATGGCTTATTGCAGTGAAGCAGCTATTTATACCACACAGTTGTTGGTTTTCATTTTAGTAATATAGAAGCCAAGAGTAATAGAAGGAGATACTGGAAAAATCAGTTGTATCATGCTATCTTACTCCATTTATGTTGGGATAAGCAAGTGTTTAATACAGTAGATGATTATGTTTTAATAATACATAGAAAAACAACAGCAGATTGTATGAGCAGAAACTATCTTTTATTAGAAGTAGAATAAGCCCATAGTACCATAGAGCATTATCGATGTGTTCTGATCTGTTCAGATACATCCTAGAGTATATTTTTTAATACATGACTAATATAATCTGTTATAATGCATTATATACATATATAATGTATATTTCGTTACAATTGCAATTCAATTTGTATCCTATTATGATGCTGTATTCTACCTGTAATAGGTTTACACAGTCTTAATTTTATGTGTCATTGTGTATATTAACATTTATGTGGTTAAATTGTGTTATTAAAAGTATGGGCAAAATAAATTACTTTGTAAAGATTTAGGTGTACGAAAAGATTAAAAGAAACTGAACAGTTGGGATTGGGAGTGCCACAAACGTCTCTCTGGATATGGCTTTAAATCGCCTGCTCTTGTAAAGAGCCCTTCTGGAAGAGAAAGGGTTTATTAAGTCCCTCACTGTTTCATTTGATTTCTGGAGAGATAAAAATAATAAATAATGTAGTGATTGTGTTTGTATACCCTGAGGGATTTTTTTTTGGGGATTTTTTTGTTTTTTGTTAAGTTTGAAGTTGAAGGAAACAAAATATTACCAGGCTAGTTTCTGCATTTTGTTTATTCTTGAAAAGCAATTAATAAAATTAGGAGATAAAACCCATCCTTTCCTTGTTCTCATACTCTTTTTTTTTTACTCTTTTGGTTATTTTACTTTTTCTTTTTTTCCTGGCAGGTGATCTTAGTAGAAGGGTGGCATGATTTAGGTAACAAAGACTATGACTGTTGGCCCTTGGAAAAGCCAGATGAGTATAACATGTTGGACTGTGGAGGTGAGTGAGTCGTAAAGAAAGGTGATATCTTACTTGGGAAATCGCTGAAACCCCAAAACTGAAAGATTCAAAATAGTACTTTGCTCATGGTGGGTGTTACCCCATGGTGGAAAGCATCTGAATCAGTGACAACCTCTCTTCTAGAAAAATAAGTGAAAGAAAACAACTGTAAGGTACTTCAGAGTAATTATGGATCCAGTATACCTTTGTTCAAACAGAAAAAGTAATAGCAACAGCTATATCCCTTTGCCCAGAGAGAAACTGAAAACATTTTCTTTCTCATTAGAGATACCAAAAGCAATTTAATCCAAGCAAAGCATGGAAGCTGCTCTGCACTATAGCAGATATACTTGCTGAAGTTTTGTAGTGTCAGTTCAAACATGCAATGTGCTTAAAGAGTAAGCCAGTAAGCAAAATCACTGATTCTACATTTCATGCTTTTCTACCTTGCTCAAAACTGTACCATGAGTTAAAAAAAAAAAAAAAAAAGCAGTTACATTATGAGATTAAAAAAAAAGTATTTTTTTTATGTGTATTTGTGTGAAGAAATAATACAGGGGTAACTGAAATGTGGTAAATTCAAGTTAAATATAAGAAAAATTTCTTATACTCTAGGGATTATGAAATAGTAGAACAGGTTTGTTACAAAATAGTAGAACAGGTTTTTTTCTCAGAAAGGTTGTGTCTTCTCTGTTCTTGGAGATTTTTGAAAAGCTGACTAGATGAAGGCTGGAGAAAAGTCCTTGAGATGACCTTGCCTTGAGCAACATAGCCTTGGACCAAATGATTTCTGTGGATTCCTTCCAGTTTTAATTCTTCCGTGGTTTTGTGACTGTAATGAATAAAAAACTAATGTAAAGGAACACTTTGTTTATGTTGTAAAAGGTAGGACCAGAGACAAGTGTTCAATAAGATTTTTGAAAAAAAAACAAGAATACCTCAGAAGGTGATTATAATAAAACGCTCCAGCAAGTATATTGCTGCGTCACACTCTGAGCTCGGTGTTACAGTTAGGTTTTCTCCAATTCATTGTGTTGAAACAATGAAGTTCAAAGACTATCTGATATTTCAACTAAGACTTTCATCCCTGTGTGAATTTACTGTCGTTTTAACATTGAAACAGTTATTTATCAGTACAGATGCCTTGTTTAAAGCTATTTTTGCTACAAGGGAAACTAACCTGAGTAGGTTGCTTAATTAATGTATACCCATGGCAATCAGTTTTAAAATTAACTCCAAACTCTTATCTTGCCTTTTTTGTGGCTTTTCTTTGCCATTTTCTGATTGTTGCTAGAAGCAAAGCAACAGACATATATTGTAGCCTCATTGCTGTGGATTTAACAAAAAATCTTCAAAGCTTTTATATGTGGGAGTAGCTATCATTGAAAGAAGAGTTTGGTTTACCTTTGTAAGACCTTTAAAAGGAAGTAGAAAGTAATTTAACTAAAATTTGTGCTGACCTTTTGTCTTCATTCTCATATTTTCTTTGAAGCTCAACTCTCTTACCTTTTAGTAGAAATCACACTAGCATTTTTTTAAAAAATCTTTGTATCATAGTTTTTCTCTTAGAGTTAGCAATTAAAATGAGTTTTTACTTTTCAAGGGAGATAGGAAATAAAGAGGTTATTTTATAATTTGCCTAATTTTATCTGATAGGAAATTAAGGAGAAAATAGTGGTTTCAGTACAGTGCAAGTGAAAAACATACATACATACATAAACAAGTATAAGTAACATGGGAGGTCATAATCAAACAACAAGAACAAAAAAGTGAGGCTGCTTGTAAGTCAAATTTACCAGTCCTCTGGCAAATTTAGTCAAGGGGTTCTTCCCCTTCTGGTAGAAGGGTTTAATACTTCTGACATACTGAGTTATAAAGCTGCATTATGTAAGTAATTTGATGTGGCACAAATTAAAACCTTCATCCAACAATACAGAAGAATATAGGTGGATGGAGTGGGATGATTTTGATAGAATTGTTAAAGTTTATGGATTTTAAACTTTTCCCAGCATTTTTTCTCATTCATTCTCAGTCTCAGAGTGGGTTATAAGGAGTCCCAGGGCGAAGAGACATGATGGGGATTAATCATCTTTCCCAGTTAAAACTGTGAAAATGGAAAATGACAGACTGATTAGTACATCTTCCACTATCCTCTGTTCTAGATGCTATATGGTTCTATCAAATGTGAATGCATTCTTAAATATGTAATTAGTAGTAGATATAATTTGTGTCTCATGAGTTAAAAGATTTTGACTGAATTATGTGTGTGGTAGAGTTGTCTGTTCTTCTTCCATAATAAGTTGTGTCTCAGTGCAAACAGCCAAGAATTAAGAGCAATGTTGCCTGATCAAAAGAATATAGCAAATATACTAGGACAAGCAGCAATGCCATATATTGGGAACAAAGTTAGTTTACATGAGATGAGCAGGTTTTTTTGGTTACATTTCTACAACTGCTTGATCTTTTCTAAGTGAATGTCAGAATACTTTAATTAATATGCATTTGTGTTTAGCTATAGAGCCACTAAAATGCATGACTCTTCTTATCAGATAAAAAGTAATGGAAGAATACTCAGGGCTACTCAGAGGGCAGTGAAACACAGGAACAGGTTGCCCAGAGCAGCTGAGGATGCCCAGTCCCTGAAAATGTTCAAGGCTAGGTTTGATGGGACTTTGAGCAGCCTGGCCTATTGCAAGGTGTCCCAACCCATGGCAAGGGAGTTGAAATGATATGATCTTTAAGGTGCCTTCCAACCCCAACCTCTCTATGATCCTATGAATAGATGAAAATCACTACAGAGGAAGTTTTAGATTTGTGTGTATCTGTTAAGTAAAAAGTATAGCAAATATTCTGACCCATAGTTGTGTTGTTTCTAGGACTGGAAATGGCATGGGTGCAGAGGCCTCCAGAAAAGACTGTGAGTGGGGAATCCTTCAATGTGACCTATGCAGTCTTTGCCTCAGACAGATTTTATCAATATGCTGTGCAAAATAGAATCCTTTCCCAAAGGTATTACTTCTGATAGAAACACTGCCATGATCATATGAGGATTTTCTGTGTACATATTCAGTAATAGAATTGGAACATACACTCTGGGGCTCTTCATTAATTCCTTCTGTCCTTTGGGGTCTCTTATGGCTTTGTTTGCCCTGCTATGTTTTGCTTTGCTCTCAGAGCAGCCATCATGCTATGTTTGCCTGCTAGGTTAGAGACTGGGCACATCACTACTGTCACAGTGCGATTCTAAACACCACTTTTAGCCTTCACTATGCATAGAATTTATGGCTGAAGTTTAAGCATGAGTCACAGACTTTCTGTATCTTGTACTCATTTCAATCATAAGTATGATTGAAGTACACAACATGGATTTGAAAAAGAGGTAGTCCAACTCTGAATTCATTGAATTTGGCAGTGGCCCTTGCTTGATTTCTGGGATTCAAATCACTCCAAAAGCATATATATCAACTCACACATTGTGTTGATGATGCAGCAGTTAAATAGAGAGTAAGTGAAAGTGCAACTCCAGATCTACAGATTTGGATTTTTAAATCCAGGGGTAATACACTCTGATTTCACACTTTTGTCTGATCCTGGCAATTCTCCACACAGGAACACCTGGGGCAGAGAGTGGAGCTCCACTTTTTGTGCTGTTAGTGTAAGAGATGTTTGTGGAACATTTTGCTCTGCCTTAGTATTCACATTGCGAAGTTCGATTTGTAAAAGCTGTAATCCAGAGTTATTTTATTTCATATTAAAATATGGTCCATAATCTATTTGCCATGGCAAAAAGTTGATTTTTTTTTTTATCATGTATGTTAAAAAACTTACTTAAAATTTGTTTCTCACATTTTCTAAAATGTATGGCTAATAATAGTTCTGAGAACTTAACCATGAAGCAGTTTTTTTCACTACTTGGCATGAATTTGGCTGACAGTAAAGGTTATAGTGGCTGACCCAAATATGCCTGAGGCTGGCAAGTCAGTTACTGGGCCTCAGCGGAATTGGGTGCACCCATGATGAAGTTATTGAATAAAAAATACAGAATACAGGATAAATTCTAAAAAAGGACCCCTAAAGTAAAGTACATAATGGAATTAGGCACCAACTTAATTATGTACTTTTCTTAACTTTCAGTATGATCTCAAAGGCTGATAAATTCTAATATTTAATCTGTTTAGCTATTTTGGAGATTGACATATTTGCTTATCTCATTTTTCAAATACATCTATGCTCTTGTAAATCTGGCCATGAGTACGATCTATGTTAACTAAATCCTCTGTGGTTTTGTTTATTTCTCAAAATAAACACAGTTTTCTCATAATGAACCAAGCCTTGTATCTTAAATCTACCTATTATTGGCTAATTCTTCTTTCATTAAGAAGAATTGTATTCTGAAATTGTTGTATAAAGGTCCAACACAAGTGCATAACATTTCAACTGAACTTCAGTTAATTCTGGCTGTATCTGAGTATATCATGTTTCCAGAAAACAATTTTATCTTACAGCTGAGTTTATTAGGATAACTGTTGAAAATGTAACCGAGGAAACAGTGTTGCATCACAATTTCGAGGTGAATTCATTAATCTTTCAGGGAAAAGCTTTCAAAAATTGTTTTGTGGAACAGTCTATTTATAAAGTCGACTATAAATTTGTGGTTTGGGGAATTGTATGTGTTATTGTCCATTATACTTATTTTCCTTGTCAATTTGGATTGTGGAGCAAAGACTGGAGCTTAATGGTCTGTATGAGTGCCATGCATAGATGAAGGTATATAATTGCAAACTTTGAGACTGGAAGTAGCCAGGGACACATATGTCTGATAGCCGAAGTAGAATAATGGTGTCTTTGTCTGTGCCAGATGAAGTAATGCCAAGTAATCCCACCTGGTCATGGCTGGAAGAAGTGGAGATTGGTCCCTGCTTGCAACACAGTAGCTGCTGAAAGTTCCTAGTGTGTTGCAGTAGGCAGAGGTCCGGTTGACAACAATCTCGAGTTTTCCATGAGCATTTCAACCAGAAGCAGGACAAAAAAAAGGTGTTCACTAGTGTTTATCTCACTGCATCCGTTTTTGCTGCTAATTTCTCTGTGTAGGATAAAGGACAAGATCTCACTTGCTTGTTGCAATTTTTCTGAATGAGGAATAGATGTAAAAGTTTTTCTCTCTTTTCTGTTTGGTTAGCAATGCTACTGCTGCGAAGGAATTTTGTGAGGAGCATGAATGTCCTGCCAGATGGAAAGATGCAAATGGAGACAACTGTTGTGTGTACCATGCCAACATTCATTCCTGTCCTTTGGCCTTCATGGTTAGTGTGATGGTGTCACATCATGTGATCTGTTCTTGCTACTGGATGAGACATTATTGTAATAATCAGGTTCAAGCTCATGAAGTATTTATGTGATTACAATTAGACCAAATTACAGTTCACCAAAACCACCGTGGCAATGTTTGTCAGTTTTAGAAATTTTTTTTTGCACTGGATGCAAAGAAAGTGTCTGGCTCTTTGGACAAGGTGATATTCAGAATCTCTCATTAGTGGGACCGGTCTCATCTCTCTAAGTTTACCTGGCTTGGATCACTGTGCAGCCAACAGAGAAAGAAGGACAGATCACTGCATTCTAAAAGAAGCATTTGGAAGTGTTCCAATCTCTCCCTCTTTTAGAGGGACTGAATAATTTGCTTGGATTACTGGAGTTGAGGGGTACAAGTATCACCAGCTGTGACTTTTAGAATTGAGGCTGCATACAAACATCCTGAGATGGAATTGTTTTTCTCCATTATATCAGAGCAAAAAGAGGAATCCAAATACAGGTTAACAAAATTTGTTCATGCAGTGAAAGCACGATTCATGCTTAGCCTGTCTGCTTGGCCTCTCTTTGAATGAATACTTCTGATTCTAAAGTCCTGACTCTAAAAATATAGTTTGAAACACCTTGATTTTTTAAAATCTCTGAGGTAAGCCTTATCCTGCGCAAGAGCTCTCTTGCAGTTGCCCAATTTTTCTAGTAAATTTCCCTTCTGGCAATGTGACACATTCTTCATGAACAAAGAGTGTGTAATAGGAAGTCTAGTCTACATACACATCTTGCAGCTGTTTCATGTATCTTTCTGTGTGAAGGCCTAATGACTCCACAACAACTCTAGTTCGCTTCTTGGCAGTCTGTTCTTAAGGACCTATTTTATTACTGATTCCCTGATAGCCTTAACTGGCACTGGGACTTTGGTTTAAAAGAGGAATCCATGCTGGAACCATCACATTTTTATCTAGAACCATAGTAAAGAACTTCAACATCCCATTGCTGTGGTGACCTCTCTGTTATTTCTATTTTTAGGATTAGTTCTACTTGGAATTATGGTATGGAAATGGCAAAAGCATGTTCACCAACATGCATCATCTGGTTTCTTCATAGTATTGTAAACGTAAGAGTTTCTGCTCTAAGCCATTTGACTGTCATACAGTTGAATATCACTGCAAAAAATTGAATATACCTTCAATGTAAGCTTTTTCCATTATTTGAGAGGAGTTTTGGTTTTTGTTGTTTTATTGAGTGTCATGAGTTCTAAAACATTTTATTTTGGTTAATATGTGCTCCATTTCTTTTGATTTGGTCTATTTCTCACAACCCTTTAAAGGAGGTGTCTGAAGAATTAGGTGAAGTTAGGAGACAGACTTAATCCTTTCAACCAAATAAAAAACTATGTGATCTTTGCACAGCCAAAATTAATCCTCTGTGTTTGCAGTTGTGGGAAGTTTACATCTTAATAGCTTTGTTCAGAAATGCTCTGCAAAAGGTCCTGAAGAGGTGCCTCCCTTCCTCATTATAGAAAAAAAGAAAAAAAAACTGCTGTATCAAAAGGGACACTTCAATAAAGCCTCTTGAGGAAAATACTACAAGTGGAATATGACTCTGCTTCTGGTTCTAACACAGCAAATCCTGAAGAAGTGAACCAGCTTTATAAGACTCTATTCTATGAGTACTCTACTGGGGCATATGTATTTTAAGAAATAACAATATAGGTGAGATTTTAACTGAGTATAAGAACAATTGCTTCCCAGTTTTTTTATCTTTTATTTTGTCACGGACCAATGTTACCTGTCCTTTGGCATTTTGATAGCTCTGGTTATAAAATATCACTTCATTTGCTGTTAGAGAATGTAAGTAATTTTGAGAAGGTAAAAGAGGAGGAGCTGGGAGTTCTATTGTATCATGGTTTACTGACATAACCATTATGTCTGCTAAAGGCTAAAGGAGGAATATGTGGTCCATGGATCCCTGATGATGGTCAAATATTTACTCACACTTTGTCTACCGCTGGCAAAATGAGCCAAAGAAACTGGACAGCCAAGGTAAAGTATATTTATTGCATATATGATTTTATCTGATTTTCTCATTTTCAGAGCTTACGTGCTAGTAATTTAATGCAGTTCAGGTACATGTTCCCCATCTCATTTATATGTATGTGTTATAGCCTAAGTTATGCATATAGCTGAGTACTATAAATTCCCAACTGACTTGACTTGGAAATAAGAGCTTTGCTTTTGCTTTTTTTAGGTAGTTAGTGGAAGTAGTAGGGATGGGAGGAAAATGAATGGGCATAATCTGCCCATTTGAGGTCCACACAAACAATACATTGCACTACTGACTGGACTGTGATGCAGGTTCATATGATGATTGGGTGGCTTCTACCTGGCAGAAGTAATAGGAAGCATACATGGCAGAAATGACAGGCCTGTTAGCCCTGCTTGGAAGAAGAAGTCACACTAGGAGTGGAGTTCAGACCAGTCTTTCTCACAAGAGCAGTCTCTCCTGGTTCTGAAAAAGTGTGTAAATTCTTCTGAAGGACACCACAATCAGTCAGTTCTTTTTATAAAAGCCTATTGTATGCGAGTGGAGTTTTGATGCATGCTGGTTTGTTCACTTGTTTGGCAGGTTGTTTTAGTTCACATAGGTGTGACTTCTCTCATTGCACACATCAGAGTTGGGAGAATGCAAGCTGCTCTGGAAGCAAAAACCACAGTCCTTCCTGCAGTAGGTATGATATAAAATGAAAATGTGAGGTAATTGCAGATTGACTGCAAATCTCAATGCTTTTATCACTCATGCATGGCTACCAAGAGCAAAAGGGGCTCCCCCAACAACTTACCTTTGAAAATACACAAATGTCTTCCTGAAATTCTTAACATAGCACTGAAATTTGAAAAAGTGTTTGAGCTTCTAACTGTAATAATGAGCTTCAATCTGTAACAGTAGAAAGCCACTTTTGTGAAATAAGCAATGTCAAATACCGTGACCGTTGGCTTCAGGTACTACAAGACTTGTCTGTAGCTCATGGGAATGTGAGAATATTCCTCCAGCTAGTGTTCTGAGGAACTAGACAGTCTTCCTCTGAAGGGGAGCAGGCTAGTCTTAAACATAGTGGAAAGGTAGAAATCCATAGTGGCTCCCTTGTTTACATTAAAAGTTGAACCCAGTGGTATCAGTCTTTCATTCGCTGTAGTACACCTATACGGAGGGAAGCAGAAAAAACTGTGGCAATTCTCTTAGTGCTGTAAAACTTAAAAAGTGAACTTTGTTTAATAAATTAAGCACATAACCTGAAGAAAGTTCTTGGCTAAAACAAGCATGTTATCACAATACTCTTGTTAGCTACTCTTCTAAAAGTGTAAGAATATATTTCCAATGTTATGGAAAAAAAAAAAAAGAAAAAAAAAAACAAAAGCAACTCCATGTGAATAAAAGTATTAATCTATAGAATCTCTACTTATTTCAAAACAACTGCACTGAATTTTCCAGGAAACTTGCAATATATCAGAGAAGAAATTTTTCAAAATACAGCTCTACCCCTGAGGCAGAAAGTGACATCTGTTATTATCTTGGTATTATACTGGAATTAATGAGGCTGAAACAGAATTATTACTGAGCAGTGATTTTTTTTCTGTTGAGGCTTTTTTATTAAAAAAATTACATAATGACACAATAATACCTTCAGCTCACCTCTCAAGGCTGAAGTACAGCATGATATTAGTTTAGTCACAGAGGTAAAATTGAAAGACCATTCAAGACATGGGGGAAGGAGTTTTGTTATTTAAGACTTTTGTTTTAAATTACATCTGCTACTGCTGATAATTTATATAAGCCCTTGGAGTAAAGTAAAGGAAATACTTGAAGTGTGGGTTGCAAGGACTCTTTCTGCAGTACCCAGTATCTTCTGCTGCTGCTGAGAAAAGGTCATTGGCTTCTAAGGATCATGAGGGCTGGATTAAATACAAAGAATACAAAAGAAAATGCCTGCCTTGAAGAACTTTAAATTTAAGAAAAAAAAAATCCTATATGGATAATGAGAAACATGGGAGTGATTAGGTGATTTATACACAAAACATGTCAAAGGCTTGAATGTAATTAACATTTAACCTGTATTACTTCAGAAATTCAGATTATTCTTTAAGTTGCTGGGACGGATGGTATCTCTGAATTCTTCGAAATTTATTATTTCTGGGACTCTTGAGTTTCCCAGATCAAGAACCACATGTTTAAATCTGAATGCAATCTTGTGGATGGATGAAACTGCCTAAAAATTTTCTGATATATGTTTCCTTTTCTAATCAGTCTGTGGAGATGGCTTTTGTGAGGAAGAAGAAGGTTGCTCTATCTGTCCAGCAGACTGTGGGGAATGCCCTCTTTCTGCTGATGTTAGGATAGCAATTGCCTTACCAATATGTTTAGTCTGCACTGGCTTCATTTTGACAGTCATGGTAAGTACCCTTTCTCTCTTGTTCTATTTCTTTTCTTTTACTTCCATGATCTTATTAGATAAGGAAGCTCTCTCTCAGTGGAGGGATAGATTTTCTTCTGCACTCAGCCACCTGCATTCTATGGATAAAGGCAGAAAGAAGGGAAACAACTCTTAAAGCTTCCTTATGTAGTAACTCACATTGTACTAGGCATTTTCGTCCTGTAAAGAGAGAAGACTGAAGTGGAATGTAACCAGGAATGGGTATATGATGATGAAGGGAAAAAAAAATCCACATGTGAAGTAGGGGATGCCAGCAAAGTAAAGGTACTTTTCACTCACAATAAAACCCTGCTATGAAATTAACTGCTTCAAAACCCTATGGAGGTCAGAATTGTAAAAGAATTCAGAAACAAATTAGGTAAATTCATTAAGGGACTAGCTCCATCAGAGGCCATTAAATCTCAGAGTTCAAATTCAAATTAAAATGCAAAACATTGGGATATTCTCAAAAGAATCATGGGGAGAGGATAATTTTTTTTTTCTGTTTTGGTTTGTTGTTTTTTTTAACAGGTTCGTTTTCGTAGTGTAACAATCAGCGTGGTTCAATTCAAAGTGATTAATTTCACACCATTTTCTCAATTATTATAGCAGACTCAAGAAGGAAAAATGGAAGAGGAATGAGAAGAGAGAAGGAATATTAGAAAAGTAATTTTGGGTGTCTTTGAATGAAAATGTCTGTGTAAAGAGAAGAGATAATGCTATTACGGCTTACTACTTAACAGTACTTCTGGAAAAGAGGATCTATATTCATTATATGTGTGCATCTTGAAAAACATGCATTTACGAGTTTTATAGAAGAGGTTTAGCAGGTGAATATGGCAGTTGTAGAGTCATTGTATTTACTATGTTTGTAACAGGTAATTTATTCAGAGCTTGGCCTATATATCCTGTAAAACGATAGGCTCCTCTTTCCTCAGGGATTCCTTTTTCCATCTTGCACTGCAGTTGCAGTGAACATCTGAGGTAGGCAGCTGCACTGAGATGCAATGAGTAGGAGAAAGCTGGTGGCCCACAAACTGAGGTACTAAGGGAGGACCAAATTGCATCATATGTTTTTCTGTACCTCATTGTGTGGCTTTATGAGTTAGGAAGAGAAGCACTATTGAAAACTTTCTGAGCATTCATAATCCACAAGGAAGTTGTGACAATGAGTTTATACAAACTCTCCTGTAAAACCGTATGATCTGATAGAACTATGCAATTGGACAGATGAGAGGTTGAGACAGTTTAGGTAACTGGCTTTTTTGAAAGAGCAGTGGAGTTTTTTGGCCTTGCATATGTATATTTAAAGGTCTTATAGCAAAATTTACCTATTATTTCTTCTGGTTTTCTGAAGGTTTGGGGTTGATATTTTCCTTTGTTCTTGCATTTCTGTATACATATTCCTGCTAACTTCTTCAATAGCAACATTATGAGTTTTTAAAGTTTTATTGGTTTTATCATAACAAGATAGGAAAGATTATTTTATACAATTCAGTAACTGATATTACATAAAAGGAACCATGTAGGAAACGAATGCCTTCTTTAATCACTTGAGTAGAGGAAAGGATTCCTTTGATATCAGTGCCAAAGGAAGTAAGCCTAGTAGTCACTCCTTGCTAATATGTCTTTGTAAGTCATATGTTTGCAAGATAATATGTAGGTTTCTTTCCTCAGAAGCCTTTTGAAATAAATGGGATGAATTAATTTTGATTTGCTGAGCTCTATATTTCTAACAAATGTTGACCAATATATCAACACAATGTCCACCACCTGTTCCTTGTCTGTTATCTGGACTTTTATTACCTGTTTCAATGAATGCATCTTTTCCAATATTAAATTACTCACTATAGAAAATAGTATCATTATAGTAAAATACCACTTTGATTTGACATTTTGTCATTGACTGCAGTCATAACGACTGGATAATTTAATCTGGTACTTATTTGAAAGCATGTTTTTACACTTTGTATATTAGCTTTGTATATCAGCTCTACAGAAAATCAGCTATATTAGCTCAATACCTTCTTTACAAAATAGCCACAGAATCCCTGCCTAATATTCTTTATGCTAAAGTATTTGACATAATATGACCTAATTTGTAGGTCATGGGCTAATTCTGTTCCAGGATATAAGATACACTGCTCCTTATCTTGGGATTACGATGGAGTATATTCATGCACTTACATAGCATAGGGCACTTCCATAAGATGAGATGATGTAAATCCCTCATCTGATGTCCACATTGAAATGTAATGTAAAAATGTTAGCAATAATGGACTATTTGTTGCCAATGCAAAATATGACATGTAATTGCTTCTACAACTGTCTTGGTTTAGAGACAAATTTTAGGAGGATTGCTCTAGAATGTGTATTTCCTCTGAAGAAAAGGGTTTCAGCAATCCCTTCTGAAATGAATTTTCAGGATCAAAGTGAAAAACCTGTTTATTTGACAAACAAGGTGCCTGCAGGGCATGGGAAAAAATTAATAACTGTTAGATATTGAACCTTCTCACCCCAAGACAAGAATATAAACTATACAGTGCTTAATATATTTATTAGATGATGTTTTCTTCTAAGCCAGTTCTTAATCCTTTTGCATCTAATGTTACTTGTAAGATATATGCTGTAAATTTACACATCAGATGTAGTTTGGATACTTTTAAATTTTCATATTTTATTTTAGAAATCTCTGATTTAATTCCTTCAGAGACAGGAGGGCTGCATTAGGAATAAATTTGTTTCATTTTTATAGTGGTTTCAATATCAGAAACAAAAGATGCTTTGGGATGAAAGCTGGATTATAGACTTCAATTGCATCAAACAAGGTTAGTAATTTGTTATTTTGATACTGTGATCACTTTTCCTAAAAATTTGGAGAAATAATTTCAATTGTAATTTTTGTGTTTTAAGCATCTTGCAAGAAGGGAAGCAGTTTGTGAAAGATATATCCATTGTTTCATCCTTTTAACCTCTGTGAGCTGATCACTCACAGTTTTGTTTATCAAAGCTCTAGATGACAAAATTATTTTAAATAGTTGCCTTCTTTTTACTTATGTTGATCTGTCGATTGAAAAAGACAAGACTGTCCCAAAATAAACAGATAACCTCTGGAGTTGGACAAAAAAAATTATAGCTGCTATAGTGGATATATCCTTTTGTATAATTGGTCTCACTAAGTTGCTCTGGAATTGCACAAATATATTGAGGGATATAGCACTGTCTTAGTTTCTCTCTGTGTATGCTGTCTATAGCAGACTTGCTACAAAAAGTAGTTCATTTTGGCTGGAGTTTTGTAGGGTTTTTGTTTTCTATTTTATCTTCTGGCAATAAACTATTATTTAATTTATTCTAATGAAACAACTTCAGAATAAATTCAGGTGTTATTATGTTCTTTACTATTCTGCACTTAATATAGACATAGATTATTTACTTTGCTGTTCCTTCATTTAGCATTCAGAAGGAAAACAATACCTAAATCCTCAGAAAGGTTAGAAGTTTGCTGAAGTTGACAGGTCTGTGCTGATGGTGCATTCTCATTTTCTGTCTTTGGAAGAAATTGCTAGGCAGATGTATGCTTTTTCTGGATTCTGTTATTGTGTTGCCAGTGTCAAAATGTTCTTGTGATAATATATAGTGAAGATACTTTCAGCCTTAGACTTGAACATTAATTTCTATGTAGTTTCGATACAGGAACCAAAATGAATTTCAATCTAGATTTGTGAAAACAGAAATGGAGAAAAGTAACATAAGCAAGTTTTGGGCTGATAGTAAATTAACAAATGTCATAAGCATCACTTGTGAGGAGAAACAAAAGAAAGAGACTGCAGGAAATTAGTAGCATGATCAAAAAATAACACATTAAAAATAATTTGTCAGCTCCAAAAAGAGAACTTTCTTGCAAAAAAAAAGCCTGCAAAGCAACTGTTTAAGACCTTAGACTGATAATTAGCAACTTAATGAGGACTGATAACATTGTAAGAATAGAGACAATATGTCTCCTCTGAGTAAAGCTTTTCAGAGCTACCCACAGCAGTCTGAAATGCACAGTTATCTGAATGAGAACACATCAGCAGGGTGTATACAGGGTATGTAGCACTCAGTATGAAAAATTAGTGTTATTTTTTTCAAGATAACTTCTCTTTTTGGCACCATATGTAGAGATATAGATATATATGCACTCTTATTCTCAAAGCTCTCTCAGGGATCCCCAATGTATTTTTGGGTGGAATGCTGTAAAAAGCTTCAAATGTCTATGCAATTTTGAACTGCTTATGGATAATACTGTGGTGTGGTAACATGGCAGTCCTAATTCAAGGTGAGATACTGAACTTCCTCTGTGAGATATTTCTACCAGGGAGAGTTGAGAGGTCTCAGCAATTCTGAGACTAATTGGCTTAATCTGGACTTTAATTGGAGATGGTGACATGATATGTAGTTCATTAAATTTGTTTTGAAGTCCATTTTTTCACCCTGAGCTGGTCAACAGGGATTAAAAAATGTACATTGAGATCACTGGGATTTTTTCCTCTTACTGTATTGTTGCTTTTCTCTGACTTCTCTCTGGTGTCAGAATCACTTCCCACATTCTTGTACTTTACAGTCTTCTAGGAGCTCCAAATAGACTTGTTAAAGTATGGCATAGAGTTTGCTCTTCTTCCCTGGGTTCTGTCCTCGGCTTCTATGTAACAGTAAGGGCTAATCATCTCAAGAGCAGAGAAATGAAATTTGCATCAAATCCCGAGGATTAGTGAGAAGGATCTTGGCAATGAATCATCTTTGAAACTTTTTAACTTTTATTCAGCATTAACATTCCAAGCAACGGCTTTCTCTTGTAAGTGTAACAAGAGCAGATGAGATGCAAAGATTTGGAGAATTCTTTGTATTTGTTTGCCTCTGGAGCCTCCACGTGAGCAATAATAGGAAACTTCATGTGCCTTTTTTAATCACATGTCCCATTTAGATTGCATTATAGGGACAGCAACAGGAAGTATGATGAGCACTCCTCTAGCACCCAGTGACTCCAATATCAGTTGTGTTACTGCTCTGAGTTCCTGCACAGGAGCTGCCAACGTGTCCAGGAAGAAATACTTCACCCAGACTGGGAGATAGTAAGTCAATATGTTACTCATTTACTGCAGTATCTACTATATTATTGTTTCACCTTGATTACTGGTTCTTGTCACTTTACTGTTGACAGGCACCAAAAAATCTTGAATTTATCTTGTTAAGCCAAATCTGTTAAGATCATCATATGACTTCTGTACCAGATACTGGCTGTGGAGTATCTTATATGCCAGGCTTCTGGTTTGGTTGTCATTTCCCCTTTTCTGTCAGGGACTTGGTAAGAGGCAATTGGAGCATTAAATGTCCTGCATCTATTAATGAATGGGCATTGCTGTTCAAATGTGTCCATAACTAAGGCTTTTATGCACCCCGTTTTTCTAAAATGCATGCAGAGCAAGCTAGATACTTTGCACTAAAGAATTACATCCTCTACAGTAGCACATTAGATATGTTGTGTTTAAACCAGCTGACACAACTCAAGATTCACAGTATTTCACCTCTGAATTGAATTATAAACATGCATATCATATAAGGACAAACTGTATAGCCATAACCTGCTCCACAAGGTAATTTTTCCCATAGATGTGAAAAAATTAAGGGTAGGAGCCAAACATATGTAAAGGTGGAAGCAATGCTTGCCATTTGCATATAACAGGGAAAGATCTGTGCTTTGCAGGATGAAGAAGCTTACTTAGGATCATTGGCTGGTGAAACAAGTGCCCTTTTAGTTTAGCTTGTGGAAAGTCACAGCCACTTCACTGATGAAATACTGTGTCCAGCATTGATCTTTTTTACTGCTTCTTTCTGAACGGTGATATTCTCATCATCATCATCATCATCATCATCACCATCATTGTCTTCCTCAGAGGAGGAATGAATGTCAAAAACATTCATAAATGATGAAAAATGTAAGAATGGGGCATTCATTGGTGAAGCACCTACAACTGCTACACTAGAGACATATTTATAGGGTGGGTAACACTAAAATTCCTGCAGGTATCTCCTCTAACAAGGAAAATTATTTTACTCTCTATCAAACTCAGCTGCCTCTTTTCTTAGAATGATCAACCCCATGAGAACAAAAGTATGTTGAGTATCGGTGCAGGATCTACAGAACAGTAGTAAGAACTAATGGATAGGAGGGATGTGGCTATACGCGTTCCTCTAGCTCTGACATTTCCTTTGCTGCTATTTCATCATCAAACTGCCTCAACTGACTCTTAAAACTCACATTCCAAATGTGGTGCTCAGATCCAGACTGGTTGAATATAATCACTAATGCTTTCTTCATCAAAAGAAACAGGGTCTTGTCCCTTGTCTTAGATGCAGATTTACAACCACATACATGCTTAAATTCTCTGCCTCATCTCTTGAGATAGAAAGCTGTTCCCCATTAGAAATTATATTAATTCCATTTTTGTAGTGTTGGTGGCTTTTGACATTTCCTTAAAACCCGTGAACAGCATTTCATTCTGTTTCAGTGATGGCAGAACAGTGGCCATAAAGAAAATAATGAAGAAGGCATTCACGCTGTCTAAATCCATACGTAAAGAAGTAAAGCAAGTGAGGTAAGAAGTGAAATTAAGAAGTGTATGCTTTTCCATTTTTACACTGAATTTTTAGGGCTTAAAATCTTCCTGAATGTGAGTGTAAATTAATATTCCTCTTTCTTTCAAACTTTGCTTGAAAGAAAGCAAAGATCAAAATTTCCTTGTGTCTCTTTTTTCTTTACATTGTGAGACAAGGTACTTGGTTGTCAAGTTATGCTGCAAAACCAGGAAGGACATCTGTGAAAATTGCTGTTGTTCTGTGATTTTCACAGGGAACTTGATCATCCCAATCTCTGCAAATTTATTGGAGGTTGTACAGAAGTTCCGAATGTTGCTATTGTCACAGAGTACTGCCCCAAAGGCAGTCTGAGTGATGTGCTCCTCAATGAAGACATTCCTTTGAACTGGGGTTTCAGGTAAAAAAACCCAACTTTTGAAAAACTAAATGACATATACTGTGTTATATGCTGCTTAGGATAAGATGTTAATTTTAGGTGAAGTTCTTGGATAATTAGGCCTGTACTGTGATATAGAGAGAATGAAGAAGAAAGAAAAAAAATTTGAATATCCAGTCCAGCTTGTCACTTGGGTTTTTTTGAGAAATCATATGTTTAGTGCTGGTCATGCTAAGCCAATGACTTTTCAACTCTTTCTCTAGTTCTACTGTGAAACTATTTTAAAACCCTTTTTTCCCCACAGAATTTTGCTTTGTTCCCAAATATCTTAGGCATCCCTATTTAACTAAAACCTACTACATTTTTGTTTGTGAAGACATATTGATGAAATGGTTAGCATACCTACAAATACTTTGTTATACTCACCAATACAGAAAATGAGTTCAGATTGCCAATGAAACTTTCTCAAAGGCATTGACATATTGTTTTTTGAGATTGTCTTCTTGACGTGCCCTTTCTGCTTCTGCTATATGTTTGCCTTCAGCAAAGAAAAACGGTTTTCAGGAAGGAAACCTTGCAGATAAAGCAAGGAAGGTAATAATATTGTTTCTCTTGTAAACATGTGAAACTCCCAAGGATATGAAGGTACTGATAATTTCTAGAAGAAATTCAACTGTCTTGGCCTTTGAGCTCAGGGAACTATGAGTTTTCAAACAGTCACCTTAAGTGTTTTGGAAATGTGTGCATGGGAACACAAACTGAAAGCTATAGGGAGGGTTTCTGTAAACTTCAGTAGGCTTTGGAGCCATTCTTGAGTGAAAGTAGAAATACTAACTCACTGATTTTTGACTTTCAGGTTTTCTTTTGCTACTGATATTGCACAAGGAATGGCCTATCTCCATCACCACAAAATGTATCATGGACGGTTGAAGTCAAATAACTGTGTGATAGATGACCGGTGGGTTTGTAAAATTGCAGGTAAAGAGAAGACTGGAAAAAAAAATTCAGAACTGTCTGGCTAACTCCCAAATTACAGATTTCACACTCAACACTCCTCCAAAGTGTCTTCTTGTGCTGAAGCAAGTTTCATGTCAAATGATCAAGTCATTTAGTATGTGTCACTGATGCTCACATCAGATCCCACAAGTGACACAGTCTATGAACATCAGTCTGAGCTGAAATTCTGCCTCATTCTCAGCTTTGATACAGAGAAAAACCTGAGGCATGGGCAATTATATAAAGAAATGTAGTGATGTTGACTGATTGGTAAACACAAGGTAATTTAATGGAGAATAGCGCTCAACTCAGAGCTTTTAAGTCCTGTTCACAACACTGAATTGTTTTCTTCCAGAGTTGGAGCTACAGGTCAGGTCTACTCTTGGTACAGGGAAGACAGCCTGTGGGAACAGGAAAACTACTGGAAGTCTAGTTTAGTTTGCAGCAGCCAAAGGGAATTAAGGCAATGATCATCTCTTCTACATTTTGCCCAGAGTAGTCATCATACTCTCTAACCCACAGCCATCCTAAAAAGCAGCAGCAACAGACTTGTTTTTCAGTGGTGCATCCTATGACTAAGGCTCCTACATGGGGCCAGGCATGCTTCTCCAGCTCCTTTACTATCCTTCTGCCTTCAGAACTGCCTACTCTGTTTGAAGCCTGTTCTGGAAAAAAACACAAAAATTAGATATAGTTGGATTAGATCAACTACATCACCTTAGCACAGCTCCTCTCAATTAAATAGGATCTGTATGAAATTATTCTGAAACTTCTGTTTTGATTCTGTTCTGTGCCAAACTGTAATGATTTCAAATTTTCATCATCTGGATGCGATATCAAACAAACTTCCCAAATAATAAATGTGGGAACTATTTAAAAACACTGTCCACATAAAGATTCAGTCCCTAGGAGCATCTTAATTAGAGGTCACTCCAGATAAAACCAGATGTCTTCATCCAGCTTTCTGGACGAACCCTCAGAAGAGTGCCGTTTACGTAAGAAAGAAAACAGAAGTAATTTGTTTTTTTCTCCCTCTTCCTGATTCTGAGTCATATGCTCAGAATTCCTTCTATATTAGGCTAGAAATATAGATGGAAAGATGTTTCACATCTATGCTGCCTTTGTTCTGATGCTAGTGGTGTTCATGTAACGCCCACCACCTGATTTTCAGTTGTTATTCTGTCTAACTAGTAATTACTTGAGCAACCTGCCACCAGAGATAAGGATCAAGGGACAAAGTAGAACAGAAATCTGTATTTACAAGCTAAATATTGCACTGAGGTGAGACTATTATCTGAATAAAATTTGATAAAATAATAAAATAATTCTGATTGGAATGGGTTACATAATTTGATTTCCCTGCTGTCAGGCAGTCTTGCCCAAACATTTGGATTTCCAGATGCTGTGTTTGCAATAGTTTAGGGGGGCAAGACCACCCAAACCACACTATTTTTATACTAAGATGTGTATTTAGAATAGTGAAAATTAATTTCTTTAGACTGTGTTACTGTTTACTATTGCATATGTTTCATGGAAGTATCCACTGAATAGTTTACCATTTTCTTCCTATTAGATTATGGCTTGCAGCTGTACAGAAAAGAAGATTCTCCTGACAGATCAAGTTCATCCCAGCAGCATTTGATACAAATTTACACAGCTCCTGAAATACGCTCTCTTTCAGGTTTTGAACCCAATTCTATGACAGATATCTACAGGTAGCTTAGTTTTCCTGATCTTACTTTTAGTAATCTCAAGTATTCTTTAATGATAGGCTCTGTGTAATTCTGTTACCAGTCCATGTTTGATTTGTATTTTTGAAAGGATTTGTCCTGGTACAGAGAACAGCATAGATATCATGGGTTTTCTCTTTCAAGGTAGATAATGAAATACTGAATTCACTAATATTATTTAAAAGCAGAGTTGACCTAATGATTTATAAGGAGCCACTTGACTGGTAAGAAAGAAAGGCATAAAGATTTGCTATTATGTAATTATCCTTTCTTTCTGTTGTTTTTTCTTATAATGCCAATTCTTTGAAAATTAGTAGAATCAGTGCTCCAGGATGTCATAATGCATCCTGTAATTCTATAATTAAATGTCAATATGTTATTTTGGGGTATATATACAATGACAATATTTGGTTTACAGAGGAAAAATAAAGGGAAGAAAAAAATTTGAGTGAATAGTTCCATTCTTTTCCTTTTAAAAGCTTTTACAGAAGATCACTTTCCAGTGGATTTGCCTGCGAGTGGTGGATTGCTTCTATCCAACCACTTTTCAGATAAGCAGTATTACAATTGTAAATAAATGTCTGCATATACAATGCGCTTGAACATCATTAATTTTAATCCATTCTATCAGATTACCTCAGCAAGAATTTGAAGTCTCAGTAGTATTTGTAGCTATAGGCTTAAATATGTTCTTCATAATAGCTTCAAAATAGCACAGTTAAGGCAGTTTGGGATTTCTGTGTGCTGGTATTTCTGGCTACTTCCAGAATTTCTGGCTACTTCATTTGTCCTGGCAGTCTGTACATTTTCAGCATGAAGTGGTCTTAGAAAGAACTGTGCTCCAACTAAACAATAATTTTAGGATTGTCTTCTACATTCCAGTTTATCATTGCCCTGCAGCCAAAATGCATCCCAGAAAATGTTTCCTTGGCTTGTCTGTTCTCACTTTGCTCCTGGTCAGGATAGATGCCATTATTTGACTTCACAGGCAGCTTAGCCTCCCGAAGGCATTTCTTGCCAAGGGTTCCTTTAAAATAGTCCAAAAATCTGATTTGCTTATATCATACATGTCTATAATGAACTTTTGATAGATTCAATGAATGTTTCCTGGATTTATCTTGCTGTCAATCTACATGTCTACAGAATCCACATCTTCTTTTTTGGCACTGCACTTATTAATTTCTTGGTTAAAAAAAAAGGTACAAGTGGTGAGAGATAAAACTGAAAAAGGGAGAAGAGCAACATGCTGGCAGTGAAGATAGAGATGTGGCCTGTAGCATTGAAAAGGCTGTCTTCTTATCTGGGCTGTTTTTTAGAAATTGCATTTTAACAAATTTTATGTTTGATGGTATAAGCAGGAGATAAGTCTTCCTGATACATGTGTGTGGGCTCTCTGGCCAGGCAGCATTGATCCAGTCTTGAAATCCTCTGTGTTTATCTGTGCAAAAATTCCATTAATATTTCTGAAGGTAGGTCCCAAATAAATGAGTAGAAACTGCCGGAGTGGCACTTGTAATTTAGTATGCTCCTACAGATGAATCACTTGCTTTTAAAGTTGTCTAGGGAAAGTTTTGGTCAGATGGGAAAGCTAAACTGGAAATGAGAACAGAAGCATGAATGTAGCTCCTGTTTTGACCTAAGAGGCTATTTCCAGTTACAGTTTTTCCTATATTAGTTCTTCTTGATTTGTAATTGTCATGTGAATTTCACTATTCATAATGTTAGGATTTTATTGGGCAGTGCTGCTGATGAATTAAATAAAGACTGCTTTATCAGCGTTACCATCACTTAATTATTATCCTTGAAAATCTGATTCAACTTTGCTGCCTCACCAGGATTGATATTGCTTTCTCCTAACAAATTATCACAAAATAAATATAGAAAACTCTTCAGATTAAATTCTAAATTGTTCAGCATGTTTTGTATGTATTATTTTCCAGTGGTGGTCCACAAGTGGGCTGTAAGATAGATAAACATATCCTGTTACCAACAGAATGTCTTACAGAACAGTACAACCATTAGCAATAGCAACACAGATGGAAAACCAATATTCTCCATAAAAATAAATGTTACCAAGCTGAGAGGCACACAGCAGTAAATTATTGCACAGTTTCACTATAGAAAGAGACGAGAGACTCTTTATCAAGCTTGGTGGTTGGAGGAGGCACTTGTTTTTTAGAGATCACCGTTCTGAAATATTTACAGTGAGTTCAGTAAAAAGACTAAACTCTCAACTTTTACTCTTTCTATTCTTCATCCTTGATGAATGTGTTTGGCCTTAGTTCAAGTGAGGAAGATGGCGATGAAAATATAATTCAGAAGGAACAAGCAGAAATGCTTACTGGAAAATATCTCCTCTGGACACCCTGTGTCATAGACTTTATGGACATTTTCTAAAACAGGGATCTATAGTGAAAAGAAGCCACTTCTCCAGCTGATGATTCTTACAAGCTTGCTCTTGCCCCTTGAGTAGAGCAAGAATCAGACCTCTGTGTTTAACTGATAGGAATCATGTACATAAACTTGCAAATATCACCTCTGGATTCCATTAATTCTTCCAGAGAAAATTGCTTTGCTGCCCATCAAACTCAAACATCGCTGGGAATGATAATCATGAGAGGGGAATGCTATGAAACATTCAGTAACAGATCTCTGAAAACAAAAGTAGTAAGAAGTAGTAATAGCTGCACCATTGTCATCCTTCCCTTTGGGATATTGGGATTTTAGTCATAGAATGGGGAAGAAGAAGAAATCACTGACTCAACTGTTATTTCATTAAGATTTTGCTTCATTTTTATTCTGCAGTTATGCCATCATTTTACTAGAAATTGCCACAAGAAGTGACCCTATGGCAGTAAGTAAAGATGAACTGTGGAATTTGCATGGCATCTTTGATTCTATTTCTGCTGAAGACACAAACCAAACTTTGAGTTACTGCACCTTTGATGAGCACGTGTTTTCCTCATGATTTTATGGATGCCAGATCAGTTCCATGAAACATGCAGTCAGTTTCCTCATAGATCCACCATTTTCCCCTTTCAGAGCTTTGAAGAAGTGCATATGATAAAAATATTGTAGCTCCAAAACTGCTTTTGATTAGTTTTGTGAGGCTTAATGGCTGGGTGGGTGCAGGGAGAATGTATGTATTAACATATTCCTTTTTCTCTTGCTTCTTCCTTTTCCTGCCATTTACAGGCCCTTTTTTAGTGGAATCTTACAGCAATAAGAATTACCTAGAAAAGCAAATTAGCTACTCTCCGTAAGGAAAATGTCTATTTTGCATGTGTCTTTTGATCAGTGCTAAATGGCAAACAGAGAAAAGAATTCACCTTGAAATTGAAAACAGATGGTCTGGATATGTAAACATGTTCTCTCTAAAATTTGCTTAACAAAAATTGTTAAAATGGAGACTTGAAACTACCATTTTCCCTGTTCTGGCAGTTTGTGATAATAGATTAATTGTAGTCCTTGAGATTTCTTAAAAGTTTCCCAATATCTTGTCAGGTATTCATTTGTTTCAAAAGTTGTTTATGTCATATAAACACTGAGATTAAAGCCTGTCAGCCATGAAAAAGCTTTTAGACAAGGTGACCCAGTTAGACTGGGTTATGTGTTTTTTTATCCTCCTTTTTTTTTTTTTTTCTTTTTCCTTGTGCTCTTATGTAAAAAAGCTGACTTAGAAGTGATAGGGAAGATGTTATAAAAGTGATGATGGTAATAGTAATATATTTTCAGTGGCTGGCATCAGACCCATACCACTTGCTTCAATATTGTCTAATCCCCTTTTCCCTAGAAAGAAGATGTGATTTCAGCTGAATATTCTTGGTGCCCTCCTTGGTAGAATTAATTTCTGGAAAGGATGAGAATTCTTGCCCATGTCCCACAGATTACATAGAGGTGGGTAAAAACACAATATGTATACTAAAACTTTTTATTGAAAGTGAATTTCTAACAGGCCATATAAGTTTTATGGTAATTTTACCTTTGATAAATATGAATAATCCAGAAATCAAAAAGTACACCTCAAACAACACAAAATTAAATTATTTAATATCCTTAATAAAAAACCCATTATTGTGACAAATAAAGATTCAGTTGTCCCCTTAAGCTGCCAGTGTAGTAGACTATGTTTTAAATATTCTATCATTGATTTTTGTGCAATTTCATTTTATTATAAAGTGTTAAATTCCATACATATTTTATATTAGTAATATCTGGCTTACTGACAAAGGGCTCTCAAATAATGAAGTCTGTGTCTCAGGCAAACTATGAGTTTGGTTTGATTCTCATGCAACAAGTCTTCCTCTTCCGTACCCTCAATAAAGTGCAACTCCTCCCAGTTTAATTAAATTAGAACAAGGTTGTGGCATCCTTACTTCAGTTTAAGTTCAATATAATTCACCTTTGCTGGTTTGTAGCAACCTAAACATAAAAAACCTTCTCATTAGCAGCACTGGATTTTAATTAAAAGTAACATTCTTAAGGAGTACTTCAGCTTTTAATCTTTTGGGAATTTTGTGTGAAGACAAGTCTTCTGAAAACAGTGTGTAACTCCAATTGCACAACACTGTCTTACAGGACAAGAGCTTAAATAGCGCTCAGCAGAAGGAATGCATATATCTGACTCATGATTTGCCACAGTAGCATTTTCATTAACTAATAGCCTTCATTCAGCAAAAACCTGTAGAACACCAGAGACTCTGGTGTTCTGACACTTTTCACCAGCTGCAGATAGCTCTGACACTTTTCACCAGCTTTTCACCAGCGGACAGAACTTCATGAAGCCAGTTGGCCCCAAGAAAACAGTAGTATTAAGTTAAAAGTCTGCTTTTGCTGGTTATAATAAAATGCTATTTGCTTTTCTCACTCTCCTTCCCTTCTGCAGTTAATCAAAAGGTGCAGAAAAAGTAATCCATCCCAAAGGCCTACATTTGAACAAGTCAAGAAAATGTTGTACAAGATGAATCCTGTTAGCCCTGTTGACATGATGATGACTCTGGTAAATTTATCTTTTTAATCCAATCCAAGTTATTCTGCTCACTTCCAATAACTTTCACCTCTATCCTTCAGGGTTTTTTTTTTTAATCTTATGCCCCTTGTTTGGTGAGAAAATTCAGAGTTACTTGTTCACCTCTGTTGGGCTGATTGGAGCTGCAGTTCTGCTTGAAACCCAGCTTTCCTTTTCATTCAATTTTTTAACCTTCTCAACTGCTTGGGGGCTGAATGTTTTTGTCAATCAAATCTTATTTTAAAACTATATTCTCCCTTTCCTGTGGCTCGGGGATATAGGATACCTGCGTACCACAAATAGCACGTTTACAACTCATTTTAAGCAGAGTATCTCGAGCCCATCAGCAGAGAAAGGAGATTCCTGCCTGTACAGCAGGAGGAATTATAAAATTCTTTGTTATTTAGATGGAGAAATATAACAAACATCTGGAGATACTGGTATCTGAGAGAACCCAGGATTTATTGCATGAAAAACAGAAGACTGATCGTCTGTTGTACAGTAAGTTATAAAGAAAAAAATACTGGATATTCTTCTCAAAAATTATTTTATTTCAGCTGTCTAACTAGAAACATGAACCCTTTGATAGACGATTATTTGGTAGTTAACATTAAGCCAGCAATGAATGAATATACTTGTTTTTTGCAAAGCTGGAAAGATACTTAGCTACTTTCTATATTTCCCCCCTAGAAAACAGTACATTCATCCAAGACCTATGGCCCCTAAATCCATAGTGCTCTGACTTTGAATTGGTGTGGCAGGCCTTTTGTATAGTTTAAAATGATGTGGAATTGTAGTTGGTTATTTTTTATGGCAATGTATGTTCTAGGATTCTGCAAGAAAAGAGGCATAAAGGGATGGGAATAACAAGAAAGGAAAAAAAGAAGGATGGGAAAGTGCAAGATGGGAGAAACAAAGGTGGTTTAAAAAAAACAAAACAAAACAAAACAAAACAAAACAAAACAAAACAAAACAAAACAAAACAAAAGAGATTGTAAACAAACCTAACAGGTGGCAAGCACTAGCAAGAGTTGACATAGAAAGAATTAGGAAAATGCTAAGTGACACTATTAGAATATAACCTTATTTTCTTGGAATGTATAGACACCAGTTTGTTTGAACTAGAAGTTATGGGCTGTGTGAAAAATCTGGATGTATTATCAGTGAGATTTATTGTGAATTCTCACAGCAGAGCAAATTCTGATGCCAGTGTGTTTTCACCTTCATAATATTTTCCATTAATGAACATTTTTTGGTCCTTTAAACAACATGTTATGTTTAATGTGTGCTTTTATTCATGTAAAAGGATTAACAATACTCTACTTTCTAAAACAGGTATGTTGCCAAAACAAGTAGCAGATGATCTCAGGCAGGGAAAACATGCACAAGCTCAAAGTTACTCAAGTGCCACCATCTTTTTCAGGTAAATAAAAATGAAACTGTCTCCTACAGAACTTCCAGGCTTCTAGTCGAGGTGAAGCTCCTAACTGAGTGCAGGATTTCTATCTCAACTGGTATCTATTGTAACAGGTGGCTCTGCAAGACAGTGTCCTCCAAAATTCTCACACCTCCCCATTTCTCATTATTACTTAAATTAAATATTAATTACTTAAATAAAAAATTACATTACTCTGGAGCTCTAATACACAGCAGCACATCTCTTTACATGTGTTACTCATGCATTAATGTATGTTTCTTAAGATAAACCTAAGTAAAGTATCCACCATTTAAGTGTCTATCCCTAGAGTCTACATAGATTTACAGTTTTACTTATTTTATGCATGCAGGAAGCAATATATAAATGGCATGCCTTCACTTGTCATGAATGAACAGATATCAAGTTCCCTTTTTTTTATGTATACATAAATTGAAGATTTGTACCAAAAATGAAGATTGCTTAGTCTGTTGCAGATTAAGGTTCTACCTGTAAAAAATGCTCTATTGCATTGGTAAGCAAAAAGACTGAACTCAGTATGTCCTTTTAAAAGGAAGGAGTCTTCTGTCAATTTAAATAAATGAAGAAAAAAAATATCCAATAAGATAGTTTTTCTTTCATTGTGAAAGAAATATTGAATAGAGAAGGCTGATATAATGCACTGGAAAATTTTCACTGTATGTTTAAGGTAGCTAATCATCAATAATTAAGATAGTGGATGTGTATGCTCTTTCTGTTGTGTTTTAACAGTGACATTGTTGGCTTCACTGAGCTGTCCAGCAGCAGCACACCGTACCAAGTGGTAGATCTCTTGAACAAGCTTTATACCACCTTTGATGAAATCATAGATAACTATGATGTCTATAAAGTTGAGACAATAGGAGATGCCTGTAAGTTTCTTGAGCTGTGGACCGCGATGGGGCCTGGGGTGTCATCTCTTAGTTGAGAAGGAAGAGCAGCTGAAGGAGATTTGGAAAGCTTACCTCTGGGTAGACCACATTAAACAATTAGAAGATGAGTGCTAACAGAGCCCTAGCTAATTTTAGGAACATTTTCCGGCATACCTTTAATCATTTGTACAATTGATGAGTGTTGTGAATGGGACAAATGAATTGAGTAAAATACTGCTTCTGTTTATTTGGATCCTATGACTTGTAAGGTCTGACTTTAAATCTTGGCAGCAGATTAATCCCAGCTGGCAACTTCTGTGACAGGATCACAGCTAAAAAAATTACCTTCTACATGGGATCAGAGATGCCATACCCTAAGCTTTATTATCTGTCATTTTTTAAAAGATAATAACAATCTTCTCTCTCCTAATACACTGGAGGAGCTTGACTGCCTCTTTTCTTTGAATTTTTGGAAGATGGCTTTATATTTGCTATTGTCTGAATCTACTGGGGATTAAAATTGAGTTCCATAAGGAAATCTAATAGGGCTTTTAGATGAGACAGACTGGAAATCCTATAAGAGATATGGACAAAACCCCACTATCTTTTCTCTATGGAACTGTTGAACACATTCTTGAGCATAAAATTCCCGAAAGGCATCCCAGAAATCCCTAAAAGACCTGTCTCTTGCCCTACACAGTAATACAACCAAAGAATCATAGCATATCCTGAATTGGAAGGGGCCCACAAGTATCCTAGAGTCCTGCTCCTGGCCCCACACAGGACCATCCCCAAGAGGCACACCATGTCCCTGAGAGCATTGTCTGGCCCTACTTGAGCTCTGTCAGGCTGGTGCTGTTACCACCTGCCCTGGGAGCCTGTTCCAGTGCCCAACCATGTTTAGGTTGAAGAACCTAAACCTCCCCTGAACACAACTTCAGGCCACCCCCTTTCGTCCTGTCACTGTCACCACAGAGAAGGGATCAGTGCCAGCCCCTCTTCCCCTCACAGGAGCTTGTCCCTGCACTGAGGTCTCCCCTCAGTCTCCTCCAGGCTGAACAGACCGAGTGCCCTCAGCCCCTCCTCACACGGCTTCCCCTCAAAACCCTTCACCACCTTTGGGCCTCCTTTGGACACCTCTCAACAGCTCAATGTCTGTTCTGTGCTGTGCACCCAAAACTGCCCCCAGCACTGGAGCTGAGGCCGCCCCAGGTCAGAGCAGAGCGGGACAATCCCTCCTTGCCCGGCTGGCCATGCTGGGCCTGATCCCCCAGGACACGGGTGGCCCTCCTGGCTGCCAGGGCACTCCTGGCTCATGTTCAACTTGCCATTGACCAGGACACCCAAACCCCTTCCACAGGACTGCTCTCCAGTGTCGTATTCTCCAGTGTGTCTCTATGTCCTGGGTTGCCCCATCCTACGAACAGAATCTAACATTTTCCCTTAAACATAGTGAAGTTGGTGATTGCCCAGCCCTCTATTTTGTCAAAGTCTCTTAGCAGGGCCTCTCTTCTTTTGAGGCAATTTAGTCGCATCAGCAGACTTAATACCCCATCCAGTCCTGTGTCCAAGCCATTTATGAAGATGCTGAAGAGCACAGGGCTGAGCACGGATTCCTGTGGAACCCCAGCAATGACAGGTCTCCTGTCTGATGTCACCCCATTCACTGTAACCTTTCGTGCCTGATCCTTGAGCCAGTTGCTCACCTATCACATGATGTGTTAATCCAGCCACATAACAGTTTGTCCGGAAGGATCCTGGCTGGGTCAGTATTGAAAGCTTTGCTGGAATCAAAAAAGACAATTGCATCAACTGGTCTTCCCGTGATCATCTGGGTGTCATAAATGGAAATCAGATTTGAGAAACAGAACTTTCCCTTCATGAAACTGTTCTGGCTGTGACCAATGACAACAGTGTACTTCAGGTGATTTTCATTATCTCCTAGAAAAATTTTCCCTGTAATTTTACCAGGCACTGAAGTGAGACTGACATGCCTGTAGTTTACCGGGTTACCCCTCTAGCCATTCTTGAAAATTTAGGTAACATTTGCCAGCTTCCTGTAGACTGGGACCTCTCCAGATTTCCATGACCATTTAAAGAGCATTTTCAGATGTCCTGCAATAGCTTCAGCCAGGTCTTTAGGTACTACTGGATGAATTCCATCATGCACCATCGAGTTACGGGGATCGAGCTAGAGCAGCAAATCCCACATAGGTTCAGCGTTTAGCAGGAGTCTGTCCATTCTCACAGCCATGGTTCTCCACCTCAGCACTCTGGGACCTTCAGAATCCATTATCAGTGTTGAAAGCATAGTGCAGGAAGCATAAGACAATGCCTAGTTGGAGTCATTGTTTTATTTTATAGTATTTACTCACCAATCAAAGGTACCAAACTGCCAGATTTGCACTGCCTGTCCCACTTTAAGCATTCTCAATGGAGGGAAGGAGGGAGAAAGAAAGGGCTGGAGGGAATAAATCTTATTTAAAAGTAAGAAGGAAATATAATATTTTTCATAGCTGAGATAATTACACACGAGTGGTTGCCTTAGCCTTCATTTGTTTCTGAATTTCTTTGTTCAGCAGGCACAAGTGTGCCTTGGGATAGGAAGGAATACGGCTTCTTTCTCTTTTTTATCTTTTTAAATTTTTTATTGTAGTCAGCATGCTTTAATAGATCTATGTGTAATGCCAAAGGTTAATACTGTTGCATTTTTCTATTAAGATATGGTGGTGTCAGGAGTACCCAAGGAGAATGGGATCCTTCATGCTGGTGAGATTGCAAGCATGGCTTTAGACCTTCTGGATGTCTGCAAGACTTTTAAGATCCCACACAAGCCCAATACGCTCCTAAAGATAAGAGCAGGAATACATTCAGGTATGTTGAGAGAGCTGCAAGAATCTTCCTCTGGCTTAAAAAATACATTTATAGTGGCCATTTCCTCTCCATTAAAAATAAAGTTAATTTCTTGATATGCGATGGAACACATCATAGAGAACATCCCAACATAATAAATTACTGGATACATAGGATATTGGTACCTCAGTGTAGAATAGAACATTGGAAACAGCCCCAGTGCCTTTGCTGATGTGAGTTAGAACTGCCATTTTGTGTCTGTTACTTGTCTTTATCAGATGTTCTCTTTTCAAAACAGTGAGTTGCTTCTTGACACTCTGATCTAGCCTTCACTCTCAGACTCCCAGCTCCCTGATCTGATGTATGCTTGCAGCTCCTTGACAAACAGCCAGAGTTGGATACGTCCTGTGCAGCTCAGCATCTCCCAATTAATCACCATATATAGTCTTGCCAAGAAATCATATCTTCTATGTTTTAAATCACTTATAAGACAGATGTGTAACCTGTGTAAAGACAATACTGACACTCAGTCTTTATCCAGTTAACAAATTTGATATAAAATAGTGTAGGAAGAGTGTGTGACTTACGTTATTTATAAATACAAAGTATCTTGTTTTCTATTTCGAAACAGGGGCAGTTGTAGCTGGAGTTGTTGGAACGAAAATGCCACGATATTGTTTATTTGGAGATACTGTGAACACAGCTTCCAGGATGGAATCTACCGGTGAAGGTAATAAGTAACAAACTGCAGTGGAGTTTTATTCATCCCTTAATTAGTTCTGAAAAAATATTATGCTGAGTTTTGAGTCCTGATTTGCTTAAATGATTGCAAATCCTGCAAGGAGTTTCTTGATTTCTGGGTCCAGTCTGCCTAGGGACAGATTATAAGAGTAATATTCTCTACAACCATTTTTGTAAACAGATGCACTAATTTCTCAAGTCTCAGAAAGGAATTTTTGTGGCTTTGAAGTTCTCTGCAGTAAAAAAGGTGAGAATAAAATAAAATGAGAGGCAAGTAGTTACATGCACTGTTTCTATTTGTTCCTGGCACCCATCTGGATTTATAGTAAAAATATTTTCATTACTCCTCTTTTATTGCTGATAACTTTCTCTCATGGAGAACAAAAGCAATAGTAGGACACCATGGGAGCTGTGTCTATGTTTAACCAATATAGAAGATTGTGTCTTCTATATAGATGTGTCCTCTAGCAAAGAGATTAAGCAAATTTCATGGAGGTATGTTCACCTTCACTTGTTCCCAGGAAATAACTAAGCTCTAAGTTTTGTTAGTAACCTTCATCTTTATCCAGTATGGACATTTGAACCTCAGATTCTGAAATATTTTAGCTGGATCTACAAGAACTGAGAGAAAAAAAGATCAAGTGATTCAGCATCAAAGAACCCTGATGGCTTGTTTCCTTTCATTCATGAAATGAAGCTGAATTGTTTGTTTTAAGGTTCACATTGCAATGCATTGTAAATGGATTTGAACTAGGCACAGACAAGATCATTCAAGTCTAATTTCATGGTAAAAACTGATGCTTTCAACATCTATCATCATCCTCTAAAAGCAAGGCAGAAAGACAGGTGAGTGGTCCTACATGATAGTTTTGAAAGTTTTGAAAGGATTTGAAAATCACCAGCATCCATTGTCTCTTACAATTTTTATTTTTCCAAAGCAAATGCTAACCAGGATGGAGCACCTAAAACTTAATTTTCTTTCTGTCAGTCTCCCAGATAACTCCTTTTATGCTTTTAATGTCACCTCATCTGAACTCTTTTAAAACAAATACCTTCAAAATCTGCTTCCATCATTCTTCGTAGTTCATCTTTTGTTCTATATGCCAGTCTCTTTTTCAGACAGTGTATCAACACTACAGACTTAAGAATAAAGACAAAACTGTTTACCTTTCAAGCCTTTATTTTCTATCCCTCTTTTTCTGGCCATATACATCTGAGGATCTCAAATTACATTATCATATTTTAACCCTAAGATAACTTTGTAACCAGAGCACGGATGGCAGTTTCTTTAATTATTAGACTTTGCTGAAAACTGTGTGTGCAAAGAAAGCGCTGGCTCTTTATTGACCAGGAGGTAGAACTGGGTATGGTTTTCTTCACCAGGTGAAAAGGACGCTCATCAGCAGCACCAGCTAGACAACTGTGAAGACTACATAAATATTATTAGATGCAAAATGAGAAGAGTACTGTTTGTTGACAGCCACATATTTGTCCTGAGATGCTCTCACAAACAGGCCAGGATACTGGAGCTTGTGCAACAGTTTCCAAACACAAATAAAAAGGAATGAAAGCAAAGACTTGAAAAAAACCACAAGGGGAAGTTCATTAATGAGTCTTGAAATTTTTGTCACATATTGGGAGATGGATCTGTCTTTGTTGTGTAAATTGTTTGCTAATATTATATTTATCTTTCTTTCCAGCTCTTAAAATACAGTGCAGTTCAAGTGCATACCAGCTGTTGGAGCAGATTGGAGAGTATGTGTTAGTATGCCGTGGGAATTTACAAGTCAAGGTGTGTATGCAACATTTATACTCAGCTTTTCAGAGAGAAGAGTGAGAAAGTACACTGGAGTCCCTGAATTTTAACCCATGCACGCCTCTACATCTTTCAGTCCTCTAATTCTCACAGTGTTTTGGTGAGACTGATTCCCATGCCTGAAGAGAGCATATTCAAGTTCTAAGCCAGGACCAATTCGATGGGCTTGTTCATGGGACAAACCTGGTAATTTTAAAATTTTAAATCTCTTAAAAAAAGAGATGAAGGACTTAATCAATCTTGGAAGTCCTGCATGGCACATTCACTGTCACAACTGCTTGAAATCAAAAAAGATCTTTCAGAGACATAACTAATCATCATATGAGTTCCACAAGAAAATTAACATATTTGTGGACCCAGTTTTGGATGGGATTCAAAGAGTGGTTTTAATTGATACCACTGTTATCTTAAGGAAGGGTTTTAAGCCTCATTTTTCCTCTATGCAAAGTGGCTGAGAGGCACATAGATCTCCTTTTGGGACTTGTTTTGAGTTGTAGTAAGAAAATTATATAACAAATGGAAGGTAGTATTATAAATCCATAACTAATTTTCATTCATAGGGGAAAGGAGACATGGTTACATACTGGCTTGAAGGTAAGAAAGCCTCTATCATCCTGAAGGCAGGCACCAGCACTTCTGTGACTCCTCAAGATGCCAACAGAGCTTCATATAGTCTGATACCAGGTGTCCTTCCCAGTGATCCTCTCTGAAGTACTGCTTCCTAGTCACTCATTAACTCCAGTATCCCTTCTGCTTTCAGTGTGTTAGGTCATCCTGCTGAATTAGAAAACTAGAAAAGAGATAATACACCCCTTTGGCCTTGTGAATGTATTAGCTCAGGCTTTATTTACAGGTGTCTCTTCCAGCAGCGGCACTGAAAATACAAAAAAAAGCAAAAACTCCCCTTAAGGAATAAGATATAGAAGTGGCTCACCAGCTACCATGGCAGAAGGTAGCTCCCCGTGTTACTTCTTGAATTGGTTTTGATGTGTAATCCTCTGCCAGCAGCACAATGACTTCAAAATCAGCTGTCTGGACATTCCAGGCTGTGAGATGCTCCCACAAGAAATGAGACAGTGTAGTGTTGCTGTTTAGTGGTGTCATAAACCTTGCGGGTCTGGTTGGTTTTGTGCTGTGAAATGGAAAAATGAGATGTGTATTGTGTGAGAAAGTGAGATCCATCAAAAGAGGAGGATGAAGCAGAGAAATTATAGTGGCTATAAACTGAAACAAGAATTGGTACTCCTACTTTTCATTTCATCTCCCTTGTCTGGAGTATAGAAGGAAGAATTAAGAAGAAAGTCTGGTGTATTTCCATACAGCCAGTTCTAGTGACACCTTCTATCTTGATGCAGAGACCTGAAAAGTCTTGGGAGAGAAATGCAAGGTATTGGATGCTGTTGCTAAACTGAATAAAGTTCACTACAGCTGCTCTTGTCTTTGGCTGCTCTGGGATTTCTCTGAAAAACAGCTCTTAATATTAGCTGATGTTATGTAGTTACTTTGACTAGGGTGGCAGTGAGCCTACTGTTGCTGACTAGCTGTCTGTCAGTGAAATCAGGCAGCACTCTGAGTCACTGTGTAATTTAGGATACAGTTTAGGAAAGGTTATTCCTGAGCCAGCATTTCCTGTAAAGAGAGAACATCACTACAAGCGGTGTAATCTCTAGATGAGCATGATTCTGTGAGCATTGCTGATGTTGACTTTTTTTAAAACTTACCTTTCAAGGCTAATCTATGTTGTAGAATTTAGCCAGTTCCAGTTCAACTGATTAACAAACAGTCTAGCAGAAGTGAAACTGAGAGACAAAGGATACCAAGAGTCACAACAGTTCCACCACCATAATGTGAGCTAAACCAGATAAAGCTAACTGGGAGGAGATGAAAAGAAAGAATTTTGAGTGACACAGAACCACTTATTCCTGCATATTCTGCTCCCTTACACACCAGCGTGTCCCTGATGCTAGGTACAAGTACAAAAGCATACATGTAGTTGCAATTTTTCTGGTATAAACGTGTGCAGCTTAAAGAAGCAGCTGACTACTTGTTCATGTTCCTATGAAGCTACCATAGCTACCATTTTTAACTGCAAGAAGTATATGCCATGTGGTAATTACAGGAGAGTCATGCTACAGTCTTTCTTCAGCTTCTGTGGGAAATAAATGCAGCTATAATGATAGATTTTTCACAGATACTAATCAGGTAGAAAGTTAAATCCTACCAAATTATGGGAGATTTTATTGAAATACACAGAAAAAATGTAGAACATTCTGAGCAAAACTATGTCTCAGAAGTCTGTGACATTCTGTATCTGCCACTTGAATAGAATCAGAATCTCATCAAGGGTATAGACATAGCTGATTTAAGCACAGGAGATCCTAACATAGACTCCAGCCAAATTTTTTAAAAATCAAAATTTTTAATTGGTTTTGGATTTTTTTTCTAAGTTTAAAACTTTATTTCCCTGTTTTTGAATTTCATATTAGAAGGATGCAGTTAATGTTAGTTACTGTTACTATTAGAAGATGCAGTTACTGTTTTTGTAATCTTAACAGAATAAACCCTTCAATTGGAGCCCTCTAATGAATCCATTTCCATTATCCAGATGCTATCTAAAAATTGTTAAACTCTCTGCTCTATTATAGTGCTTCATGATATATTAAATAGTTTGTATGATTCATTTAATTAGCATTTGTTTACGTTTGTATTTAAGATGTGCATATCCTTATATAATGTGGATGTGAAAGCAAATATTTTGTCTGTAGTATTTTAGTTTTAACTCGTTTGCTTTATCTTAATGTTGTCTACAAAATTAAAAGCTTTAAAACAATGAGTTTAAAGTCTTCTAAATAGAAATGAGTGATGAGTGACAAATAGCAAACTTGTTGGATTGACAGCTTTCACTACTGACAAGTCCTTTGGTAGTATTCAAGGTCTGCTGAAGTAATAGAGACTCTTTCTGACTTCAGGAGGCTTGAAGTCTGATGGTTTTTTGTAAGAGGTACAACTTGAAGACTGCCTGGGTCAGCCTAACTCAGTTTTATTGTTACTTCCTGATCCTCTCCTCAAACAGAGCATCTTCAGAATGAGAACTAGATTATTTTCTAAGGATTGTTGAATCTGTCATCTTTCCTGCAACTTCAAGCAGTAGCTCTTATTAATGTCAGTTTGTCCGATGACTGTGATGATATGACTGACTCCAGAAGATAGAGGTACAGTAGTAAATGTTACAGATATAAACAGAAGTGTCCTCAGTCAACTGATAAGTCCTTTAAGATTTATCTCAGACATTTTGACACATGTAGTCAATGGCTACAGCCATATTTCAGATGCAGGAAAGTGTTTACTTGCTGATAAATCTGAACTGTGATAACCAGCATGGTGCTCATCTGTGAGATGCTTTAAATCCACAGAGCTCACATCCCGGATTTGGAGCTAGTCAGCTAATCTAGCAAGCAGTCTTTTTTAAAATGGCACTCTATACTAGAGGTATATGATGTGTTCTTCCTTTTCTTGATGATTATATCCATGCCAGAAAATGGGAAAGAAATTGCAATAATAGACCTGAAGAAGTGAAGGTGATATATACTTTATAGATAATTTCTTCACTGAGTGGCCATTCATTTTTAACCATCATGCAAGATAATGCAGAGGATACTAATACTCTATTCATGATGTGGTGATTTTATGGAAAGATTGGGCATTCTGATTATTGTTTATTGCAGCTCCATCTACCTGGCAGTGAGAATGCAGGCAGGAACATTAAAAAAAATCACACAACACAAAAACTGACTGATCAAAGTCTTTTATTAGATTGATAAACCTTCACTATATTGTTTCAACTTGAATATTGAGGAACAGACTGAATAATCACAGTATTTTAAAAAATCACAACAAGTAAAGCCAAAAAATCATTCATGTATTTCCAAGTGTAAAACTTCCTAAATTTTATTCTAAATCATGGGCACTGGAAAAAGACTGTGTTTTGCCACCAAAAAGTTATTCTTTATCCCCTAGATTAGGCAGCAAACATACTTTACTTAGCTTGTTATTGGTATGTGTGTGGGATCTCCAGTTCCAAGGTTCTTTTTTTTTTCTGTAATCAGAAAAGTTATCTGCTTCCTTGTAAAGCTAATTAATCAAATGAAATAAATTAACTTATTTAAATAAAAGTGAAGTGAAATCAAATGTCCTTTGCAAATAGTGAAGGGGCTTAATGTCAGTGTTGAGCCTGACTGCGCAGCCAGAGGATGCAGGGTCTCTTTAAGATCTATGTCTGATTAGTATGAGGTTCCCGAGCTTGTAGAACATCTCTCCCACCCATTCAGACTCCTAAAAATTACTAATAGCCCTTCCATCTGAACTGACCTCAAAAGTAGAAATCTTTGGTTTTTTAAAGAGTGTCTTTCTGGGGCTGTCCTTTCAAACCTGTAAAAAGACAAAGCTATACAAGATTGTTCTGATTATACTCCAGCTGAGTACCATCTGCTTTTCAGCTAACGAGCACTTTGTCCTCCTAATTACTCTCCCAAGTCTTCCCTACTTCACTATAAAACATTGCATTGTGCCATTTTTTTACATTCTAAACTGGTATTCAAAGATAAAATATTTTTGCAATAAAATGTTCTCTCTGAATAAAATATGGGGAAATTGCCTTTCCTCCTAATGTAAATTTGAGTTTAAATTTAAATGCACTTTCTGATGTAGGGATATAAAACGACCAGAATTTTAAATGTGACAGAGTGGGTGTTTAGAATTTGTTTGTGTGGGAACCCTAATGACTGAAACCTTCCAAAGAACACTCATGAATCTACATGATGTTATTTAATGTCCCACAGCATAGTAACCACAGTTTTCTGGTTCTCACAGCAAATCAACCTACCTCACCTTGTTATTTGCACATCACCTTTCCACTGCACTATGTCTTAAACACAAATGCAATCATTTTTGGAATTAAATTTCAAAAACTGTATTCGACAGTTTTCATACAGCACTAAGTTTGAGTTTGAAGCTCCACATGAAATGTTCAGCGTTGCACCTTTGTGAAATTTGCCTTGGATTTCAACAGCAGCAAAAAAAAAAGAACTTTCTACCACTGAGTGCTAAATATGAAGCTAATGTGGTAGCATCCTTATGTTCATGACTGTGTGCAATTGCTGATTAGTACTGCATTTTATACTAGAATACAGTGGTGTGAAAATAAATGTATTGATGACATCTAAAATCAGATCCCCAATACATAGTAATTTTTTTCTGCAGTTCCTGTATCATGCCTTCAGGCAGGAAAATACTTTCTATCCTTACCTGAGGAACTGTCTGGGTTAGCTACCAAAGGCATGATACACAGATGGAACAGTGCACTAAACACACCGCTTTTGTGACCACAATTTAACACAGTTAATCTGACAAAGTAATGAAATACTGTGTGTGATGCCTTTTGGTCTCTTTTGCTTTTATGAAAACTTATATACTACTTTCACTAGAATATGTGAGAGTACAGAGCCAGCTTTTCAAAGTGTTTTTACCCTTTTTCACATCCTAAATAATGACACTTAAGGTTGAAAAAATGCTAGAACTGAATCTCTCACAACTGACTAAAGGTTCAGGGCTTTTACCAATGGTTTGAGGAAATGCTGAATGTGAAGCACTGTAAAAAATCAGTTTTCAGTTGCTAAGATTTCACAGGGGCTATACTGAAACAGACCTGGAATGTCTTAACTCTGTTAGAAGAACTATGTGTTCTTAAAGAGCCACAACAAAGTTGTTCTTAGAAAAAGTATTTTTCTCCTAAAGAAGGGCAAGAATTTTAAATTGTAACGATTGACTTGAGGAAGAAAGGTTGGGTAAGTTGTTGGAAAAACACCTCTGAGGGGATCTCGAATTAATACACTGCTATGATTATACATTCTGCTACCTGCCCTTGCAGACAAATGCATAACATATATACATACACCCATCCAGGGTACAATTTGTAAGTAAAAACATTAAGCATAAGCACTTCTTTGTATCTGACACAAGGGTAATCCATGCAAGTGTTCCAAACAGAAATTAATCAAATATTTAAAAACTAATAAAAGCTGAATCTCCATATCTGGTAGACACATAGAGGGTCTGGAATTCTAGCACTGATAAGAATGCTAAATTAAAGGTAATGCTTACCAATAAAAGTTTGCCAAAGTGCACGGAAAGTGACTTCTAGATCCACTCTCTGTGATTTCTGTACATAAAAGGGCCCATACGACCAGAGGCACAAGAGAAGTGACAAACACACCACGGTAGTCACAGTAGGGATGGCATGTTCAGACGGGCTGCAAAGTAGAAACGGGCTCAGCATGAGCTGCTTTGCAGCTGATGCCCCATGCTGTGTGTCAAGAGAACACCTCTTGCCTACCTATTAGGAAACTCCTCTACAAATTTTAACACATTTTATATTAGAAGCGTAGACAGAAGCCTTTCAGGACTCAAAAATTTCCTATGCCATGACTTCACTGGCAACATGCTGAGAGTCAAGGTCCTATGTGATGACTGTGCACTGCAAGTCAATATGTTAGTCTACATGCATGTGAAAATCAGATGTGAAGTGCTTGATGGTCTGACAGTCATCCATCTCAAACCCACGGCAAAATCCCAAGCCTATGCTGCAAAGACTGACAATATAATTGAATATCTCAATGTAACAGCTTAGATTGGATGAATGATTTCATCCCAGTTTCAAATTGTACCACCCTGGCCAAAAGCAGCAGCTCACTCTGCAAAGTGTGGTATGTAGCAGCAGAAGTGGTGAGAGGGGGTCACAGTAGCTGTTACTCTGGTAATTACAGCATAATAAATAGTTACTGGAGCCAGGACTGCAGAGAGTTTGGATCAGAGTGGGAGGAACTGCCTCTGCAAGAGTATGACATATCTGCAGAATACAATACTAGTCCTGAGGGAAACATACTCTGAGCACACTCACCTTCTGATTGTTCAGTTCCAGGCCGAAAGGACCAGCTATTGTTTTGCACTCCGGAGGACAAAGTGCTGATTAAAACTTCGAATGGTCTGTTGATTTTGCAGTGATAATTTGCAGTGATTGTATGACTGTAAAAATGCTACTTGTGACAACAGAAATTTTAAAAAAGCCACAGAAAACTGTCCTATGTTGATCTATGCATCACATTGTCTCTTAGAAGAAGATAAACTACACTGTAGCACTATGACAAATGCTATTTCAAAAATAAAGTTTATAAATCTTAAGAACCTTCTCTGAATGTCCAAATTAGACTTTTCCTTCAACTGCTTTATACACCCTGACACTTATATATTAAGATCAGGCAATATGTGGTTCACAAGATATTTATCCCCCAAGACATTTATTCCCCAAGACATTTATCCCCAAAACAGAGCTCCCCTATAACTGCATGCGCTATTTGGAAGATAGCATTGAGGAGAGAAGTGCGACTTTCACCTGGAGGTTTTTTAAAGTAGCAAGAACAGAAAGAAGCTCTCATCTCTGGTCATGGCTTGGAATCACACCCCAAGCTGCAGTATCCTGAAGCCAAATTTAGACTAGAAGCTGCCTCTGAAAAGAAAAGTGATTATTCCTGCTTGTTCTAAGATCAGCACTGATACTACAAGTTTTAGTGTCCACATGAGCTGAACAAAAATTAAGTCCCAGGTGCTCTCAGGTCTGGGCATGTTATCTGTATAAAAAACTAGAAAATGCTATCATGCTATCTGGGATCAAATATATGGTAGATTTCTACTGGCAAAACTATAAAAAGGTCACATTATTAAAAAAACCAAAAACAAAACAGAACCACAAACAACAAAAAACAAACAACAAAACCAAACAAAAGCCCCCTGAAACATCTAACTCCCACAACAAATAAAAATCTAAACCCCTTTAATTTTCAAATTAATAAATTCTTATTTTTTAAAATGGCTGAATTAGTCAATTTCCATTTCATTCACTGCTAAACTAGTAGAAAAGAAAGGAAAAATAAAGGAAGAGGTTTCAGAGGCAGTACTAATATATTTCTGTAATTCTGAATTCTCACACATTTAATAAACAACTTTGGTGGATTATGGTTGATTAGCCTAGAACTATTGCCTAAAGTTGTATTTTATTAAGAAATCTTACCTCAGCTGAATGGAGAGATGACATTGCCTGTAAATATGACATTTTAAACACATTTTTTAATACTTCTTTCTATATTGTGGGAAGTTTTCACTCCCATTAAACTTTGCTTGAATACAAACATTCTCTTTGTTTTTACACTAAGAATGGAATAAAGCATATGACTCAGATCTGCATGTCTGTACATCAAGTTATAGATTTACTATTCCACTTGTCACTAGAGTTTGCTGTCTTGTCTTGAAAAAGACCATGTAACTTTTGACAGAGAACATCTAATCCTAGACAAAATGGAACAACTTGACTTTTGCCTATACATATTTGCAGAACTGTACAAATCTAGGTTCCCAGCCGGCTGGTGGTTTTCTCCCTTACACAAGGCAAGTGATTACTCACAGCCCTGTCAAAGGCAGCAGGCAGGACCCAGTAGCCTGTTTTCTCATGGTGGGTCTGACCTCCAGCACCCCGTGGCAGAGGAGACCCTCACCTGCTTTCTTCAGAAACAGAAAGCAGAAGACTCTACTCATCATCCTGTGCATCAGCAGTATGTTAGCCGTTCAGAAGTCATGAAGACTTCCTGGGGCCATTAAAGACCTGCTCTGCACATTGCAGAATAAGGTCCTGCAGTGACTAAGCCTGTAGGAGGCAACTGCTGACAACAGTGTTTTATGTTGAAGTTGAACATGTCAGTGAGAGGGTCTGTTTTAGTGGAATTCCTCTGCTCACTGGATAAAGCTTGGGCTGTACAAAGTGAAGTACTGTGCCTGGATGCCTGAGCAGCAGAGCTGCCTCTAACCACCTATTTAGAGTCTTTGCCTGACTTAAACTAGCTACTGTTTTTTGAATTTGTCCTACTAGTATCCAGATACCCTACCAAAGCCTGGCTAAAGTATTAACATCTTATTTGGTCTAGAAGAAACCAAGCTATCCAATGTAAAAAATTGTTTCCTTCTTCTGGAAATCTCTTCAGAGACTAGTTGTCTGCTAGGATTTGACATTAAGTTTCTGAACAAACAAACACACAAGTATATGTATAAAATTTACATTCACTTCCCAAACAATTACATGGCCACGGAAAGCCTCATTTGAGTGAAAAATTCCATTTTCTACACAACATCTGAGACTGCTACAAAAGAAAGGCTTTTTTTTCTTCTTTCCTACTCTGGTAACTCAACATATTTCTCTGGTACAAGTTATAGTTGATAAAAACCAGGTAGGTAAGAACAGTTACTAAGACTTGCATCACTTTCATATTTTCAACACACACAGGAACTTTCTGGAGTTGTGGGAGTTTCCTTACAGGAACTGGGGCTTTGTGAGATGTTAGCAAATTACTCTAAGCTTTAGCAACCATTCCCCTAAGACTTTAACACTTAGAGCAGGTGCTTAGCATGCACATTGTGTGATAGCACATCCCTGTTACCCACATTGCAGAGGCCAGGTAAGATGTTTATGCACAGCATGGAACATGCAATTTAGTGTTGGACAGAATAGCCAGGATATGCATTTCTGTATGTAAACTGCAGGCTCTGAATTTGTATGGTTAATCCTCATGACTCGCTTCCCATTTTCTTGCTATGTGTCCATAAGCTGTGAAAAAAACATCTGTCAGTCAGGTCCTCTGTTCCCTTCCTCCAGAAAAGCATGGCTTTGAGACCCCTGAGTGGACTGTCACCATGCAACCCCCATAGAGAAATATCTGGCATTTTAGAAAAGGCACAAGAAAATGGCATTTTCAGAAGAGTCAGATCCCACTCTGAACATAACTCACACAATTCTATTCCTGAAGCAATTTTTGAGGTACTGAAATATATTTTAAAGACCTGAGTTCACTGACATCCTAGTGTCTGCAAGAACTGTGTCATGATCATGTTGCAATCTCCTTGTCGAGTATGCCTCTAAACTCCAAAAGTGTTAGAAACATTCCAGTGAACCCAAGACTGGTGGAGAATTAAGCTAACAACTCTGAATTCATGCTATTGATGATGGATTAGTTTTTGAAAACTCTGCTGAGCCTATCTGGTTCCTAGGAGACTCTCAGAAGAGCCCATGGGGATCACGACATCTATTCCTTGACAGAGAGGAAAATAAAATCCTGTCAGGAAGAAGGGAGACAAATGACTTCTATACTCCCTAACATCAGCCAGCTGTTGCAGTTCATGCTGACATCTCTCACTCCCTCCCAAAATGAAGTGACACGATTTCAAAAACTTATTCAGCTATAGAGGACCACATTCTTTCCTACAGCAGCTCCAGAGTTTCATTCAGCTCTTGATCTCAGCTGACAGCCACTTCTGCCCTCCTGCCAGTGTGCCTACAGGCTTGGGCACAATAGGCAGCAGGGAAACAAAAGAGAGAGAAAGCAAGAAAACAAAATTAAAAAGTAATTTCTTTTTTTTTTTCCAAAACGAAGAATTGAGTTCTTTAACCTTTAAACATGCTTGTTTACTTACAGAAAGCGTACTTCAGGCACAAAAGGTTTGAGTATCAGTCACATACCACGTTAAATTGAAATAGTTTTTAGGATTGTCCCATGCAGTCAGCTATATTATCCCCTATCAAGAAGCTGAAGTTGCAGTTTTTGTACACATACATATATATAAAGTATGCATCTATCACACAATGGTCTCCTGGTCTGTGTTGACTCCATTGGGGTTTATATAACAACAGTAACTGTCGCAAGGGCTGTTATCCTTGTAAGAGCAGACAATGATACTGTCTTTAGGAGCCACAAAAATGTTATCTTCAACGTCAGGGCAAGGAGTGCTGTCCCTGCCGGGAGAAGAGCTCTTCTTCTCCAAGGCACTGTACGTGGAACCATCTGCCACGAACACGTTCTCCGGCATCTCTGGGTAACAGCTCTCCAGGTATTTCAGCATCTCCTCCTGCTCTACCTTTTTGGTGAGGCTCTTGCCCTCTGCCGCGGCAGCGGCGGCGGTGCTGGTGGTGCAGATGAACACGGTGTCCTCTGCCCTCATCCCTCTCCTGTCCTTGCGGTACGCTTTCCTGGCCAGCTCGTTACAACTTCCCTTGCCAGACTCCAGGTCCGAGGGGGTCCTTAGCAGCTCCATGCCATCGCGGTCCTTGACTTCCTTACAGCAGGGACGCATGTTCTCGGGACATTTGGTGCAGCCGTCGGTCTTTCTGGTGAGGGCAATGGCGGCGATGCCCGGCAGGCAGATGGCCGGCCCGATGGCCAGCAGCGGGATGTCTCCCAGGGTCTCTCCCTTGATGCCGGACACGGTGAACATGAAGCCGAACACCAGAAAGACGCTGACCAGAGCCACCACCAGCCCCGTCCGGGGGTTGATATCGTCGGGTCTCAGGGTCCGCGCCATCCAGCTGCTGCGCACCGGGACACTGCCGTCCGGCGGAGCGCCCCTCTGGGCAGGGGACAGACGCTCCCGGACAAGCTTCCGAAGTGGCCCGGGCAGCGCGGCGCGGAGCACCCCGACAGCCGCCAGCGCTCGGCTCCCTCGCTGCGGCCGCAGCCGGAGGGCGGGCCGGGCCCGGGAGCTGTCCTGCCTCCTGCCTCCTGCTCCCTCCCTCCTCGCTCCCGGAGCCCGGTCGGACGGCTCTCCGCCCGCGTCCGCCGCACCCCCCCACGCTGCCGGGCGCGGGAGGCTCAAGCCCTGCCAGCGGCCGGGGCAGAGAGTCCGCAGCAGCGGCTGGGCAGGGCAGCGGCCGCCACGGTCACCGCCCGGCCTCCGCCTCCTCCTCCTCCTCCTCTTGCTGGCCCGCCCCATGGGAGCCCCGCACGGCCGTGAGTACGCGCACCGCCCGGCGCGGGATGCTGCGGGACCGGGTCGGGGGCTCGGCGGGTTTGCCCTACCTGGTGGCCCCCGCTGCTTGGCCGGCCGCTGCCGCCGCCCCGGGCAGCCTTTCCCTCTCTGGAGGAGGGGAGCGGACCCCCGACGGGCGTCTTTCCTTGAGAAGCCGGGGTGGGCATCCTTCGCACGGGACCCCGGCACCTAAAGCCTCTTCCTCGGCGGGGACGGGGCTTGCGAAGAAAATCTTCTTCCAGAGAGACAGCTGTCCTGCCCCGAGTCTTTCCTGAGTTAGGCAGAAGCGGGGGACAAGGCTTCAGGAGATGCTGTGCTGCAGCTGGATTTCATCCTGAAGGCGGCCCTTAGGGATGAAGCTTCTCCTGATGTTATTCCCTCCCCAAGAGTGAACCTAAATGTTGGGGTTCCCTCGGTATCCATGGCCTGCCGACAGTGATGGTGACGTTCTGTCCCTGTGATTTGATGCACTTCGGTGATGGTAATTTGAAGTGAGCACCACCAGCTGAATGAGTATAGACAAGGATCTGAAATGGGTGGGAAAGTGGAGAGGCAGCAGCATGTTCAGGCAGGTTGCCAGTGATACAAAGGAGTAAGAATGCTTTCACTTGGGACAGAAATACTCGGAGATGAAAGGGAGTGATACCAGAAAGCTTCCTAGGAAAGGGCACTCTGAACTGACAATCATGAAACCATGGTTTCTCTAAGTCTTCACATTAACATGGTTCATTTTTCTCATATTACAAGTTTGGAAAGCTCAGAGAAGCCAATTTAGAAAACACTCAAACATTTCACAAGTCATGAAGATCATGGGTATTGCTTGTCCTCCCTACCATACAACATAAGGGAGTATCTTTTTATTGTAGATTTACAAATTGCCTTGAGGAGAGCAAGCCCAAGAATATCCTTTCAGAAGCAGGAAAAACTCCTGCCTTACAGGATACTTTCTTCATAAATGGAGTGTCAAGTTATAGGAGTTATTGTTTAATTTGAAGAATGGGTAAATGGGATAAAAGTACACACAGGAGAGGGTTTTTAAGTCAATGGCAATGGTCTGGGTTTGAGATTAAAATTTGTAATGGACCATGATCCTTTCAACTTGTCTTCCAGAAAACTGTCCAGCAAAATTCCCCATGAGCCTCTCACCTGTTGCAGAGTGGGCTGAAACAGGAATGTTTTGAAATTTGTTAGAAATACATTTCTTGACTTAAAGACTTAAAAATCAAAACCTTCCAGCTAGCACAAGTTAACTTCTACTTTTGCCACTGTGCAGGATTTAGCAGTATGAGAGATGACTGTAGCATCTCAGCTTCTATTTTCCAGAGTGAGAATTTGCTGTTTCTTTCCATCTGCTGTTATTCAGATACACAGCTTTTATGTCCTCACATTGGAATGAATAGTGCTTTTTTTTTATCCATCAGCTAAATTCTAGATGAAAGGAAGTGATTAACCTTCAGCCAGCCTGTCCCACATAACTAATAAAATGTTGTAAAGTGTAAGTTATGAAGTTAGGAGAATGTTGGTAACTAATGTCATGAAAGTCAGTGTTCCTGCTCCCTGACCTTCCTTCATCTCCCCTAGTGCATTTGAATAGTCTTTCAAAAAATTGGAAATTTTTCTTTTGTTGAAAAACAAATTATGATGCCTGGGAAAAGCAATTACCTGAAGCTGTATTCATCAACAGTCCTTCAGAGATAGAAAAAGGACACAGAAATGTAAATATTAGTGGCATTAGTGAAGGGGAAAATTGCTGTTAGAGCTGAAGTACATGTCAGATTATCTAACAGGAGTAAAAATGGCCCTTCAAATTTAAGCGACAGGCTTACTGAGATGGAAGATGGAACATCTACTTTGGAACAGAAAGCTGTTAGTGGACAGAAAAAAACCACAGAAAATGCCAGGACAAAGGTGGAACTAAATGTCTTCAATTTGTCCCTTTGTGAGTGATTTCAAGACAAGATTGTATGCTTCCAGCAGGACGGACAGGAAGGGAAAACAATCACCCAGTTCCAGGAAAGCAAGCCACAATTGGTAAAATTGTCTTTCCAAGCTAGAAATCAAGAGGTCAACAAGTGCCACTTAACACAACCGAGCAACAATGCAAATGGTTGAATTTTCTATACTGTTCATAACCAGAAAAAAAACCCAAAAATTACTCCTTTGAGGTGAAGCGTGTTTCTCTTCTGGTGCTGTACACAAAAATTAGGTACTCAACAACTTTTTTACCTCAGTTACCTTCAATGGCAGCCTCTCTTCCTGCATCTCTCGAGTGGATGGACGGCGGAATGGGGACTGAAGAAGTGCTCTCTACAGTAATAGATCAGTTTTGTGATCACCTCAAGAACCTGAACAGACACGTCTATGGGATCCAATGAGGTGCTGGTTTTGTCTGGGGTAGAGTTAATTTTCTTTATGGTGTCTGGTATGGGGCTGTGTTTTGAATTTGTTCTGAATTCAGAGTTGATAATATAGAGATGTTTTTGTTATTGCTGAGCAGAGCTTACAGAGAGCCAAGGCTTTTCTGCTGTTCATACTGCCACCCTGGTGAGGAATTTGGGGTTGTAGGAGGGTTGGGAGGGGACACAGCCAGGACAGGTAACCCCAACTGACCAAAGGGATATTCCAGACCTTGTTCAGAATATAAAGTGGGGTGAAGAAGGAATCTGGAGTGATGATGTTTGTCTACTCAGGTCACTGTCAGTGTGACAGGGCTCTGCTCTTTTGGGGATGGCAGAACACCTCTCTGCCCATGTTTGGTGAATGAATTCCTTGTCTGGCTTTGCTTATGTGTGTGGATTTTAGTGTCCCTATTAAAGTGCCTTTACCTCAACCTGTGTCATTTCTACCTTTTATCCTTCTGATTCTCTCCCCCTTTCCAGTGGCAGGGGATGAGCGTGCAGCTGCTGGGGTTTGGCTTCTGGCTGGAGTTAAACCATGACTGATGCATCCCAGAGTCCCAAGGGAATTCACTGACATAGTTGCCATGCCACTCTCCATGGTATTGGAAAAGTTGTGGCAGTCAGGTGAAGTCCCAGGTGACTGGAAGAGGAGAAATATTAGACTCATCTTTAAAAAAGGTAGGAAAGAGAGCTCTGGGAGCTACTGACCTCTGAGCCTCACTGAACTGACTTTTCCTACTTAAAGCTATCCAGTGCTCTCTAAATTGTCTAGAGAAGGGTTGATGGGTGGACTGTTCAGCGGATAAAGAATTGGTTGAACAGTCATAGCCAGAGGGTAGTGGTCAACTGCTCAATCTTCACATGTGGGTTGGGAATAGGTGGTGTCCCTCAGGGATATGCCTTTGGACAAGTATCATCTAATGTCTTCCTCAGTGATGGAGAACCACTGACAAGATTGCAGCCAACTCTTGGAGGGGTTTGGGTGTTGTGGTTGATATGCCTGAAGGACAGGATTCCATCCAGAGGGACCTGGACAAATTCAAGAGATGGGCCCATGGGAATCTTTTGCATTTTACAAGACAAAGTTCAAGGTGCTGCACCTGAGTCAGGACATTCCCGGTCCCAGCACAGGCTGGGGATGAGCAGATCAGAGCAGCCCCGTGGGAAGGACCTGGGGGTGCTGTGGGTGAGAGGCTGGACATGACCCAACCATGGCACTGCCAGCCCAGAGAGACAAACGTTCCTGGGCTGCAATCCAAAAGCAGCGTGGGCAGCAGGGGAGGGAGGGGATTGTGCCCCTCTGCTCTGCTCTGTTGAGACCCCACCTGGACATGCTACATCAGCTCTGGGGGCCCACATAGGAGCACATGGATCTGGTAGAATGAGTAAAGAGTAGGGCCACCAAGATGATTAGAGGGATGGAGCATGTTTCCTACAAGGAAAGGCTGAGAGAATTGTTGAGCCATGATTCCCATGGGCCCACTTCTCAACCTTGTCCCTCTGCATGACATCCTGTCCTTCAGAAGTGTCAACCACACCACTCACCTCAATCTGCAAAATTGTGGCGAGTGCACTCAATACCCTTGTCTGTGTCATTAATGAGACATTAAATAATGCAGGAGACAATATGGACCCCGGAGGGACAGGACTTGTCACTGATGTCCATCAGGACTCTGACCTGTTGACCACTGCTCTCTGAATGTGACAGTCTAACCACTTTCCTATCCTCATAACAGTCCACTCACCAAATCCATCTCTCTCCAATTTAAAGAGCAGGATTCTGTGACGGACCATGTCAAAGGCTTTACAGAAGATAAATTACATTCACAGCCCCTCCTTTGTCCACTGATGTAGTCACTCCATCCATTCTCTATTTCTCTATTAGTCACTGGGGATTTCTCCTGACTGCCACGTCTTTGCAAATGTGATGGAAAGTGATTTGGCAACTGCATCAGCCAGTTTTCAGGATTCTGGTGCATCTAAGAATAGATCCAATGGACATGTGTGTTCAGGCTCCTCAGGTGATCCCAAACCTGATCTCTCAAGAAAGGAGGCACTTTTCTCACCCACCTTGATGTCTGTCCACTCAAGAAGTAGGGGAAGAAAGATTGACTATAAGAAAATGTTGTTGGGTACCTCAGCCTTTTCTCATCCATTGTTACCAGCTTTCTAGTTGTGTTCATCAGAGGAGTACATTTTCTTTGATCTTTCTTAATTATCATGGAGCAATTGAAGCAGCTATAAGCAGGGCTAGATGTGCTACATTTTTTTTTCTTTTTCTTTTTTTCTTTTTTTTTTTTTAATGTAGGCTTGAGGGTAGAGATCAGAAAAGAGTGGACCAAGATGGATGTGGTGAAAAGGGTACCAGTTGAATGACAGGCAATTTTTCCTTAAACCCTTCTCTGACCTGCTTCTTCCTTAAACCCTTCTCTGAACCTGCTGTTTTGCAGATATGATTACCTGCTTCAGTCAATGGCTTTTTGCAAGAGCAAAGCCTTTCTCTGCCCAGGAGGTACTGCAAAGTCCATGGAGAAGCATGTGTGCCATATTTTTTAGTACCTTAAAAACATCTGGCAGATGGAGTTTTGAATTAATACATTACGATTGACAGCTGGCTAATCTGTAAGATCTCAGCCATTCCATGCAAAGACTCCACAAGCCTTAATAACATCATAGGTAAAATTAGACTCTAATTTTTGCCTTCTGAGCTCTGTGGCAGTGCTACAACTTGATACTGACTGTTTCTGAGCATGGGATCATGTCAGTCCTACCTATAATTTGGACATGGAACACAGGACTTGTTTTTCTAGCAAGTTCTGTGTGGATTGGGATACTCAAGTTTCAAGCCTTTACACTAATGCACTTGTGCCCATGTTTGAGCCACCCCATTAGCTCGAGAAGACAGTCAGTCATTCTGCTGAGGTCACTGGCAGGCACTTCAATCCTACTCAAGAGCTGCTTCACACAAGTCCTTCCTGTCTACAGCAAGTACTCCTCGCTGAGAGTGGATGCTGAAGGCACAACATCCATCTCCAGGCCTTTTTGTACATTGTGTTTTCTTGGCAACATATACAAAAGGAAATACTTGACAATTTCTTTGTAACGTGCGACTATGTGCTGTGATCCTCATATACCTCACTTAAAAGATTTTTTTTCCTCCATTTGAAAATGCTTGTTGTTTACCCAGCTTCACATATCATAATTACCGTATTTATATTTCTTAGGGAGTCTGTGTAGCCACTTCTGAAGGCTCTTTTGTGCCTCTGGACAGCTGTCAAAGCCCCCTCAGGCCGTTCCCTGTGTCTTCATGTCCTCAAGCATGAGGAGTTCACCTGAGGGGGGATTTTTGGACTCTGACTGTTCACTCAAGCCCCTGGGTCTTGCTCTTTGTGGACAATCATTTGTGCTTGACTGCTGCTTGCTGGCCAATTGGCCGGATGTGGAAGGGCTCTGCTGATGAGAGCATCTGATCAATAAACAAGGGGCAAAAGGGAAATAACAGATGCCTGAAGGGTTTGTGTTTTGTCGCTGAGCCATCACACCAGGAGTGGGATTCAGAAACCCTGGTAGTGAGTCATGCATCCGTCTTGAGGTGACCTCGGGGACTTAGCAGGATTGCTGTGGAAGAGGTTCAGGCTGCTGCATGAGTCACGGCATCAGGCAATAAATTAGCCAATATAATTCACCAGGACTTTGTCTATCTGCATCGCTCTGCCTGATGTGCTCTTTCCCTTTGGGAAGCTTCTGATTAAATATACTTTATTTCTTCTATTGAAAATTGTTCACAAAAGATGCAATAAACTCAGGGGAGTCACCCACAAATACTGTGTGCTATGCACAGTGGTGAATAATGGGTAGCTTGCTTTGTCCCAGAGAACTTACCAAATGCTTCTTAAAAGGGGTCTCTAATTGAGTTGCTTGTCTGTGGAGAAAGAGGAAGGGAAAATAGGTTGTCTTGACCTAACGCTGCAGAGGAAGCTAATAATTTTTGATATGCTGAAACACTTTTAAAGCTGTTTTAAGCATAATCATGTAGAAATGACCATGTATTACGGTACTTGCCATGACTAATTCTTTCTGTGAAGCTTGCTGACATCCTTCCTGTCTGTTTAGGAAAATTTAGTATAAAACCAAGAGAACTGATCAAAAGGCAATGCATGTTCCTTGCAGACTCTGGAAGACTGGAACTTCCCAAGCCAATTAAACTCGGAGCAAATTTAAATGGGCATGGATATCCTCAAAGTCTACAGCTCATTTAAACAATGCAAATATGTTTAAAAAAACCCAAAACATCCTATGCTAAGGATGTGAAAGAAGCGATGAAATCTTTGTCATAATAGTCCTGATTGCCTGGCCCCTGATTACTTTGCTAAGATGTAGCAGCTAATCCAGGAAAACATTTCCAGGAATATGAATGACAAGAAAATGATCAGGAGCAGTCAGCATGGATTCACAAGGGGGAAGACAAGCTTGACCAACCTGCAGTGAAATGGTGGGCCTGGTAGATGAGAACAGGGTGGGTTCTGTCTGCTTGGACTTGAGTAGGGCCTTGGACACTCTCCTGTGAGATCCTCATTCTCAGACAGTTCTGTATGGCTCGGATGAGCAGATGGGGAGCTGGGCTGAAATCTGCTCCAATGGGCACACCCAAATGTTGGTGTCAGTGACACAACATCTGGTTAAATGCCAGAATTAGCAGTGTCCCCAGGGGTCAACAGCAGGTCCTTCAACAAACTTCATGGATGATCTCATCAATGCCTGTGAGTGCGGGCAGGGGGTCACAAAGGACAGAACAGAGCTCCTTCCAGTGGCGCCCACATGGGCACAAACAGAAACATGGGAGGTTCCCTCTGAACTTCGGGGTACACTTTTCATTGTCAGGATGACCAAACACTAGGGCAAGTAGCTCAGAGAAGTGGTGCAGTCTCCATGCTTGGAAATACTCAAAGACACCTGGACATGGTCCTGGGCAGCCTGCTGTGGATGACCCTGCTTGATCAGAGGCACTGGACCAAAGGAACTTCAGCGGTTTCTTCCAATATGCACCATTCTGCCATTTTTTGATGACAGAGAAAACGATGGATGAGTGTGAACATGTGTGCATGGATAGGCTGAGCAGTCTCTCATCACTGTGTGTGCTGGAGAGAGGCATGGAATTTTTTACTGGAGATGGGTATGGGTATTGAAGGAGGTGAAATCCGCATGGCACACCAGGAATTCTCTGGGTGAAAGTGTGCAGTGGGGCACAAAGTGTGCTCATAAGGCACGGGGCAGCTGTGTCCATGAATAACATGAGATCTGCTTTTTCCAGGAGGAAGCCTGCCCAATCCCTGTCAAATGGTGATGGCTTCCCTCCACCATCCGCTCCAGCAGATCATCAGCCATCCCCTGGCTGGAGGCACCAGGAGCAGCTTGCTGCTGTCCCACGGTAGCTCCTCACTCTCAAGCACTTCCCTGACAGTTCTCCTTCCCTCTGCTCTTGGGAAATGCCTGCTGCTTCACCCCTGCCACCCTGCAAGCCAAGTGTCTCAGAGGAGGTTTCTCAGCTGATGCCTGCCACAGACACTCCTCCAGTGACATGTCACCTCAGTCCAGCTGGTGTCTGCTGGTGGCTGCTGTGAGGAGCTTTCAGGGCCTCTCTAAAGACCCCGGGGAGAGTGGTGAGCCATGAGATAGGGATCTGTCAGCTCTGCTGTCCCAGTGATAGATGGCCAGCAGTAAGAGCAGCTGGGGATCAGACCAAGAGCGTGTACACACTGTGAAATTTCCCTTTCTGTGTTTGGCTTTCGGGTGCACCAGAGACTGAGGTCAAGGAGTGACAGAAGTCTATCCAGGGTTTGTTCCAACACTGTGAACATGTGGCTGAGGACTGCCTTCAGAGGAAACACTCTTTGAGTTTATATCCACAGGTACCATCTGTGAGGAGTTGTGGGGAAGAATGTGTGGAAATAGGAAGATCTTGCTGTTTTCCTCCATGGATGGGATGAATGGGTAGGAAGAGGCAGTTGCTGTAAGGCCTCTGTGACAGAGTGGGGAGAAATCAGACGTTCTGTTGTCTGAAGAAAAACACCAATGCATCACTCTTGCATGCCTCCACCTTCTAAAAATTAAGAACTGACTTGTAGAGACATCACTGAGAGCAGCTAAATGTGTACTTGGTTGGCCTTAGTGCCCTACTGACTAATGGGGCAGCTTCTGGGCACAGCTTTACAAATGGTAACATTTCCTCGCTATGGATTTGTTCCCTTTTCCCATAAGCTGCCCCCATAAGTGTCCTTTATCAAACTAAGCCATTGCAGATGGTGAGGTGACAACAGCCATGAGCTAGCCGCGGCTTTTTGCAGTGTCAGGGGGTGGCATTTAAAGGAAGGGCTGTGTGTGCACTGTGCTGGGAGCACAGCTCTGTGAATGCTTTATGTACAGAAACACCAGACCTGGTGTTTCCTGCATCAGCAGGTGGGTGACCACAAAGGGCGAGGGACAGTGATGGGGGAGGGCTTTGCCAGCACCACACACCTTTCAGTGTAGTGGGGTGTTGTTGTGTTTCAAACGCATTTGATGCAGGGGTGTAATAAAGTTTTTATTGCTGTACACTTGATGTGCTTGCAACACTTAAGAATTGGTAAAAAACCTTGCATGCTGATATTGGGGGATATCAAATGGCTCCTGATTGTGAGCGTGGGTGTAAATACACTGCTTTTCACTCCCTTCCTCTAGGATAGACCTGTGTCTCTGGAGAGACAGGGAAGGACGTGTAAAAACAGCTTCATGTGCTGCAGAGGAGGAGCAGAGCACGTGAAGGTCTCCAGCCGTCCCACGGGAGTGAGGGGTAGGTGAAAACCAAGCTTTGAGCACAGGCTCAGAAAGGCCACCAATGGTCCCATGTGTGTAAAACTGTTTCATTCACTTTACCAAAGAATGCATCGTTCATTCACAGGGTGGTAGGGAAGCCACAATAACAGAAATTTTACAACTTTTTTCTTTGTGCTCCTTTCTGTACAGTGCAGGTGGTTCCTCAGATTCTGATGGCACTTTGGGTCACCAGGGTCGCTGTCTCCTTAGCTGGCCTCCTCCCGGGAGCCCTGTCACAGCAGGACAGCTATCAGAGGTCTATCCCAGGACCTGCATGCAGGTGAGCACAATGTGTGCAGTGTCACCCTGACACAGGATAAAGATCCTTGGGGCTTCCAGCTGATTCCAAATGCCCTCCTCCCAAGAGTCATTTTCATTTTCCATCCAGGGAGCAATGTTCAGATGAAGCCATAAAATACGGGCATCAGAGACTCCTCGTGGAGACAGACAGCTCATCCCAGGCACAGTCACCTGGCTGGGACACCCCCTGAACTCACCTCCCTAAGGAAACTGAGCACTGCTCAGTCCGGGATTCTCCTCTGCTGCTGTCATGGTCTCTGAAAATGAACAACCAACCATTGGTGTATTTTGAAACGTCCCTTGTACTTTGACAGGAAGCTGCAATGTGGCAGGATGATTAATTAATTACCCTCATGCTGCCACAAGCATTTCCAGTCCCAGCTGAAAAGAGACTAATTAAGAACCTCCCTATGGTGTCTATTCTAGATAACCATTTACTTTGATACAAATTAACAAGGGCTTTTCTAATGGTTTATTTCACAGGTGACTCATTAGATTAATTTATGTGGCAAACAGCAGGAACTTGAATAGACATTTTGAGTTGCCAGCCACCAAAAGTCAAGGCAATTTGGCCAAAGAATGCACTAATTTTATCAAGGCAAAACACTTGCTTCCCTCTGATATTTTGTGTCATGTCATTTGTTCTCACATGTTTCCTCAACCAAAGTCCAGAAGCTTTGAAAACTGAAGGTGACCTTTCAAATGCAGGTTCTTGGGAGGTGATTAATACCCCCTGAGGGATTTGCCCATCAGAGACATTTGAGGTGCTTGTAGGCTGCTTTCCATGTGTGTGTACTCCATTATCAGTGTTTCAGCATCTCCATGAAGACTGAGGAACCAAAATTCCTGCTGCCCCAATGATCCCTTCATCTATGACTATGGAAAACACTGACACATGAGCAACTCCAAAGCTTTCACAGCATCTCCCACAAAGCCTAAGAGAATCAGAAAAGGGCCCCATGTCTGTCAAACGGCAGGAAGGAGCATCCTTCCTTCTAGCCTTACTTTCAGATGTTGAGAGTGACCCTGCTAACAACTGCACAAACAGTTTGTCTTTAGGAACCTGCAGGAGTGCCAGATGTAGTCTGAATGAAAGTAGGATTGAAAATGGGTATAACATGGATTGAAAATTAACCTAGAAGCAGCCTGGTTTTCTCCACACAGTCTGTCCTGACGGGAAAATATGCAGAGGGATTTTACCTTCCCTTACTGTCTCTGCACTACCTTATCTTTATGATTGCAGTTGTGAGGTGACTCCATATGTGACTCCAAATTAAGAGTGAGTGGATGACAGTGAAGATTGCAGGTTGGCCCTCACATAGCATATGATTGCACTGCTTGGAAAGAAAACTGGGGCCCTGGACGGGGAAGGAGGGCAAAGAGCATGGGCTGAAAGGCCTTGGTGGCGGTGCCACAGTAACTAAATACTCTGTGTGATTTTCAGCAGGGTGCAGTTCTCCACATGACTGAGATTGGGTTTTTTGTCATCACTAGAATTGATTGGAAAGGTCTCTTCGAAATGAATATTTGAACATTTAATATATTTTCCTTTTCCCTTGGGGGGGATACTAGCCAGTTCCCTGTTATCAAACACCATCAGAAACTTAGGTTAAAGCCTCAGAGATTAATTTTCCTTCCAAGTTTAGTTGAAATTGGCTTGTGGATTTGCATACATAATTTTAAGAATTATCTTAAACTGGGAAGGGCTCCCTACAAGTCATCTGCTCTGAGGCACACAGATCATCATTGCTGATGAACAGGAGTGTTTCCATGCTTCTCTCTCTAAAATGTTGTCCCAAACTAAAATCCCTAGATTCTTGTCCAGGCCATCACATAGGAAGTGAAAACTAAAAACATCAGTGAGATTATCAATTTGCATTTCTCGGCACCTGATTGTTTGTAATTCTTGCCTCATCTCCCCCACTCCCAGAAATTCTGTGACCAGAATTTGGAACATTTTCCCTGTTTCATGGCAACAGAGCTATGCTGTAGAGGCTCCACAAAGCCTCACACATCATGATTTTTATCCCTTCTTGCAGGCTGGCAGTGTGTAAAAACTTCCTCCCCAGTTCTGTCTGACCCTTTTTGCATGCAAGCAGCTACAGTGCATATCAAGTGTGACTTCATTTGCTGTAGCTCGCTGCCCTCAGCCTCCTGAGCCTCAAGGCTGATGATGATTTCCCTCGTGGCAGGGTGCTGGGATGCTGCTGACCCATTTCTCGAGGAAGGCACCACGGAACACAGGGTAGCAGCAATGCCCAGCAGCTCTGTGAAGCTGAGTGCTGACAGCCAGAAGGCAGCAAGGACTGGATGCAGTGGCCTCTGAAATGCGCACTGTGCGCTTTCCCAGCAGATGCTTCTGCCATGGCTGTGTGGCAAAATGTGCTCTCGACTCACAAGGCTGGCTCCTCGCAGGTGAATACTGGCTCAGTGCTGTCAGCTGGGATTTCTTCCTGCCAAAAGCCTCCAAGGATGCTATTCAGCATGGGGCTTCCAGAGTTGGGTTTTGTTTTTTTTTTTTTTTTTTTTTCTGAGGAAAGCTTTATAAGCAGCCTGTGTCACACTGATAATATTTGTACTGCTATGCTTTCTGTCTGGTCCTCTGAGCATTTCATGGTGGCCTCCTGAGGTCACCAGCACTGCTCTGCTGACTCCTACCTGGCATGCTGCTCCCTTGGCAGAACTCAGTCTGTGGGAACAATATTTCTGTCTACCAAGGTGCTTGAGTCAACTGCTGGGTGCAATTGGATGACTGCAGTTGTCATTCCTTTTGAAACCATCAGGTGGTGATTTTTCTTGTACTCTTTTGTTTACTATTAAATAGGTGTTTCCAAGAACACTGTATGTTTTTTAAGGATACTGTCTGTGAGAGCCCCAGGTTGTAAACTCACGTATCCTTTGTGCTTTGGTGTTTTAACACAAGGGGTACTTGGGCATGTTGAGAGTCTGTCTGGCCTCTGAAGCTGACCTGATGTCTGCTGATAATTTTCCAAAGCAGAAATTCCTAAATCCTACCCTGTTCTGCCAAAGGGAGCCACCAGCCACAATGTTATCCCATTGCTTGTTGCAGGATATCTGTTTTCAGCAAATAAAGCTTCTAGTGATGTTTTAGCATTCATTCAGACCCTGTGTCCCTGACAGGATCTTTTCCACATCCACCGTCAAACGTAACCAGTCAGAGGGAGAAGACTGGAAAAGAATTCCTCGGCAGCATTTATCTGACACATTCCCCTGACGCTGCCTTCCTTGTTGAACTTAATGCAAATTTTACTAATAACCTCAGGAGACCAGGATATTAGTCTCTCTGATTAGTGGACAAGATCACATAACGTATACAGGGGGGGTTCTGCATGATACCTCAACTGGCAATAAATTGAGACAGGAGCTGGTGTCCTGTCAGCGTGCTGTAGAAATTTCTCTCATCGTCATATATTTAGCCCTGAGTTTTGAAAATGCCCCCTTCTAGATGGAGCTGAGCTAAGTTTACCTCCGTAAACTGTGCCTTTCTTGTCCCTGCAACCATTTGTGCTGCAGAACCTGGCACTGAACTTCCACTACTACTTTTTATTCTTTCCTGGGAGACTTGTTAGAGGGTGGGGTGTTGAGATAATTTCTCTGTCTTCCCCTGAAATTTTTATTTCTGGAGTGTGTCTCCAATGTACTTAGAGAAAAGGAATGAAGTTCGGCAGTATGACTATGCTAGCAGAGCGAATGTTTTGCCGGTGGTAGCTATTTCCTCTGTCATGTTAGCACTGAATTTGTTCTGGTATTCCTGAAAAGCCTTTAAACACTTCATTTCTTCTTCAGAGTGAGCCAAAATGGTCCCTTGTGTGAAAGCTAGCCTTGGGAAGACAGTGCTAAGCCTCTTATGAGAGCAAAGCTGTGCCTGTGTTTAGACTTATTCCATCACCCTCTGTGGCATTTGAGCTGATTCCACTCTTTATGCCTATCACTTTCTCATTTCCCTTGGCTAGGATCCCTCTTTCTTTCTGCTGGAATGTTTGGAGGGCAGGCAATTCCATGGCTGCCTGCAGATGAAACCAGATCAGCTTTCAGCACTGAGTTGTGTAACAGCTGCCCACTGTCACTTCTGAGCCAGTTTTGGGACAGTGTCATCAGCTTTGTCAATCCATATGTCCCAGGGAGATTTTTACTGGATAAACGCTTCAGCGTTTACTGGATCAAATTCTTAAATGTACATCTGAGACACAAAATGTCAAATGGAACACACAACTTTCATTAACCAAACAAAACTGTAATTCATTGTAATTCACAATTTCACTCTGCTGCTGAAAAGTAAGTCTCGGTGTTGCATTTGTATACATTTAGCTTGGTTTAAACAAAAGCATGATCAATTCAGCTTGCTTCACTTGCCTAGTTTGTACTAGTTAAATTACTTACTAGCCTAATAGCTTAAATTCATCCATTACCTTAATATTTCTTTAACTAACTCAATTTAAATAAGAAACCAATCACATCTGGTGCAAAATTTGCTGAATGATAGAGAATTGTACTGCTGAGTAGCTCACAGTCTGACATTAACACTAGGCCACTTCTCAATAGGCTTCTGGGCATCCACAACATAACAGCTGCCTTCAGGGTGGCCAGAGGAATGAAGAAGAGCTTATTTATTTTATTTTATTTTAAATAACTGTCTCAGGCTGTAAACAAATTAATAAGCACACCTTAGCCAGGCGTGTAGTATTCATAACTCTGTGTAAGGAGCTCTGTTGCTCTGATAAAGCCAATTGATATATGTTGATTTGAGTTTTTCACTGATCAGACTTGTCTGCAAGAGATTAACTCCTTGTAATTATCCCATATTTGAAAAGTGAGTTTGATCTATTTCCTTCCAGCACTGGATAGCTTTTATTAGGAAACGTCAACCCAGCATTCTGGATCCCTTTGAACAATGGATTTCACTATGGAAGTTTACATAGTAATTTTTTCCAGAAGTAACCTGGGTTTTTTCCTGGATAAATTCCAGCTCAAGTAATTACACTTTGCCTTCCCCAGTTCCCCCAAAGGTCCAATTAATTCAGGCACTCTTAGCATAAAACTGTTACACGCTGCTACTGTACATGGCTAAACAGCTGTTGTACTTCCCCCAATGACAAAAACACCTCAGGGGTGCCTGAGCTCATTCCCTCACATCAATCCCGTGTGCTGTGCCTGAAGGGTTCCAATGCTCACAGTCCTCCAAGAAAAAGCTGGTTACACAAACATTTATTGTGATCCTCCTAGACCTGATAATGTTAATCATCCTTCTTTGTCCTGCTGGTTGAATTCACTCCTGAGTGTTGAGCTCCCACAGGTGGGGAGGGTCTCAGAGCAGGGGATGTGCCAGGTGCAAGGGCAGGATATATTCGAATGGCAGGTGTTGTTTTGAATGGATAAAAGGACACTCCAGTGAGGGAATTGGTTACTTCCCAATTAGTTAACAGATCTGTGACATCTGTGCTGGCTGATGTCTCTCTGTGGTGAAAGAAAAGTTTATAACCTCGGAGATCTAGTGGAGATGAAAAGCCCATAGATGAAGCAGTGCCTGTTCAGCTTTTTCTTTTGAACATGTTTTTACATCTGTTTTTCTGAACAGGTCTCAGTCTGATCATTGCAGCAAAAGCATGTTGCTTTGATGCCCACTCAGTCCTAGCTCTAATGATGTGGTCTGACCCCTGTAGTTTGTAAAATCAGCTCAGTGCTTGTCTGACTCTTGTCAGGCTGGAGCCAGCTGCCACTTGTGTCTCAGAGCTTCTGAACAGAGGCCTTCCCAGGCCTTGTCCAGCTTCAGAAATTTTTCCCCTGTGTTAAGCACTGTGGTAGTGAAGATGTTTCAATGCCAGGGTTGGAAGCAATGGCCTCTTTCTTCTGCAGTTCAAAGAGCTCAAAAGCAGCGTGAGGCCCAAAGGAAAGCCCCGGCTGCATCATCTTCTCAGAAGGACCTCTGCACGGCTGGAGCAGCAGCTAGCAGCAGGAGGGCTGCACTGAGAGAGGCTCTCCAAAAAAAAAAACAACTTAGCAGGACAAGGTTTAGAAGGGGAATTTCTCTACCATGTGCTTTGCTGTTTGACTTCCAGGAATCCTTTTGGACACGTTGTAGAATTTCTAGTTGTGCCAACTCCCAGCATATGCACCAAGTCTGCAAGATACAGTGGGGACAATTTTTTTTGTGCAGCTGCTGTGGGATGGGATAACCCACACTTCTGTCTCATCTGTCCGTGTGGATGCATTTACCTTTCAACCCACAAGGGGCTCAGTTCAGCATAGTTTGAGGGATGGAATTTCAGCTTCTGGGTCAGGCCGGCTTTGTCAGGTGGAGTAGCTCCGGGAGGGAGGTTGTTCAGTGCCAGGTGTCATGCATCAGTTCAGTCTCTGATGTCCATCAAGGCTCCACTCAGTGCCAGTTTACAGCTTCCTTCCTGCACGGCTGTCAGGGGTGGCTGTCATCGTACCAGCCCCCTCTTCCGACTGTGACATCGGCATCCTCTGACCATGACACCAAGCGCTGGGTGAAGGCTGCAACAGGGAGGTGGCATGTGCCTGCCTTTCCTGCGTGTGCCTCCAGAGCCAGCCAGCTCACATTTCACGTGAGCTCAGTCTGGGGGTGGACACATTCGGTACACATCCTTCCTGGGAAAAGGCTGTCGTAGCTGAAACATCGCTTCCTCCAAGCCTGTTGGCTTCCAAGGCGTGGAGTGGAGAGAGCAAGTTAAAGCACTAGGAAAACAGGCTTCATCTTACATGTGTAATTGGGCAAATTGACATTCTCCAGAATGGGATGGGGAACAGAGCTGGAAGGGTAAAAGTGAAAAAACTCAGGGGTTGAGATGAAGGGAATGTGATAGAGAAAGTAAAAGTGTCACACACACAAGCAAAGCAAGGAATTAATTCATTGCTTCCCATGAGTAGACAGGTGTCCAGCCATTTCACACGTAAGGGTGACCTTGGAAGACAAAAGCCATGACTCTGAACTTCCTCCCCTTCTTTTCCCCCTCAGATTTATATGCTGAGTATGATGCCATATAGTATGGGATATCCCGTGGGTCATTTGGGGTCAGCTGTCCCAGCTGTGTCCCCTCCCAATTCCTTGTGCAGCCTCCTCCCCTCAGCATCCTCACTGGTGGGGTAGGTGAGGAGCAGCAAAAGCCTTGGCTCAGCAGTAACAAAAAAACTCCTGTGTTATCAACCCCATTCTCATCACAAATCCAAGACATGGCCCCATACCAGCCCCTGAGAATAAAAGGAATTCTACTCAAGCCAAAACCAACACGCAGACCACCCTCTTCTCCTCATTCTTAGATGCCCGCACAAATGATGACAAGGTTTTGAACATAACCTGAAGCCTTTTCAGAGGGGCTCTCCACAGATCAAAGTGCTGTCTGACCCTGGTGCCCCTGTGGGATATGCCCCTGGTTTGAGAGCTGTGCCTGCCAGCCCCCTCCCCACACAGCGCCCATCCAGCCAGGAAGGGCCATATGGAGCTGATGCTGCATCACCCAGGGAATGGCATCAGGCACAAAAGGAAGCTGGTGCCCGCAGGAATATCTGAGGGATTAGTTTTGCATGATGGGCTTCCCACCCAGAGGTAAGTTTGCTCCTCACCTTGTGCCAGATAGGGAATCGCTGTGGGGTGCAGACACTGGAATCAATGTTTCCATTGATTGGAGTCTAGAGTGTGGACATATTAAATTATCATTTTGAGGATGATGATCTCCCGCCTCTGTGCAATAGCCACAGAGACCAGTGGAGATGCAGCTACCCTCCTCCTCTTCCCCAGCTTTCCCACTCTGTTGTCTCAGTTTGCTTCATCACCCTGTCCCCTTCTCCTTCCTCCTTAGTGTCTGCATGACAGTGATCCATATGGCTTTAACAGAATATCATTAACCTGCAGCGCTGCAGAATGCTGGTGCTTTCTCAAAAACCTGCCACTTTCTATTTTTACGCTCTCTGAAGTACAGGCACCTCAGCCCAAGATGAGGGGCTGACCCGCTGCTGTGTACTGATCTTGGCTGCTGTATCCCTGCACAAGTTTCATTCTGCTGGTGCTTCAGGGATGGCTTTGACTCCAGGCTGTGTTTCTTCAGGCTGTGACCCCACTACAAATTTGAACAGTATCACTTCTAAAAGGGTAGAAGTAAACTTGCATTTTCGGTTTTCAGAGATGCATTTGGAAATTAGGATGCCTTTGAAATATGACAAAGAGGATGGTGTTTTGCTCTATTTCTATATTTCAAATTCCCTTCTTGTCCCACCCTCATCTATTTTTTTCTCCTGCTTTCACAAGTGCTTCAAGAAATGAGCTAACTTGCCTTTACAACACAATGAATATGATGTGGCACATCACAAGTGTGCTTGTGCTTTGCTTCCACCATGTTCTCTCCTTGACTTGTTCAGGTGGCTTTTTGAGCAAGAGTATGACAAGAGTTTGTATCATATTAAAAAACAAGGACTCAGTTTTTGTCTCACTCATTCTAGGTTATATTTTCCTTATTTAGTTGCTGGATAAGCAAATATTTGCTGCACTTATTTCATGTGGTGGCTTTCTGCTCAATGGTTTATGATCTTTATGATGCTTTCTGCTCAATGATCTTTATGTAGTACTATGCTATGTAAATTTGGAATCAGGGGGTGTAGATTTTTACATTTCAGGCTGATTGCAAACCCTCTCAGCATTTAGCAGCCATTTTGCTGGCAGCAGTTTAATCACATGTCCATGAATGCATTTGCAAACTGCCTTTTTGGGGATGTCAAAGTAAGCTATTTTACCTCAGGAAATTAAAAAAAAAAAAAAAAAAAAAAAAAAAGAAAACTGTAGAATCCAGCTGGTGACTTTCCAAACTCCAGGAATGCTAAAATTAAATTAAACAAAAAATCAACCTCTAAACTTTTCCAAATCAGCAGATTTCTTCTTAAAAGGCTTCTCAGACATCTAAATCTCAAAGCACGTAGACTGGACTGTTGTGACTTAAATCCTTTGGGCATTTTGCAGCAGCTTTTAACTCTCAAACTCCAAAGCAGAGGAACATAAGGAACAGTACCAGATTTGGACATTTTATATGTTCTCTAGTGGTGAAAGTGCTATATTCAAGTTAAAGTGCGTTACCATGCCTTGCAGCATCAGCCTGACTCTGAGAACTTGCCACGGTTACAGAACATGCTGGCTCCCAAAACCAGGCTGTTCCATATTGGCTGTTTAGATGTCTAAAGTACATTTAATTAAAAAAAAAATAAAAATTAAATGGGCAGATGGCTGCTTACCTGGAATTCCTCCGTGCTTAGAGAGGAGAGCTGCAGTTTGAGTGGGACCGATAATTTATTGCAATTTATTTCTTTCATGACCTGGCCATTTATAGGCTGGTACAAAAAGGGCATATCCTTTTTCTTTCTCCAGCTGCAACATAATGATGTGGCATACAACAAAAACAGCATTTCCACCACATACAAGGAGCAGAGGAGAAAGCCCCAGAAACCTTTCTGTGCACAGGGCTCAGCTGTCATGGAAGAAAGACAGGATGTGAATTACCTTTGTTATTCTCTCCCTTACGATCTCTGCTCGACCTGGCATGTCCTCTTTATAAGAAGCTGCTATTTCAGTAGGACTTCAAACCCTGTTCACAAATGTTGGTTGTTTTTTTCCAAGACATAAGGACAAAATTACGTAAGGACATAATTTTGAGGTAACTGGCTACGGCTTCTAGCAAAGCCATTGTGCCCTTTGCACTTCCGTAAAAATTTCCCAGCAAGTTTTTCAGTGCAGGATTCTGCTATTGCCTCGGGGCAATAGAATGTCAGTTCCTGCATTCCCTGGGTCGGAAGGCTTTTTCTGACTTCATCCTACCAGGAAAAGCATAGGTTGTTTTCGTAGTGTTCACACCTGCCACGCATCTCTCATTCCAAGGTTCCCTGTTTCCACATTCAGGGCTGTGTGCTCTGAACACACTGCAATGAGGGACCAGGAGCTGCCCAGGATCACAAAGCAGCGCGGTTGTAAATTCTGAAATGCCTACCGAAGGGTATCACAGGCATTCTTGTAAGTACTGTTGTGCTACCATCCCTCTCTGACGAGGATGGAGTCTCTGCTGGTTTTGTTGCTCTTCTTTTGAGGCATTAGGTATTGTTGTTGTGTGGACAGGCTGGAAGTTGAGATATTGTGACCTAAGAGGACAAAATGCATTAAATCCTTGGAAGCTTAAAAGTTCTGTATGTGTGGTTTCACCTGTTAGTGGGTGTGGAAGGTTTTCTCTACTTACTTGCCTATTTGTGAAAGCATGTGATATCATTTCTTCCCTTTGTCAGGATTTGTTTTTTTTTTCTGCTCACCTTCCTGCTTTTGTACATGGCTGCTGCTCCTGATGCATCTTATACAACCACTGCTGCCTCTGCTGTCTTACAGTTCAAAACTGCCTTCAGTCTTGAGCAGAGCCAAAAGCAAAGCACATCCTGGCCACAGAGCGATATTGCCTCATGGACCATCCTTGAAATAACAACCTTGGTTTCTCACTTTGCTTAACAGCTTCTGTTTCAGGCCCTTTTGACCCAGTTTTCACATAGCTTGGGAACTCACTGACTGCTTTACTTGGTGTCTGCAATATGGCTCACTCTGTTCACTCATTTCCACTTGACCTTTCCAATCTAACTTGCTTCTTTGCCATCAGCCAACCAAAGGGCAGACGTTGAATATGTTTAAGACATCAGGTTTCCAATGTGGGCACTCTTTGGCCATGGATGTGCATCCCTTCAGGAGTGTGAGGAATGACAGGAGGATGTACAGCTTGCTGGTAGAAGGCAGTCGATTTCAGAGCTTGAAGGCCTTGCATAGGAGAGCCTGTGCCAGGGAATATTAAATATTATTCTATGTCCAGAAATAAAAATGCAGATCATGTTGATTTTTTTTTATCTTCCTTTCCAGTCATTACCCAGAAAACTCCTCAAGAGCAGCATGCAATTTTGCAAACATTCAATCCCTTTGGTAAGTGACTGCATAATGTACATACTTTGTCTTTTTGATTATGATGATGGTTTAGACTGTATACATTGTCTCATGTCCAGGAGACAGAGTCTATGTTTTTGCTTAGACAATAACAACTAATTTTCTTTTTAAAATAAAGTTTTATTTTAACCTTTTCCCCTTGCAATATTATTATTTTAAAAATAAATAGCTCACTGGATTGTGAGAACTGGGTGTCTTACAGGAGCAGTAGTGGAAATTAAAGCTTGATTTTCCAAGTTGCTCACTCAATTCCCATTCACATGTTAGTGAGCAATACTGTCATCTGACAGCTGCAGCTCACATCAAGATGAGATTGTTGCCTAAAACCAGTCCTTGAGACTGACAGGCAACTAAAGGAAAGAAAAAAAAATCCCCTCTAACCTCTACTGCAAGTTGGGACGCTGTAGGCACCCTTGGCTAAGAGCCAAGGGCAGAGATGGGAAATGCACGCACAGCATATGCTTGGAAAAACTCCTTATCTCAGTGAGTAAACTCAGCCCATCCTTCACAGGTCAGGATGTGACTCATGCTCCAAGGTGCTTTGCAGCAGGGATGACCTGACTAGCCAAATGGTGATCTTAAAATGTGGAGAATACCAGGTACTTTCTGTGAGCTGAGAGGTGTGTAGCTGGTGGGTCAGTTTTCTATAGGGGAAAAAACTCACATTGAATGAAGTCTGTAATTTCAGCAAAAACACATGCGAATACCTTGGCACTCCTGAAAGTCCTTATGCCTTCCATGTGTAACACATTTCAAGGTATTGCAGGAATGAGGAAACAAAATTTGAACTCTCAGATCAATCAGCTTCCATGTTTTCAGTGGCAATTCTAAGATTTGGAGATAGACATGGTCCATTAAAAGGCCATGTGAGCTTGTCTTTAGAGCTTAACTTTGAGCTTGCCTGTCATCAGAATATTACCAATTTTATACCTCGATTTCAAGTTACTAAAATGCTGCATATGCCTGCTAGCAGATAATAAGGTTGGAATGACTGGACAGGGCAACACAGGGAAAATATTCAGAAATGCCTGAATTCCAGGAAACAGAAACTCCTCTGTGAAAATGTCTTTTCAATCAATTGTAATTACAGCTGTCCACTGATAACCTCAGGGCCAGGATGAGACATTAGATTAATGCCATCAGGTGTGCTGGACTTCACAGGCAGACTGATTTAATGAGTTGCCTCAAAAGGTGTTATAAAGGATGTGAGTTAATCTCACTGCGTGACTGGATCTCATTGTTCAAAATCAAGTTGCCTAGTCTGGCAGACAGTGCAGCCTGGAACATCAGCAAGCAAGGCTAAGCCATTGGAAAACATATTTTCTGAAGACAGAGGTGTGGTTATACCTGCTGCTTAAACACTCTTTTATTAATTCTTTAGTTCATGAGGATGCTAGGGATGCTGCCCAGTGTTCACGACAAACAAAATCAAAGTTTGTTACAGTATTGATCTTCTCTGGGTGAAAAAACAGAGAAGAAAACTCTACCTCACATGAAGTTTGCCCATTTCCTCACTCCATTTCCTCACACATTTTATTTAGATACATAATTCATATGCCAGATTTCCCTTATGAATTGTTAGTGGCAAATACAGAGAAATGTCAGAGAAGCACTCCTGACATTTCCTTCTTAAGTTAGCTCTGTCCTGACACAGGAAAAACCAACATAGCAGTACTTGCATGCACTGAAGAATTTGGGATTGGAGGGATCCAAAGTCAGTGTTGGAAAAGAGAGAAGTGAGACAAGACTTAAAAGGTAACACTATCCCTTTTCGTTCAATTTACAGTCCCACTGTAGCATCAGCAGGCTCTGATGAAAAGGGGAAAAGGAAGGGTGTTGATTTTTGGACTATCACTTGAGACTCTGTCCAGTAAATGGAAAATATTTTATAAAATATACCTGTGTAAGTAGTTGGAATGCATTGGATTATGTTGGGCTTTGTTAGTGGTAAAAAATACCTTCTCTATTCTTTGTTACCTTTTCTCATAACAAGTGATTTGGAACTTTTTCACTGAAGTTCACCAGATAATTCTGAAACATTTGGACAGCTTTATTGCACATTGCTATTTTCAAGGTCAGTAGGAGGATATAAAGTATGTGACTGATGCATTACTCTTACAATGAGGCACCAGAAACAAGTCAAGAAGGCCAGCTGGAGAGATAAATTCCTCATTATATTTCAGATGCCAAATGTTTTTCTGAAAATCAAAAGACATTATACATGAACAGTAAAAATGTCTGTACTCTCACCCCATGCACAGGTTACATTCCATGTTGTTCTTTTCCTCTTCATTCTATTTAAAGAAAGCCATGGTTTAAGGTTAATTGGATTAGTTTTGCACATTTTGGAAACCATGGAAAGACAAAGAGCAGCAAACTGATGAGATGCTCAGGAGAACCTCACTGGCTTTGAGGATGCATCATCCCTGTGACATCCCTCTGCTATATGCTCCTTAGGAAAAATCCATTAATTCAGATAACTTTTTTGATAAAAGCTTTTGCTTCAGAAGACAAGACCTCTGCAACTGAGTCTGTGCAAGGAGAAGTCCGTGATTTTTGCCTGTCACAAACAGCTTTTGGATGTGCAGGCTGGGCATTTTCAGAGAGAAAAAGTGCAAATAATTTCCCAAATCCAGGCAGTGGTCATACATATTTTCCCAACACTGCTTAAGCTGAAATCCCTGATGTACTTTGGAGTTAGTGTTCCTCTAGTGTAGGAAAACCCATTACAGCTCTTACCCTTAGATATTTGTACTCTTATGCTGGCAATAAGTACAATGGTGATTTATGCCTGATTCACTTTTTTAAGGGACTCAGAAGAAATTTGAGAACAAATCTTTGAGTAGACTCAGCTGGCCCTTGGGTGAAAACCCAGATATTGAATCTTTCAGCAAAAATTAGATGGCCTGGGATGTGGTAGAAAACCAAGTTGGTTAATTTAAGCTAGGTATCTAGTTTTTGGGCAGACCCAACATCTGTCTAGGTTCCCACATATTGGTCTAATCAGTTTAATATCAGAGTAATTCAATTTATACATGCAGGCATGAGGGGCAAATGAAGACTATAAAATAAATACAGATTTGTAAATATGGAGTATAAAATAGGTGTTATTGCCTGGCTTTTAAGTGTGTGTTAGCTCTCTGTGCTGCATGAAAGCCTCATTTGAGGCTTTTAACAGCATTAAAATACAACATTTACACTGTAGAGTAAGAGCCCGCTGCCTCTTTCTTACTTGCACTTCATAACACTTACTTTACTATTTTCAAAGGAATATTGTATGAACTTAGCAAAAACCTGACTTAAATTTGAGTTTTTAATTCTAAATTTGTGGCAAGTTGTGCTTAAAATTATTATAAATGTAGCAAAGGAAGAAACAGGCTTTCTTCTACTTTTTTTTTTTCAAAGGCATGACTTTGCATCTGCTGAGCTGATTGTGTCAGGAAAGTGAGTCAAACTTCAGCTGGTGGATATGGCCTCTTTTTCTCAGGGGCAAGTGGTTTCAAAAGTCTCTACTTTGCATTTTGTCCCCTGGCAGGGATGGGGGTGTGTGCCTGATTTAATTTTGACAGTTTTCTATAGTCACATGCATACCATTAATCCTTTTTAAAAAATTTCTTTTATTTGGGCTTTTCACACAACATAGCAGGGAAAGAAGCATTTCTTTTAATGAAAAATATGATTGTGAATATGTAAATGATCAGCAGGCTGCAGGCACAGCTTACTGTCTTCTAAAACTAATAGAAACTCAGTTCTATGTGGCAACTGACATTGCACATTTAATTCAGCACTGAAGTTTTATATAGGTTTCTGAAACATCACTTACAATTTTATCATCTGACTTAAATAGCAAAATCAACATAGGTGAGTTATGCTTGACCCTGAGGAAGCAATAAAAGAATATATGCTTATTAATAAGAACCCTACTGAGCTATTTTTACAATTCCTTCCAAAACTAGAACTATGTACTCTTCAAACCAGCTCTTTTCCCAGAAGCTGTTTAGAACTGTGGCTCAGAAAGATAAATTGGCCAACAACAGATTGAAGCATGAGCGAAGTAGTTTTGAGATGTAGTTATGTTTCTTTCTTCCTCATGGGTAAAGGCCTCCTAATTAAGAAAAATTGGCAGTGGTATTGACTTACTCATAGATTATCTGTGGGTGAATCTTGCACAGAAAACACAACCAGGAGTTTATTCTAGTCTACTGAGACTTGTCTTAAGAAATCGAGGTTTTCTGAGCATTTTGTATTTCAAGAAAATTGGAAAATTATTATCCATTCAAATGTAAAGTTAGGGGTCTGAGATACAAACACTTCATAAAGCATATTAAATGACATATTTAAACACAGGCTTTGTCTTAATACATAATAATATATCCCATTATATCTGGAATAGTATTGAAATAGTTGTTTCTGAATTTTTATGTCTGTCCTGCTATTTATAGTAAAACATTTCTTTTTATCCAAAACCAAAATTCCTTATGCAGTTGGTTTGTTCTTCTTGTTGTTTGGTTTTGCTCTGGATTTTTTTTGCTGGAAGTCAAAATTAATGGACCATTCAGAAAGAAACATCTCTGTAAGGAAAAATGCAAACCAATTATCTATGAGTGGCTGATGTCTCCATGTGGTCACTTGTGCTGGACAGTCTAAAGGGGATGGAAAAAATACCTCTCTCTGCTGACCTGCTTCATCTTGAGAAGGGCAGTTTGCCATTGCTGTCCCAGTGGAGCTGTCTCCCTTCCTATCCTACCCTTCAGATCAGGTTGTCCACTGTCCATCTTGCTCAGATTTTTAAATATCAGACTCATTGTCTTTCAATATGGGACAGTGCACTGTGGCACCACAGGTTTTATCTTCTGTTCATCTCTACATTGCTCTACTGTAATCCATTTGTAGCCCACACTTCCCCTCACAGCTGTGGCTTGGTGGTGTTTCAGTACAGTTTCAGAAGTGTTTAACAGAAATTATATGTTTGCTGTGTTTATAAAGGTTCTTTAAAGCCCTGTCTGGCTTGGGAGCTGCTCTGTCATCACAAGAGGACTGTGGTCAGTCGCTAGCTCTCACTCTGCCTGTGAGCACAGACAACTTTTGTAGCAGCTCATCTCCTGAGCTTCTGCTCAGGGAAACAGGCACAGCTCTATTTCATTTCACTCGTTCTTTTGGCAGCAGTTCTACATAAGGCTGTAAACTCCATGTAGCTAGTATGCTAGCTGTTGCACCCCCAAAAAATTTGGTTGTCTCAGTATTACATTTACACAGGGCTCCAACAAAAGTTCTGATAGGTCTTGTCGAAGCCTGAGATCAAACCAAGTGAACTGCAGTTATTTGAGAAGGAGTTTGTTGCTGATATCTTTGTCACTAGACTGAATCTCTCCATTCTTTACTGAGGCAAAACCCCTCTGGTTGCAGTAAATAAGATGTGTAGGCTGTGGCTTGATGTTCCATAGCCTTAAGCCAGGCATATTAGCTTAATTGACTACCTTTTGGTGTATTTTGAATAGATAACTCCTAATAGGTGCCATCTATCAGCCCAGAAAGGGCTGAAATGGACTGGAAAAGGACTGAAATGTTAACATTAACTAGTTTAGTTCTTTTGAGGTGAAACACTCAAATGGCTTCTCTCTGTGGAGAAGAGAGCCCCTCTTTACCAAGACAGGGGTTGTTGATATGCAGTCATGGACTTTCTTCTTCTCATCAGTGATGAGATGATAATGAGTGAATACATTCAGCTACAAAAACATAGTCCACAAGCCTTTTGAAAGCAAATTATGTAAAAATCCATGGAAGAAGATTAGCCCCATGGAAAGATCAGCGAACTCTGCATGTTGCCAAGACCTTGGCATCCACTTTTGTGCATTATTTTGTACATTAGAATATGAGCCCTTCTTGGAGAGATACAATACTTGGGTAAATATTATCCCTGTAGTCTAATCCTACAAACAGGGTATGGTTTGTGAATTTAGAGTTTAGAAGGTACCACACAGTGATACAGAAATAATGATTAATAAATATGAACCTTGCATGAATCTGGCGCTCATTTCGAGCTAAAATGGAATTAATTTGCTTTATGTCCTGAACATGGAAGTTCAGCGCATGCTTTTGTATGTAAATAGTCCCCTTGAAATCATTGGGAACAATAATCATGGTTGTGGGAAGCTTCAAGTCTGCCATTGATCTGGAGGCAACTGCAGACAAGATCATGTTTACAGAGAGCATGATTTTTAAAATTGCATGCGTTTATTTACTTTGATGGGATTATTTGCCCCAAGTCAGGTGAATAGTTTGCATTGATTTGAGATTTAATATTCTAAAGAAAGTCTCTTTTTCAATTCCTTTCTCTTTTCCTGTGCTACAAATTTCTTCTTCTTGCAAAATATATTGTCCGCCCACAGTTACATCTGAAAAATGACAACAGAGAACACCGAGTGTGTTTTCCTATGTTTGAGAGACTTTGTAGCAATGTAGAGTGACAGCAGGATGATTGCAGCTGATGAAAAAAGATATGATTATCAAGCTGCATAGCCAGCAAATTATTTCACTTGTTCAGGTTTAAATTTTTTTTTTCCTTTTGTGCTCTAATGCTGGAACTGAGCTTTTGGTTCACAATAAAAACCAACATATAATCTGATTTACAATTCATATTTTTAGTAATTTTTACTACTTTTCTACTTGAATCAGCACAAAGAGACAAAATACCATTTATATAATTTTCAAGGAGGACTAGAAAAAGAACTCTACCAAAAAAATATTTTGTTGAATAAAAATATGTTGTCTCACTGACTGTAATCAGTAACACACAGTGTGAACGAAGTAAATACTGTCTTTATCTCCTGGTCACGTTGTGCTCTTAGTTGTCGCAATTATTTCAAAATGAATGGAAGAAAATGCCTTCTCCTTTTCCCTAGAGTGACTATTGTGCTTCTGTTCTTACAGAAGGAACTAAAGAAACTTACTGTCTATGTTTTTCTATCTCACCAGAAATCATTGTTAGAGTAATCTTGAATAGCCACACAGCTGTACCCAGTTAAAAGATTGTTATGACATTATTATCATTAGAAATAGCTGCAGCAACAACATGCCAAATGAACTATTAAAAGCAAGTCAGACTCACTGAACCACAGTAAAATTGATTAACGGCTGCTTGGGGCAACATATGGTCTTTGAAGGTCTTTATCTTTTTAACCATTTGTCTCTTACAGTGTCTGTGGCAGAACTCTCCACCTCTCTTATTTGAATGTAAAGAGCCATTTAAAAAACTCTAACTTCCTCTTAAGTGACAAGATCATTTATTGGTGTTCCACTGTTCAACTGGACCATCTATTGAGATGCAGAAATTTGAATTAAAGGGAGAAAATCCCTTTTACTGGTAGGGAAAATGGTACTTTCTTTTTGCTTTGGGAATTACACTTTAGTCTTTCCGGCTGCTGTTTTGCTCTATGCCCGGAGCATCTCTTTTATGCTCTTGTTTTTGAGGCTGAAGTTTCAGAGACCCTAAACCATTTTTTCTTCAGACGGCAAAAAAGGGAATGTCGAAACGCGATTCCGGTGAGCGGAGTTGGCACACTCAGAGCCCGCTGTGCGAATCCTGCGCGGCAGCTTGCCTGTGCCTCGGAGCACGGGCCAACACTGCCGTCTAGCTAAAGAAAAGGCTGTGTGCACTTGGGCTGCTCGGCTGCTTGCCTTCCTGGCTCAGCACAGCTTTGTCGAGCCTGTGTCGGCGAGCCAAGGTTCTGCAGTATTGATTTCTGTTCGCAAACACACAATGAAGTGGTCGCAGCACCACAGGAGGAGTGGAAGACAGCAGCAGCAAACATCAGAGGAGATCTGAAGTGGCAATGCATTAAAACTCGTCTGTTTTTGCAGATAGGGAAGTGAAACCAATTTGTTGCAACTCTTACAAGATATCTGGCAGCACAACAAGGCAGTAAAAGCAGCTCCAGGTCTGGATCTGGACAATGTAATTGCAATGTCGCAATGTCAAACAGGGTCTCCTGACACATCCCCTTCCGACATGTCCTTAGGGCTCAGTGCTGAATCCTGCTTTCCTTTGTGTCTCTCTCTCCCTTATACTTCTCTGTCTCTTACCATGAAAACATCTTTTTTACTCTTTCACCACAGAAGTTGCAGCTTTTGCTTCTTGGTCTGTGATGATCTGGGAGCTACTTGTAGTCTGAAGTACTGTATTTAGTTTTTATATGCACTTTATGTCTGGTCATCTTGGGATTTTAAAAGATTGTACGGATTTCATTTACCATGAGCCTGCATTTGTTTACCAAAATCTGTACTTGTAAAGCCTTTAGGTTACGGGTGATATTGCATAAATAACAGAGAGGATAATTATTTTTAAGGAGGGAGAAGGCTTTATTACAGCTCTAGTTTGAAACTGCAGTTCCTCCCTTTTCAAACAGTGTGTAATGCAAGAATGAAGCAATTATGTTTGAGGTTTCTTGGTGATATAACTTGTGAGAAGTTATTATCATCATATATTACAGTGATTTTAAACTGAATTTAGCCCAGAGTGGCCTAAAGATTTTGTTTCTTGTTTTTGTTTTCAATAACTTTTGTTAAGTAACTCAGCTACAACATTAGTCATAGAATAATTAAGGTTGGAAAAGCCTTCAAGATCATCAAGTGCAATGCTTTGATTAATCATCATGCTGCCATTTAGACCATAACACTAATTACCACATCCAATCATTTCTTTAACACTTCCAGGGATGGTGACTCCACCACTTCCCTGAGCAGCCTCTTCCAATGCCTTATCATCCTTTCAGTGAAGATATCCATCGTGATGTCCCACAGCTTGGGGCTACATCATCTCCTCCTGTCAGTGGCAGCCTGGGAAAACAAACTAACCACCACTTTGCTACAGCCTCCTTTCAGGTAGTTGTAGAGAGTGATTAGGTCTCCCCTGAGACTCCTTTTCTTCAGGCTAAAAATCCCAGCTCCCTCAGCCGCTCCTATGGAACTTGCTCCATACACCCTTCTCCAGCACTGTTGTGCTTCTCCACACGCTCCAGCACCTCAGGATATTTCTTGTAGTGAGGGGCCCAGAACTGGACACAGGACTTGAGGTGTGGACTCGCCAAGTACATGTCACTGCCCTTGTCCTGCTGGCCACACTGTTGCTGATACTAACCAGGATGCCATTGGCCCTCTTGGCCACCTAGGCACACTCTTGGCTCATGTTCAGCTGCTGTCGACCAGCACTCTCAGGTCCTTTCCACCTGGGCAGCTTTCCAGCCACTCCTTCCCCAGCCTGCAGCTCTGCACTGGGCTGTTGTGACCCAAGTGCAGGACCTGGCACTTGGCCTTGTTGAACCTCACACAACTGGCCTCAGCCCATCAATCCATCCTGTCCAGATCCCGCTGCAGAGCCTTCCTGCCCTCCAGCAGATCAACTTGGTGTCATTTGCAAAGTGACTGAGGATGCACTTGATCCCTTCATTCAGACCCTCAATAAAGATGTTAAACAGGACTGGGCCCAACAGTGATCCCTGGGGAACACCGCAGGTGAGCAGCCCCAGCTGGATACAGCACCGTTCACCAGCACTCTCCCAGTTCTCTACCCACTGAAGGGTGCACCTTCAAGCTGTGGGCTGCCAGCTCTTCTGTGAGGATGCTGTGGAAGACAGTGTCAAAGGTCCAGGCAGGCAACATCCACAGGCTTTCCCTCATCCTCTAGGTGGTCACCTGGTCATAGAAAGAGATCAGGCTGATCAAGCAAGGCTTGTCCTGTACATGCCATGGGAACACTCTTGAGAAAATCTGTTCCATAAATCTCACTGGCACCAGGGTTAGCTATCTTTACATATTCTTATCAACCTTATAATTAACATGTATCCATGGGTACTGCTCCATGTTAATGAGATAAGGTTGTATTTGAAGGAGAATCTTTTGTCTCTATTGAAGCAGCTTTCAGTGTGGCTGCATACCCAGGTGAATCAACTAATCATTTCATTAAACAAAAGTTCCCCTTAGCTATGCAATCAAAAGCATGCTGACCATAATTTTTCCAAACAAACCCCCTGAAACCTAAACAAACCACTTCAGGATTAATAAACCAGTCTTGTTCTGATTTATAAGCCATGCTTTATTAAAGGGGATTAAAAAGAAAAAAAGATCTGAGGGAGATTTCATCAGCATTATGCATATATTCATTTAGCTTTCTCTGGTGATATCAACTGAATGGTTAATGGCACATTTGCTGTACCATTTTGAATGTGACAGGAAACGCAGGCTTTCTGCTCTGAACTGCACCTTCATGGGTGAGAAGATGATGGATGCTGAACACTGAGTCAAAACCCTTCTCATGAAATCCCAGAAGCAGGCTGAGGTTTCTATGGGCTTCTTGACTTCTATGAGCACGTATGTAAGAAGGAGCTGAACAGAGAGTTTGAAAGGGAAGGGGAGGTGGTTAACCATCACATCGTTGTAAGTGCAACATAACACTGTAAGTGAGCAGCTTCATAGACAGCTTCTTCAGAGACAAGCAGATCAATGTATTAAGAGACAACAGGCTTTAAGACTTCAGAGGTGTGGTATAAGCCCAGCAGGCAACTAAACACCACACAGCTGCTTGTTCACTCCCCCCTCCAGCAAGAATGGGGAGAGAATCAGAAAAGTGGAAATGAAAAAACCTTATGGCTTAATAGCAATAGCTTAATAAAGCAAAAGACACATACACAAGCAAAACAAAAAAAGAATTCCTTCAGCATTTCCTATAGGCAGGCAGGTGGTCAGCCATCTCCAGGAAAGCACGGTTCCATCATACATAACAGTGACTTTAGGAGACAAATACCATCCTTGCTTCCTCCTTTTTCACTCGGCTTTATATGTTAAGCATGATGCTAACAGGATGTTAGAGATCCCTTGAGTCTGCTGATCCCAGCTGTCCTGGCAGTGTCCCATCTTCTCTCAACTCCTCGTGCACCCCCAGCCTCCTCTCTGGTAGTGTGGGTGAAGAGCAATAAAGGCCTTGGCTCTGTGGAAGCCCTTTTCAGCAGTAACAAACTGCTTTATGTTACCAGCACTGTTTTCAGTGCAAATCCAAAACACAGTCCCATACTAATCACTGTGAACAAAATGACCCCAGCCAAACCCAGTACGTCCTCTACTCCTTACTTCATACAATTCATGTCATGCTGTCCTACATGATTAAATAGGACCTCATTGACAATCCCCATCCCCTCCCCATCCTTTGATGTAATACACAGGTAACATTCCCCTACCTATGGACAACCCCTGCAAAAACCCATCAAATGTCAATATGTCCATGAATGTCAACTGAATTAATTTCAGGGCCCATGAGTTTGTGCACCATCTGTTCTGCTGGTCACTCAGGACAGGAGAGGCTGGGAGGGATAGTGTGGTACTGTGGCCTACAGCCAGGTCAGATCAAGTCACTGCTGCATTTGCACTGCTTATTATAATGCTTGTCCTGCATCGGTTCACGTGGTTCCTATTACAGTAATTCCTGTAAGTGAATTAAATCAAATAATGGGTTACAACAATTTAAAGGCACATCCATTACAATCTCCACCCCAGGTCATTTTGTCCCAGCCTGGAGAGTTTAATATTGCAATGAACTCCTCTCCTTGCATCTAGTCTGGCTAGCAACAAGGGATTCCTGCTAGAGCAATTAAATGGTCCACCATGGGCTTTCATGGGATGCAGAGAGGCAGCCTGCCTGACCATGGCTTCACTGTGGGCTGCAGGGGAATCTCTGCTTCAGCACCGGGGCCACCTCCTGTCCCTCCTTTTTCTTCCTCCTCACATTCTTCTCCTGCATTGTGGATGCATCCACAGGTCACAGTCCCTTTGACTGAAGTTCACACTGGAATTCCAGCCTGTCCAGTACAGCAGCAGTAGCAGCAGCAATGACTGGCCACCTGCCAGTCCAGGCACATTGTGGCTATCAAAACGTTCCCAGGCACAGCAGAGTGAGGTGATAAGAAGCACAGCACCACAGCAAACAGCCACCAACAAGCAGTGGACTGTAATACACAGTCAGGCAAATGAGCCCTGTGACAAACACTGGAGCCTGATGATTAATAATTAAACAGCCATAACAGCTGAAAATTTCATCTAGCACATCCCAATCTAGACTGTCATAATTTGAGTTTATTGAGCCTCATGTTGAGTCCAAAGTACTGTTGTGGTTTAACCCCAGCCAGACTAAGCACCTCATAACTACACACTCACTCCCCTGAGGTGGGATGGGGAAGAGAATTGGAAAGGTAAAAGTGAAAAAAACTCATGGATTGAGATAAAGACAGTCTAATAAGGAAAATAAAAATCACCCATACAAGGAAAGCAAAACAAGGAATTCATCACTTGCTTCCCATGGGCAAGCATGCGTTCACCATCTCCAGGTGAGCAGGGCCCTGTCATGTGTAAGGATGATTTGGGAAGGCAAATGCCATGACTCTGAACTTCCTCCCCTTCCTTCTTCTTCCCCCAGATTTATATGTTGAGCATGACACCACATAGTATTGGCTATCCCATGGTGGTGAGGGTGAGGAGCAGCAAAGGCCTTGGTTCTGCAGAAACAAAAATATCCCAATGATATCAACCCTGTTTTTAGCACAAATTCAAATCACAGCCCTAGACCATGAAGAAAATTAGCTCTGCCCCAGACAAAACTAGCACCTTCCTACCAGATTAGAAGGAAGTATTTTCTAAATCTCTGTAAGACCTTTAGTACCACTTCACTGTTACAGGGGAGGTAAAAGTGGCTTCTTACTTCTGCCGTCGTCCTGACATGACTTCGGGTCAGCATCAGGATGAGGAGCTGAAGATGTTTCTAGGACCCTTGACATTTACTCTAGCATTGAGCAGTGATAGAAGTACAGGATACAGAGAATAGTCAAGACAGGGTAAAGAAGAAAAAGCTCTTGAGGCTCTCAGTTCTTTTAATATTTGCAGAAACATCACACGTGTTTCTCAGTTAGCTAAGGGCGATGTCATAAAAAAGGAAAGTCTCCTCCTGCCTCCTTGGTGTCACTGTACAAGATCCTTGACATCAGCAGGGGCATTATCCAGTGTTTCATCTCTCTTGAGCTGTCAATCTCTGCCTTGGAAGTCAGGAACAAGAGAAAATGGACAGATCTTAGTCATCTGGAGACAGTTGCAGAGGCATTCCTGAGTACATATGCCAAGCAGCAGCTACGATGAAGGGAGAGAAATTCAGCTGCTGTTGCTGCTGCTGCTTCCCCGTAGTCCTGTATGGCTCTGACTGCAGGGCTGGCACGCCAGCTTGGCGGGGTTGCCAGGCAGTACTGTGCCACCTCATGACAGCTCGGAAATAAAGCATCTCTATGTGATCACAAACACTCACTATCCAGAAAGAACAAAGCCAAAAAGAGCAATTTTCGTTGAGCTGTCTGCAAAGTGACACTTGGAAGGTTTGCAGCAGAGCAGAGCAGGTCAAAATCCTCAACTGACCAATACCTGCCCATGTGCAGCCCCAGCTGCATGCCAGTGGTGGAAAGTGAAACAAAGGGCTCTTGAAAACAAGAGAAGAGGACTCAGCCTGAGGCAGACTGGTGGTCAGAGAGTATTTCTAACTCCTGCTCTTGGTGTCATGCTGCTGGAGATTCCCAGCTAACCAGAGAAAGGAGTGGAAAACTGTAAGCTTCAACAACACAGAGAGGGCAACAGCACACTGAATCTGAGTTCTTACGGCGCTGATGGTAAAGAACGACACAGCCAGTCAGCTTTGTCTGAGAGCCAAAGTCAGTGGGGCAGAGAGCCTATCAGTACAGAAACCTTTGAAGAAGCACTGCTGGGGTCTATGACAATTTTTGTGTGTTTGCAGCATGATGCAGATAACATGGGAGATGCTAAACAAACTCGGGAATTGGACAGTCTGACCCTTCCACTGACCTCCTTTCCCAGCAGTACAGTTGCTGCTGTGCCTGATGGGGCATTGGGGGTACCACGGCACAACAGAGAAAGAGCTCCGGGGGTGTCACTGGTCAGGCTGTTCCTCAGCTCCAAGAGCTGAGGGATGAGGTGCTGCTAATCTGTATGGCAATGGGAGAGGAGTCACAAGAATTTTGCTCTTCACAGCTGTGTAAAAAACCAGCACTTCAAAAACAGCACCTCAAAAGATCCATTTTACTTCCAGAATTTCTTTGTTTCAGCTCAGAAATGATAATTCCCTGCAGTGAAGTGCCTGGAATACCTTCCAGGTATACCTTTATACTTCCATGACCCAGAGATAGACTATCTGAGTGGGTCCCACCTTGCCTAAGAGCTGACACATGCACAATATTTAGGAAGTTGACAGAGTACGATTTGGGATACAAATTCCTCCTACCATGCCAGCAGTGGGAGTGGGTAAGGATCCTGATGCCAGCAAAGGATGCAGGTGACAGTGCAAATCTCAGCTCCAGGTACTGGGGTAGGACTGGTACATGTGCCCCAGGTGCACCTACTGGGCAACTGAGGCGAGTAAAGGAGTCTTGGGACGCACATACCAAGCAGGATTGCAGGTCACCCACCTACATGCCTGCTGCTGCTTGCTGTGGCTACAAGAGCGGCTGAAAATGCCCTGAACACCAGGGAGCACGGACTGGGAGCAGGGATGTAACTCCTGGCAAACTTCAAGGCGGGCTACCTGGTGAGAAGCAGGCCTAGATCCAAGCAGGGTACGAAGGACAGGACTATGCTGCTGCCCAGGGAGATCTGCAGGAGTGGAGCGCCTGTTGGGAAGTGTCAGTGCATGTATTTGCTGAGCAGTAAGCTGGATCAGCTGATGCATAGGAATGAGTGAGATGGCTCAGGACACAGGACAGGGTTGTCACTCTGGGGATGTGAATCACGTGTGCTTTTGCCAATTTTCATCCACACTGACCATGGGTAAGCATAGGGACATGCTCACGTTGTACAGGAGTAATACATGCAGGTACTGTGGCAGGCTGGGCCTCACCTGTGCCCGCCTGCACAGCCGGCCTTGTCTGCGTCCTTTGCACACCTGGCTCTGGCAGGTACACGCTAATAAAAATCAGCAAGGGGAAATATTTTTCTCTTTCCTAGTAACAATTTATGCTTTATCTACCTCTTCTTTCCTAAGTGCTATTTATGTTTTATTTGCCCGACAACACGGCTCTCCAGCTTCGACGGATTCCTCTGCACCCTGGGACACCACGCCAAGCTCCCGGCGTTGGAGCCCTGGGTTAAGAGGCGGCTCTCCAGCAGCCGCAGGGCGCCCACCCGCGGCCGTAGATAACGCAGCCCCAGCGGCTAACCACAGCAGCAGCCACCACGGGCGGAACAAAGGGCGCTCCGCCTTCGCGGCGGCACCGCCGGGGTGCCTTCGCATTTATTCCCGCAGAGCCCGACACCGCCCCCCAGACGCTCCCCGGGCCGCGGGTGGGTACCGCCGCCCAATCCGCAGACTCGCACCAGGCGGCACAAGAAGCGCGGGCCCCGCCTGCCAGCGACGACATTCCGGCCGTGGCCCGGCCCCTCGCCGGCCTCCGCCCCCGGAACAACGTAACTGCGCGGGGCGCGGATGTGACGGAGTCGGCGGCGCTGCGGCTCCCGGCAGGGCCGGCTCAGCTCCGCCGCCCGTGGGAGCCGTTTCCCCTGGTAACGCCGATGGCGGACCCGTCTCGGCGCCTGGCGGAGGGCGCCCCGCGCCGCCGCCCGCCGGGGGAGGAGCGGCGGGAGACTCCCGGTGCCGGGCGCTGCGGACGCGCCACAGGCTGAAGGCGGCCGCGGCCCTGGCGCGCACGGGGAGCGAGGGCCAAGGGCGGTGAGTGCGGGCTGGGGGCGGCGGAGCGCCGGTCCCCTCGGGGCGCTGGCTGGCGGCTCTCTGGGCGAGGGTGGCGGGCGGCCTGCGGCTCTGCAGCGGGCGGAGCGGCGGGGGCTGGGGCCGCTCACCCCGCCTGTGTGGGAGCGCTTCTGCGAGCCCGGCCTGCGCCTCTGGCACCCGAGCGCTGCTGGTGCCGCATCCCCCGCATGGTGCCCGATATCCCGCCGGCAGGGAGGGCCTGCTGCCGGGCTGGCTGCGAAATGTGGGCTAATGGCATTTGAAATAGCGTGGTGGCTTATTTCCGCTGAATTGTAATGCCTTAGGATAACGCCAACATCTAAAATAACTTTTAAATAGATGGATTTTTTTGTTAACCGTGTTTCATATCTGTCAGGATTTCACCCAGCCAGCTGCCAAGTACCAGTCAGCTGTTCGCACACTCCTCGACCAGTGAGATCAGGGAGAAAGACAGAAAGGTAAAAGCTGGAAAACTCATTGATTGAGATAAAAACAGTTTAGCAGGGACACCAAAAGCCGTGCAAGCAAAGCAAAACAAGGAATTCATTCACCACATCCCGTGGGCAGGCAGGTGTTCTGCCATCTCCAGGAGAGCAGGGTCCCAACATGTGTGACAGTGATTTGAGCAGACAAGCATCATCACTCCATATGTTCAATCTTTATCCCTTCTGCCCCTCACTTTATATACTGAGCTTGATGTCACATGGTGTGGAATATCGCTTTGGTCAGTTGGGGTCAACTGTCCCAGCTGTGTCTCCTCCCAGCCTCCTCTATAACCCCATCTTCCTCACCAGTGTGGCAGTATGAACAGCAGAAAAGCCTTGGCTCTCTAAGCCCTGCTCAGCAATTACAAAAACATCTCTATGTTGTTAACCCTGTGTTCAGCACAAATTCAAAACTCACCCCCAGACTGGTTGAGGTGAAGAAAATTTACTACTTTTGTTAAAACCAGAATAACAGCCTGACTAAGTGAAAGGCAGTGTCTACCTGAAGTTACATGTAGGAATGACATCTGGTTGTTTCTGCTTCAGTCTTAAAAAAAATACTTATTTTGGCAGGAACACATCTCTGGAGATTGTCTAATTCAACAAGCTGTGTGTGGTCCAGCATGATTGCCCAGCAAAGAGGGGCAGTGTGCAGGAACAGAGCAGGTTCCAGCAGAACTTGGAAGGTGATAAAATAGTTCAAGTGTGATTTCTTTTGGCTGGTTTGTCTTTAAGTGCAGAACTAACTGTTCTCATACTTTTCATGCATCAATTCTAGGTTTTTTAAGCTGTGTTTTAGAGGATGCCATGTGAATCATAAACTTACTGACTGCATCAAATGAGTTATTTGAGAGTGGGGAAGAAGACAGGCTGCCTGTTACTTTCATCTATGCCAGCATGATTTGAGTGCTCTGTGAAACTTGCACTAGCACTGAAGAGCTAGATCGCATCGTGAAGAGATGCCAAACAAAGTAGTTAGGTCACGCTGCCTCTTTGTTCTGCATTCTCTCAGAATTAAAGCAACCTTAAAAGCAATTGTTGTGGGTTTCTGCATCTAGACTGAAAGATTTTTGCCTCACTGTGATGACAATGATCTTTTGTCTCTGCCTTTTCTAGAACATGTCTTCAGATAAGGAGTTTGCAGAAGACAGCAATTTTTCACCGAAAGCTGGCACCAGCAAGCTGCCCACAGATGCGTCTCCTGACTCCAAATGCCCCATCTGCCTGGACAGATTTGACAATGTTGCGTATCTAGATCGCTGCTTGCATAGGTTCTGCTTCCGCTGTGTCCAAGAATGGTCAAAAAACAAAGCAGAGTGCCCCCTCTGCAAGCAGCCCTTTTTTTCCATTTTCCATACAATTCGTGCTGAAGATGACTTTAAGGAGTACATACTCAGCCCTTTAGAAACCAGCTCTTTTGCCAGCCCTGACGGCCGGAGATTTCGTTACCGTACTACCTTAACAAGGGAACGCCGCACGCGCAGTTCGCCTTCCCGAAGGATGCTGTCCCCTCCAGATAATGGGATGTTGTTTGAAGGGTTGTCAAGTGAACCATCACGGCACAGACACAGAGAGATTCAGCAGATGATCAGGAGGCTGGCCTCAAGGAGGAAGGCTAGTGCAGAGGGCAGATCTCTGCGACAGATCCAGGAGGAGGACATGATCAACTTCCGCAGGGCTCTGTACCGCACTGGTGTGCGCATCCGCAGCATTCAGGATGGTGGCCGATACCGAGACATTTCGGCAGAGTTTTTCCGCCGTAATCCTGCGTGCCTTCACCGGTTGGTTCCTTGGTTGAAGCGAGAACTTACGGTACTGTTTGGTGCCCATGGGTCCTTGATCAATATTGTGCAGCACATTATCATGAGTAACGTAACTAGGTATGATCTGGAAAGTCAGGCCTTTGCTGGTGATTTAAAGCCATTTTTGCTGAATCGGACAGAGCACTTCCTGCATGAATTCATCAGTTTCGCTCGTTGTCCTTTTAACTTAGAAGCATATGATCAGCATGCCAATTATGACTGTCCTGCACCATCTTATGAAGAAGGAAGCCACTCAGACTCATCAATTATTACAATATCTCCAGATGTAGCATATTCTCAAGGGCCAGATAATAATTTGTCTGTGCCTGGTCTTGGTCAGGCTCCCTGGGATGATGAAACTCCAGGACCTTCCTATTCCATTTCAGAAGAGGTTCGGGCAACAATTGCTTCTCCTCTGGAGTCATCGGAAAGTTCTGATGAGGACTCTGCTACAGGGAGTCAAAGAACCAAACTGCAGGCTCAGTTACAGGCTAATGCTGACTCAAATGACAGTGGCTCTTCCTCAGACAATTGTGTCATTGTTGGATATGTTAAGCCGTTAGCTGAGAGGACACCAGAAGTGGTTGAGCTGTCCTCTGACTCTGAGGAGTCCATCAAGGAAGAGAAAAGGGAAGATGTCAAGCAAGAGCGACCAGTCCAGTGTCACAGCTGGAGTGACAGTGAACCAAGTAGGAGCTTCTCACCACATTCCCCAACATACAGGGAGGATATAGGAAGTTGTAGAAGCTATTTATCTCCTGCAGTTGAGAAGATGGAATCAAAAGAGGATGAGAAGAGCAAATGTAAAGGAAAGGATATGCCTCCACAGGACTTGAGTTGGAGCCCCTCTCCAGGGAGTGATACGGTATGCTCCCCTTGGAATCACAGATTGTCTAAGAAGGGAAAGTCCAGAAGCCCACAATCCTGTTCACGAGACAGTCGAGGTGGTCATGGCCATCGGTCTAGAAGGGAGCACCGTAGCAAAAGCCAACCAAAAAGGAGACGATCGAGAAGCAGGGATAGTAGCAAACATAGAAGCAAAAGAAGCAGCAGAAGGTCAAGAGCTCATGACACCAGAGCCTCTCTGAAAAGCCAGAGGAGTTCTCTGAGTCGTGAAAGTACTCCATCCAGAGAAGTAAGCAGATCACGATCACGTAGCAAAGGCCACAGTAAAAGGAGATCAAGAAGCAGAGACAGTGATCGCTATTATGTAAGAGACAGTTATCAAAGTAGACACCAGTGGGGCTCTGCTTTCTGTAGTCGAAAGGTGTTTGGAGACAGCTATGAATCCTCCAGCAGGAGGAGGACCCGGTCTAACACTCTTTACTCAAGGCAATCTGCTAGTCCGGAGTACAGGATACGATCATTTATTGAGAGAACAGATCTGCATAGCCAGAGGGGGCTCCATGAGAGACACTATTACTGTTATGAAAGGTGCAGGTCAAGGAGTCGGTCAAGCAACAGATCCAGGACTCCTTCTGGAGGAACTGACAGAATGAAAAGTGAAAAGCCTGGTGGAAAAAGGAAGTACAAAACTCGCCACCTGGAGAATGCATTCATGGAGAGCACAAGTCTGGAAAGAGAAAATGACCCCAAGAAAACTTCCTCAAAGTTTGGTGACTGCTGCAAAAATGAAGATAGCCTGTCAGACAACCGAGCAAGCAGTGAGACAAAGCATAAGAAAAGGAAAAAGAAAATGAGGAGTCCTAGTGTGGAGATAGTCTACGAAGGAAAAGCAACAGACACAACAAGGCATCTTAAAAAGAAAAAGAAAAAGCATAAGAAGAAACACCGGAAACATCACACGTGTAACTCGGTACATTCTTCTCCTGTGGTGATTACAATTGATAGTGATAGTAGCAAGGAGCCAGAAAGTACTGAATGGGACAGCATTACGTGGACAGGCACAACTCAGATAAATGAGAGGGCAGATGAGTCTCCATCTTCTTTTCTGAGGAGGACAGGATGTGAGGAAACTGGAGGAGTAGACAAAAAGTATGGTATCCCTACCACAAAGGAAAGCTCAGATGGTGACATTAGAAATGCTGATGTCAAACTTCAAGAAACAGCAGCTGATCAGAGTGTAACCACAGCGAATACCAGCAGTAATGCCACCTCTCACATGGAAACCGTAACCAGCTATATTCAGGAAGCACCAGCAGAGCCTTCCAGTCAACTGCCTTCCCCCAGGACTTCCTTCCTAGAGTGTCCAGAGAGAGAGCCATTGATAATAAGACTGCCAAAGAGACTTGTCAGCAGATCCTCGTGGTTTGATTTCCCAGAAGAAAAAATGTAGTAGGCTTTCCATGGAACACTTTTTAAAATTGTGAATTTAACTACTTGTTTTTTTCCTGTGCGAACTAAAACATCTGATAGGATTTCTGTCTTTTAAAAAGATGTCTAGGGAATATGTAAAACTTCTGAATGTGTATGCACTTTTAAGTCAAAGAGGGTAGAATATTGCTAGTATGTAATTCTGAAAGTTTGTTAGAAGACTGGAAGTCACAATTTCATAAAGCCATCCACACAGTATTTCAAAGTTTTGCATAAACCAAACAACAGAAAAGGAGCCCAAAACAAAACCCAGGGGATACATTTTATGGGGATTGCTCTTCTGCACAAGGGAAAAATTGTTTAGTTCATAAAAAACATTTGGGCTGATTCCAGCATCGTTTCAATCTCTTTTGTTTAAACTGGTCTCTGTTGAAAAGTAGTTAGTAATTTCTAAAGAGATCCTCAAAGGACTTTCAGTAATTTTAAGGTAAGCTATGTCAAAATCTAAATAAAGCAATAAGATCTGTTGTTTTTTTGTAAAATATACTTGCATGTGTACTGTGTGTTTTGCAAATACTTTTAATTTTGAGTGTCTTACCTATCCAGACCACTGGATGTTTGTGCAGTCAGGAGTACACCAGGTTGTAAGGGTTGCCTGGAGATCATCTGGTACACACCTTCACTGGAAGCAAGGAACTTTGATCTGATCGCATAGGGTTTGTTCAGTTTTGAGTTGTCCCAAAAGCTGGATGACCCTGCTGTAATATGTTTCTAACATAGGAGTATTCCCTTGGGAAACGTTTCAGATTTGTTCCTTTTGTTTCCCTTATTGGAGCTTGTGTGTTCTGCTGTACACTCAACAGCTATGCAGCCTTCAAGGACTCTATTTTCCTCTTCTTTATACCTTTTGGCTGCATCCTTGAAGACATCCGTCTTGCCTGTAGGCTTAGCAATAGAACACTTTCTCCTGACCTTGCAGTCATTCACCCTACATATCCTCCTGTAGGTATGTGTAAGGCACAGGGCTCAGGCAGGGTTTTGTTTTCCAGGTTGGTCCTTTTCTGTGTGTGCAGCAGTAGCTCTGAGGCTGAAGGAGGAAGATGCCTTCTGTCTCTCCTGCATTACCTCCATGAGTCTGATGGATTTTACCTTGGCTGATTGCCTGCCAGATACTCACCAAGCTGCTCTGTCACTTTCCTTTCTCCACAGGATGAGGGTAAAAATAAGATGGGAAAGCTGGGTTAAGATAAGGACAAGGGAGAGTACTCAGGCTAGCCACATAGAGTTGGGGAGAATTAATGGCTTCTATTGCCAATGAAAAATTTAGTAGGGATATAAGAAACGAAGGTGAAACTAAAGCCCATTTCCCCTCCCTTCTTTTCAACTTCATACTTTCATTGCAGGCTCTTTTATCTCCTCCTCAGCTGTGTAGAAGGATGAGGAATGGGTATTGTGGTCAGTCCATAACATTGCATATTGCTGCTTCTTGCTGGGCCTTTCTACAGGTGTGCAATACTTCTGGAACAGATTGACCCACTGCAGAAAACCTGCTCGTGTGTGGGCTCCTGAACACAGGCTGACACTCCTGCCAGGAGCTTGCTCCTGTGTGAGACTCCATGAGCTGTAGCTTCAGTCAGGGCATCTCTACTGCTCCAACGTGGGATATATCTGTGGGCTGCAGGTAGGCCTCTGCTCCACTGTGGTCATCCAGGGGCTGAAGGGTGCAGCCTGTCTCACCATGGTCTTCATCACCTGGAAGTGCCCAGGCTGTGGAGAAGGGCTGCCCCTGCCCAACTAGTCAGCACAGGCTGGCTGAGCCTGGGAGAGTCAGGAGTGATGACTGTCACTCTTGCACCTGAGAGCAGGTTGGTCCCCACCTTGGGTTGAGAAAGTTGCAGAGAGCACAAATGTCTGAAGGAGCCGGGGCCTGGGGCCACCGACGGTGGGAGCCATGTTGTGGCATTGCGTGGTCCATTTTGGCTGTTGGCTGCTAAGTGCTCTCTGGCATCCAGGAATGAATATGGTGACTCTCTTTGTTCTGCTTAGCCCTGACAGCCTCCCCACGTTCTCCTGGGAAGGGGAGGGGGCTCAGGGGAGCTGGGCTGTCCCTAGCGGGTGGCTCTCAAGGATGTGGGTGCAAGTGTCTTTGAAGCCTTGGTCCATTCCTAGAGCAGGGGTGTTCTCGGATCATTGGGACTTGTCCTACTCCTGGAGTGCTGGGACAGAGGGTACAGTAGGCTGTTGAGAGGGCAGGGCAAGGTGGAGTGTCACACTGAATAGAATGGAGAGGTTTGATGGTGCAGCCATTACAGTTGGCAGTCGTGGCTGGGAGCCTCCACGTGAGGATGAAGGGATGGAAACAAAAGCAGATGTGGTGGGTGTCTTCATCAGTTGCCAAGCCAGGGTGCCACTGTTGAGGAGTTGATTTGACAGAAATTAATAAATCTCTGGATCAGCAGCTTTGTCTTATGGCAGATTTCAACTTGAGAAGTAGAGACCAGCTGGAAATGCCATCCTGCTATGGTGAGCAGATTTGAAGAATTCCTGAATTTTGTGGGGGAGAACTTTTAATCACTAGTACTCAGAGACACAACTAGGAAAGATGCCCTGGAGTTAATGGTTGGGAATTGAAAAGACCTGGTGGGAGATGGCATGGTGCTGGCCACAGTGATCATGAAGCTTCAAAATATCAGTGCAGTGACAAAAAAAGAACTGCAGAGTTGCTACTCTCTACTTTGAGAGAGCAAACATTGCACCACTCAGGAGTCCCCTGGGAATCTGCTCTTGAGGGCTCAGGAGCTGCATGCTGCACAGGATCTGCTGCAAACAATGGAAAAAAAGCAAGCTGTCAAAAAGTATTCTCAATACTTCAAAGAGACATTTACACTGTGGGAAACTTCATCTGGTGGTTTTTCATGACATGTGTTACTAGGAAATAGTCATTAAAATGAGAAAGGTATCTAGGGCAATGATCACAATGGAGGAAAATAAGTGTGCCACCGGCAGCCATTGTTTTCCAGTGCTGCTTTGTATAAACCAGCTCATCACTCCTGCTGCACCTACCTGCAAAGTGTGAGTAAGCAACAGGACTTGGTGTCAGCTTCTACTAAGAATTCTGCTTGTGGTGGACTGTTGTGGTTTAACCCCAGCTGGCAACTAACTGCCACGCAGCTGTTCTCTCACAGTGTCCTACTTTGGTGTGATAGGGAGAACTTCCCCAAGTTCTTCCCAAAAAGAAAAGTGAAACTTGTTGGTTGAGTTAATAACAGTTTCATAATTAAAATGAAGTAAAATATAATAGCAATAGAAATAGTAATAGTAATAAAAAGAGAGGGAAATGCAAAGAAAACAGATCTGCAATGCAATTGCTCACCACTCACTGGCCAATGCCACACCCAGATAGACTGTCTTCTGGGTAACTCCTTCAGTTTATATTCTGGGTGTGGTATTCTATTTTGTGGAATACCTCTGACCAGTTCATGTCTACTGGTTATGCTTCCCTCCACCTTTCTGTGCCCTTTATCACTGGTAGCACATGAGCCACTAAACAGTCCTTGATTCACAGTAAGTACTCTCAGCAACAACGAAACCATCAGTGTGTTATCATTTTCCTTGTGCAGAATCTGAAACACAGGACTATACCTGCTACTAAAAAAAAAAGTCAACTCTATCCCAGTCAAAACAGGACAAGGACTGAGCTGCATTCATTGGCTTAGGGTAGGAAATGAGAGGTACTCGTTGCTGAGTTCTCCTAATTTTGTAGACTTAGATAAGACTTCTGTCAGCAGTGGTGTTGGTTTTAGCAATCTATGTAACCATATCCAGGGCTATTTCCCTGGATATTCTGCCTGGTTTCCAGGTACCTTTTGAGAAGAATGTATCTTATCTAACGGATATGGGATGTAAAGCTCTGGTCTTGCTTGACATGTTACTTACAGGGGCCTAAGTGTTTTTATACCCTGAAGTAGGCACATGGGAGAGATACAACATTGTCAGGAGGTTAAAGAAACTTTTACAGGCAAACTTTAGAAAATAAGGGGAGCTGGCAAATTTTAAAGCAAGCATTCAATTGAAATAAAGCATTTCATGAGATATTGACATAGCAAACTCTAACCAATATAGCTTTAAGTTACCCAAATTTCAAGAAGAGGAAGTAAGAAAAGAAGAGGGTGTGTGTGCCACTGCTTTTGTCTGCTTTGGCTTCCTGGGACCCTCCCCTCCATCTGGTATACCAGGGGCTGGTAAGTATTCTGGAACTGGACTGGAGGCTCCAGGGAGGTGGGATGTGGAGAAGTGCCTCATCCCAGTTTTTGCAGAACTTGCCTTGCCACCCTGCCACACACACACACTGGGGTTACTTTAAATCTCAGGAGAGACATGCCAGCAGATAGACCCACCAGGGTTATCTTGCTTTACATGCATGGTGAGCCTCTGCGTATAGGACTGGGATCCTGTTTGAAGGTCATCCTGTCAGCAATACATAATAACTTGTGGGGTTATTATGGCACTCCTCCTTTAGCAGTCATCTGCTCTGCTTCAAATTAGTTTGTAAGGTTCATAACATTATAGTGCAAGTATGGGGGAGAAGTGTGTTTCTGTCTGCAAACTGGACCAGAATCCAAAATGTGGATGCAGAAAATACTGCTGCTACTGTGTATATCTACCAAATATTTTATTGGTTGGTAGATGAATCATCAGTTGTGTCAGAGATGCTTGGTGCCTCAGTTTTAAGAGGTCTCAAGTGTTAGTTTCCAGCATGCTGGGACTGTCTGCAGTTCAACAGGTTTCATGTCCTTTGCCATGAAGTGACAGAAGACCTGGAAATGTCCCAAGCCTGGCCAGGCCACCTGCTTACCTAGGTATCTTTTCAGTGGTCTCCAAAAGGGGAACTAAGTAACTGTAACAAGCCTTTTGTATTAGCAAGGACTGATGGAAAGTAGAGGAAAAGTCTGTTTTTGGGATGCTCTGGAATGCTGAGTCCTGAACAGGTTTTTTTGCACAAGATGTGGAGTGAACCACTGCACATCTAAGTTAGTCTTTAGTCCTGGTGGATAACATGTAAACCAGCATGTGTGGCAGTAATACCATTTATCTTTTGAAAACCTATAGCCCTTAGAAATGAGGCATCCATCCAGTGTGTTATGCACAGAACAAGTCACAACTAAATGACAAGCTGTTGTCCAAAGCATTGAGATGACCATCAAGTGCATAGGGGAAGAGACAGGCAGAGCCTGACCTTTTTAAGATCATTTGCCTGGTGAGTGTAGCTGAGAGGGTAACAGTTTAATCTTCAGCCAATTACATGAACCAGGTTTGATAGCTCCTTCAAAACGAAGGGCATTATGCCTTGAAGTCATGGTAGTTTCTTGTCCATTAGCTGAAGAAGAGAAAATGAATGTACATGCATGCATATGTATGGATACGCACACCTGTATGCATTATTATATTTATGGGGTGAGAGGGAGAGAGAGAAGTGGGGAGAGCACGAGTAAGCTGACAGATTCCTATTGTACCCTGGGAGAGCAGAAAAACAAAAGCAAATACTGTCCATCTCCTGCACGTATCCTATTTTTGTTTTTTAATATGCGAAAAAGACATGAAAGAAGGAAAAAATACCAAAACAAACCACTGAATAGAGTGGTATCTTGCAAGATTTATGAACTGCTAAATTTAGAAAAGTCATTTCACTTTTGCTGGAGTATTGCAGGCTCTTGTGCATGAGTCAATAAGAAAAAAAGTGCAAGTTACTTCCTCTGTGAGAGCATGTACAAGTAGCATAAAATAGGTTCAATTAATCTTTTCCACCACTGAATTTACTCTGGATAAACAAAGAGTGTATGAAATTTTATGTCCTAGGAAGGTAATCAGCCTTATAAAATGCTTCACAGTTCTGCTTTTCTCATTATTGTATTGCAAATAGTTTTCTGAATGGGAAAATAGTTCAAGCAAAATGTTAAACAGCATTCATTTGTCATTTTCCTGCACAAACCATGCAGCAGTCTGCTGGATCCCAAAATATATAGTCATTATGAAGTTTGTATTGAACTGTTCATCTTTTTTTTCCTCCTTTTTTTCAGATGGTGTTCCTTTGTGATGGGTAATTTCCATAACTCCTGCTTCAATTGGCACAGGTAGAAAACTCTGCAGGAATCACACAGATAATCAAATACAGAGGATCATCACAAAATAGTGACTGAGCTATGTTCAGGTAACCTGTACAGACAACCTCTGCCTCTTTACCTGCAACTATACATGTTTCTTCATGCGGACCAGCTGTGTCCAAACCACATCACCAGAAAATATCTGTAATTTTAGAGACATTAATGAGTGGAAATAGATTTTATCAATCCCTTTATATTGTGGGGATTTTTTTTTCAAAAACAAAAAGGGAAATATTTACATTTTTCATGGTAAGTGGATGCAGAATAACTCAGTAAGGCACTTTGATTTTTGTAATGAAGTGTGTCATGGGTAACCATTGGATTAAATAGTCCATTCCAGGTTAAAAAAAAAAGGAAAAATAAAGCTGTGAAAATAAAGAAAATTTTATGTTTAATGGCACAGTCTTTCATGCAGGCATCTCAATTTCAGAGTGTGAGAGATTCATTAGACTATTATCATTACACACTAGGTGCTGTTGCTGACTTTAAATTTAATGCAAGAATTTCAGCATTCTGAGGTATGGTTAAATACCATCAATATATTTTATTTTCATACCAAATTTTCTATTCTGCATTTGAGGTTTGCTGTTTAGTGCCAGATTTATAGGGCTGTGTTTTATGATACTTCATGGTGGGCTGAACTAGGTTTGAGTGATTATCCTTGGGAGTATTTATAATCTTTGTTTTAACGTGCCAGAATTGTCAGAAGTTAATTGCACTATGCTGTCTTTTTGTACAGGTTTATTGATTGCTACAGAGCAGAAGCGGAAGACAATGCTGGTGTGCAGTCAGAAAGGAGCCTTGTGCAGAAAACAGCCAGCTCCACAGTGGAGATTGCCAAAGAACAAATTGCTGTCACAGAATACCCCTACCGTGTCCCATAAACCAAACAGGTGAATAATGATCCCATCTCCGACACAGCACTGAGCACTCATGTTGTAATCGTATGCAGCATATCATCTGAGCTGTGATCACTGCTGCCAGAGACATAGTTTCTTATAAATATGTGTTGTTGTCACCAGTTAGAGATTATCATTATCCAGATTATCTTTCAGCAATATTAATCTAATTTAGAAAATGAAGGTGAGCCTTTGTCCATGCAGAACTACTCTGTAATAGCAAATCAGTTGTTCTGAGTAATATACTTAACCAGAGTCCTGCCATCATTGATGCTCTTCCTGGTCATGCTTTCTCCTCACCCCATGTCATCAGGCTGCTGGATTTCTAAACTCAAAGAATATATGTCTTGTCTGGAGTGAACTTGAGTCAGGTATGCGTGTATTGGAGAGTGGAGAAGCAGTGTTGAAGAATATATTTGGTAGCACAGTATGCAAGCTGCAGGTTGAGTGCTTGGGGGCAGGAGCCCAAGCTCACTAACCCTTTCATAATAAAGGGCCTGGGGACCTGTGGCCCAGCCAGGGGACCATAAACTGAAACAGGACAGGAGCTGATGATCCCAGACTTTCCCACGCTTAGACTGTGATGAGATAAAAGCCCAGGAGTTCCTTTGTTCTGGGTCCCTCCTTGGAGGCACCAGCTCCAGCTGCTGATTTATGATTTAGTTATTGCACCGAGAGGATCTGATCTCCTGAGACTCTGCTATTGGAAACCTGGGCTCAACCCAATAAGGGAAGATGGTGTGACTGTGTGAGTGTGGGGGGTGGAGCTGGGAAAGGGCCTCGCACACAGCTCAGGTGGTGCAGGAGTGACTGCCAGAGGCTCCTTGATGGTCAGACAGGGACTTTTCCATGACAGTAGCACAGAACTTTTTTTTCCTTAAGCACAGCATAGGACAGCAAGGTGAAGCACACTTTCCTAAAAATGGTGTTCTGGAGAGCCAAAGTTTTATCAGTTTAAATGGATTTAGGATGAATGATGGGTTCATGTTTGACCGGCAGCCTTGGTCTATTTGCCTTATGGAGTGTTCACCACATGAATATTGTGCTGTTCAGTGTGATTCTACATGGATACAGCCATGAAAACTTTTAGCTAAGTGGAAGTGATATACCTGGGCTTCTTTATTGCAAGTATTAACTTGTTATATATTAAGTTATATATTAAGTTTGGGAGTTTAAACCGTATCTCTGGAATAAAAAATAAAAACCAGCAGCAAAGCTCCACTTCTTATGAGGAGATCATAGGTTCTTCTGCAAGTTCCATGTATGTAGAGTGCTTAAATGGTGGCCTTAAAAACATAAAATGACAAATCATAGTCTAAGCTCTGAGGGCTCCCAAAAGCAGTTACCTAATCTCCATGAGAAAAGTTTATGGTATCCTGGGCATCTGCAGCACAAGAGCATCCCAAGCCAGAGTTATGAAATGAAAATAGCAAATAACTGTTGTAGGTAGGTCACCCTGCCTGGACTATTTGTTTTTAATGGCATTTTGCAGTTATGTTGATGCATTTGATTACACCTAGCCACAATGCTCCTGAAGGAACAGTGGAGATGTTGCATGGAACATTTTCCTTCCTGTTGCAACCTCATAAAGAAGCTCATAAATACAAAATTTCATTAATGATTGGCAACATCTATATAAAATGCTTAATAGTCTTAGAGATGACATTTTTCTTCTGCTGTTTCTTCTGTTTATTAATCCTTTTCTTCTTTTAGCACCTTTTCCATTTTCCAGGGGATTGGGAGCAGATGATCTTCAAGATCCTTTTCAACACAAGCCATTCTATGAATCTATATTTTATAGCAGTAAAATTGAAGATGCAGACTGAAGTTGAGAATAAGCAGCGTAATAATAACCCAACTCGTTATGTTTTCTTTTTCATAATAGTTTTCAAAGTGATACCTCTTAAGATTAAACTTTCCTGATATCTGGAGGCATTTGCTTTCCATAAGCTGTTTTTTGTAGGGAACTAAAAAAATCTAATTTTCAGTCTTTTTTCAAAAGACAACTTTATTTATAGTCCAAATTGCATCCCTGATTGATAGAATTTCTTGAAAAATATGCTATTTTCATACATCTATTCTTGCTGGAAATATAGAGCTGAAAAAATTACCATTTTTCAAAAGAAGAGAGCCAAATTAGGATAGGGTAAGTAATTTTTCAGCCATCTGTCTTCTCAAAACACACTACCAGCATTCATGCCTTGAGTTGAACCTCACAGCATCATATCTTCTAAAGGAGGAAAATAAGAAAGCATGGACAAAATGGGTAGCAATATTTGGGAAGTGTGTGTTGGCTTATTCTGAATCTATATATTACTATAAGTATAAATTATTTAGGTTTCCTCTGAAGACCTGCTAAAGTGGAAACTCCTTTGGCACTGTCTTGTAGCTTCTATGGCTCCAGGGTAAGTCTTGTGGAAAATGCAGCATATAGAGCAGAATCAGACAACTTCATAATGTTAGCAGGACATTTGGACAGCAGTATGACCTTTGAGCTGAATCTAATAATTATTTTTTTTGTGAACCAACTGCTTCTATGAATTTTCACTGACTATAATTAAAGTTGGCATTTTCATGTACAAAATTCTATCAGACTTACAGTGAAATAGACTTAAAGATTTTCTGATGAAGTCTGTAGGATTTACTAGTGATTTTTTTATTTCTTCTGACTTTGTGAACTATCTTGAGAAATGGCATTTTTGTGATACAGAATTTGTGAATAGCTTAATACAAGGGAATAAAAATGTAAAGTATTCTAAAGATTTTTTGGGTATTTCTTTTAGCATCAGAGACAGAATCTTCCTAAGACCTGAGTTAGAGTGGAGGCAATTCGAGATAGACCACTCTTGAATTGCAGCATCTGATGGAAATGTTAGGAGAATTTGTTTCTTCTTAACACATTTTGGAGATCTCAAAAAATTCCTTCTTTTTCTAATTTTCCTCATCTGGCCTCTTGTCCTCAGTCTCCCTCCTTTTCTGTCATGTTACTGACGAGGATCAGGTTTATGGAGGGGTTTTTGTGATTGGGGGTTGGGCCAGGTGTGAGGTCCTGAAGGTGCTGCCAGCCTTCCTGGGGCATGGATATAAGAGCCAGTGGTACCCTGTGCACCATTAGAAGTACTGGCCCTTGTCTTTATGGAAGAGCACTCAGCAATTTAATGTGTTCTCTATAGAGTCTGGAAAGTACACTAGTCAGAATTATTTTCCCTTTGTCTGCTGGCTGGGCTTTCCCCTCCCTTTGGGGTCCAGAAAAGAAAAAAAAGCCTGCAGAGAACCCTAAATCCTTCTGTTGCATCTTTTCGTAGCATTCATGACTTCTTGCTGTTTTATTTAAGTTTGAATATGCTTAGAATAGGATACTTGAAAGGTCATTTTCTTTAAACTGGGTGGAATTTCACAGTGTTTTTGGAAATAATTTACTTCTTTCTCAGTATCTTGTGTGATGCTTGCACAACAAAAGATAATAATGTCTCCTCTATCCTCACACTTCTGCTGGATGTACACAGATGTAATTGCTTGACTTATATCAGCTTTTATTGCCATGTCCCTTTCTTAAGTCTTTTCATGTTTCCTGGTTCCAGTACCACCTCTGCTGACTGATTGAGCCATCTTCATCTGATCAAATGATTGTCACAATGTATAAATGCAATGCTTGCTGGACAATAACATTTTAAGAGGTATTGCATACTTTCAATTTATAATAATTGCTGTTTGTACAAACTGTGCTTTTCTTGTAGGAAAATAAAAAAACAAATGGGAGGGTTTTGCCTCCACTACAGTTTTGATCTCCTTGCTTCAGTCTCTGGATATTATTTGTGCAGTCAAGTATGTGGCTAGTAAATTCTGGCAAATTGGTTGTTTGGGATATTGTAGATGTCTTTCAAATACAGTCCGTATGCTTTTGACTGCACTGGTGTGCACATTTCCAGGCCTTTTTAGAGGTCTTTTGAGTTTTGATTAAGTTCTTCATGGTCATGGACTATTGTGTGGAGGATTTAGCTTTTGATGGTGCTGAAGTCATGAGCAGAGCCAACCAGGGGCTGGCTGGCAATTTTGTTTCCAGAAACTTCTGTCTGGCAATTTTGCTTTCAGGAACTTCTTGCTGGCAATTCTGTTTCCCAGCAAGGAGTTGCCAGGTTTGCTGTTTCCATACATTTGATCAAAACGGTGATTTTTCGCAGGGCCTATGTCTGAGCACTTCAGCTCTGCACTGAAGCCTAAAGCACCTCATATTTTGCCAGTGGGATACGTACCTGTTCCTGAAACTGTTTCTTGTCCCCCAGCTGTCCAAGCTCCCAAGCACATGCTGTGACTCTTGGGGCGTCCTTCGGAGGTCCAGGAGTTGAACTCGGTGGTCCTTGTGTGTTCCTTCCAGCTCAGGATATTTAATGATTCTATGCTCCAAACCCATCCCTCGCAGCACAGGAAATGAGAAAGGTGATCTGATTTTTTTGTCTGCCTACAGGAGGAGAGCCTGGGGAACTGATATTTAACATTGACTCAGTGGCATCATCTTCAGCCCAGCCCCAACTCAAGCTACCAATCAATCTGTACTGAAACAGGAGGAAACCACATCCCAAATTTCCTGCATACAAGCAGTTAAGTTCATGTCTCCTCATCCTTCTGTGCATGATAAATCTATCGCTTCGCCTCTTCCCCAAGATTGCAGCTCTGCTTACATAGCAGCTTTAAGGAAACTTTAATTCCTTTGGAAATGATGTTTCTAGTTCTGATCACTCTTAAAAATGTAAACAAGCAAGAGTATCATCTGTTGAAACAAAAGTCGGTCAGGCAGCCTTTGCTGCTCAGCTTTTGCTACCCAATCTGTTACGCCTGTCACAAGAAGCTGCCAGACTGTCACAATAAATGGCACGAGTTTAGGATGTTTTGTTTAGCCTTCATATGAACTACTTTGAAACACATTTTAGTAGAGGTGTGTAATTAAAGTACATCAAATGAATTCTGAAAGAGGGGAATAAGTTTAAACACAATAGTTCAATTTGTTAGAATAGTATTTTCTATTATTTTCTGTTTACTTGGAGAGCCTTGTCGCAAGTAGTTGAGAATACTGAAGAAATAAATATTGATAAGGAACTTATTGCCTGAAAGCAAACAAGGGATGTGAATATTTCACTTACTCAAATGACTTAATTGATAATTAATATTACTCTTAAGCAAGTTCAGATAGTGCAGCGTGCCAATTATTCACCCCATGAGAGGAAGGAAACCTGGTGTATGTTCCAAGAAATGAAAATGTCTAGCCATAGGTATATTTTTATTAGGTATTCCTGTTCTCTTTGATTTGCCACAGAGAGCTGACATTTTTCCTTCTATTTTTTTGCATCCTGGAATAATCTCTGGGCAGGGATGTAATTTTAGTTTTTGTTCTCATTCCTCTTTGTGGGTTCTGATGTATCTGACCCTTTAAAAGGTCTGTCACCATCCACCGAACCCTCTGTGTCAACTGACTTTATTGCTATCCCTTGTGCATTTTGACTCACTTAGCATTGTCAAAACTTAACCTTTTTGAAATGCATTCTGCTCAAAACCACCTTCATCGCCCAAACCATCACTGTCAGCAGTGTGGGCCATTTGTCATTCACACTTTGTTCAGCCTTGATCCCTCCTCACCTTGAATCACAGCTACCCCTTATTCCAGTCAAATGCTTTCAGAGGGACTGTCCTTTACCTTACTGTACACAGAGGACTTCCCATCCATGTCCTTGCATTTCTGTGTCTTGGCTTCTTGTACATGCACATTTTCTTTCTTTGCACACTTGACTTCTTCATGAGTGTCATTTTTTCTTCCCACTATACTCATCACCCCCTGCCCTTTCTGGTACTCTGCTAGCATGTTATGGTTCCAGTTTCAGCACTCCTCTCTCCTTTTGTTCTTACTCAGTTTTCCATGTCAGTACACAAACCCCTGGAGTGTATTGTTTTCATTGCATTTCACTGAAAATCTGTATTTTCAAAGATGCGGACAAGATTTCCAGCTCAGAAAGTGCCTAAAATACATATTATCAGAATATCAGTAGATTCTGATAAAGCCAAAAGGTTGTCCAAGTGCCCACCCCTGCAGGCTGGTCAAAGAAAAGACCTGCCAGTATTCTGCAACTGGTATAACTGGAGAAGTGTTCCTGGACTGCATGGTCACTTTCACTCTCCTGAAATTCTTACCTTTCACACATGCCAGCCAGACTGCAATGCAGTGTGAGGGTGGAAAGCTTTTACCTATAGGACTTGCCATATTAAATAAGTAACCAGAAATGATGAAATAACAGTATTTCATATGAAAAATGCTGCTGTTTATATTGAACTTGTATACATGATTATATTGCAGAACATTGCGAAAGCGAGCAAAAATTGTGGTGTTTTTCAAAATTAAAGAAGAAAGATCATTAATAACTTTTTGTGTGAGGAAAGTACACGAACTGGGTACACTGTATAATGCAGTTACCTGTTCAAATCAATGCAATTTTTAAAAATGTGAATTATTATTATCATTGTTTGTGTATACATACATAGAGGTACATTTTCTAGTCAGATAATCACATCACAAAGATTAAGAATTCCCTTGGGTATTTTGTGTTTTAGCAAATAACAAACACAAGGACTGGACCAGGCACAGCACTGTTAAAATACCCACTCCTGCCAAAGTGATCACTGCTGTGCATGAACCTTGCAGAGGCTGATCATTTGGGTAAAGTCTGTGAAAATATCTCCTCACTGCACCAATTCAGCCTGCATGGGTTAGTGTACAAATCACCCTGTTCAGCACTGCTGTAAGCTTCAAAACTTTGGACAAAAGCTTCTAGGGACTTTCCTTGTCTTGTTAAACACAGGGCATGTCTCTGTACTGTACAAACAGCTGCAACATGACCTCTCAGTCATTTGGTTCAAGACCTTACAGGCCATAATGTGGTCAAGAGAGATGGTGCTTATTGCTGAGGTCTTGTCCTCCTCACAGGCAAGAGTCAAGGCCAGCAGAAAAGACATGTCATCCCTGCTCTTTTGGTGATGTGGAAATGAAAGGTGAAACTGAAGGATGAACTGAACCACGACGGTTAGCCAAAGTCACAGAGTATTGAGACACATCACGCTGGTTCCTTGGACAGGGTCTCAACCATGAGAGGTTTCCTTATGGTTTGTCTCAAAGAGAAACTTGGAAATGAGGGGCAGCAGAAACACCGAGATTCAGTTTAGTAAAACTTAATGCACATGGTAAAATTATTTCCCCTAGTAATAGGGTGGTCAGTTTCATAGAACAACAAGAGAAGAACATAGTTCATAGATTAAGGAATCCAAGGAAAAAGGTGGAGAATGAAGCCTATTAATTTAAATAGTCATGTAAGTTGAATCTAACTAAATTCCTAGGAAATTATGAAGGCAATGATGTCACGTCTTCAGTAGTGATGGGTGTCTAAAAAAAATAATTGTCAAGTATTTGGTTGAAAAACATTTGAATCAATTGACTGAATGTTCAGTAGGAAGGAAAAGAAGGACTCTTCAGGCCTGATGCTTAGATTTCTGAAATCAGTGGAAAGAGTGCTATATAGCAGCTATTTTGGTAGTGCCTGGGTTTCAACTGGGACAAGCAGTGTGATCTGCAAGCTGACAAAGGCCATAGGGTGCACTAGACCTCAGCAGGTGTGCTGTTTACCTCACATCAGTAGAGTAAAACCTTTTAACAAATTTGAAAATCTAACTAGTTCCCTTGTTATTAGTTACAGGCTTTGGATACCCCTTAGGACTAGTTCTGACAGCTGAAGCCTTTATGCAATTCCCATGCAACTTGCCAGACAGGCTTGCAGAATTGATCCACAATCCAATTCATGTCATCTTTTACCCACCTGCTATTGATACTATCCTCACAATGCTATATATTAGATTTTCAAATACCTTAGATAAACAGCAAGGTTTCCCTTCCAAGGCATGGCATTCTTTGTAGAAAGACACAGATGTTCACAGAACTCTGTGGCTCTGCATTGAGTTAAGCAGTGGTTAGAGCTCAGGAAAGCTTCTGTTGCTTCACATTTTTTTAAATAGTTAGCTCCAATGAAGCCTCCTGTTTCTTCTCCCCTACTGGTTTACTCACTTTTAAGTAGCCTTTCCCCCACCTCATATATTCTTCCTACAATGAGCACTACTACATCTTGTAGAGAAGACAAGACAAAATAGCAATCTAAACATTTAGATTAACATTTTAAATATTAAATGAAATTTAATCTTAGAATATATATTTCCCTTCTGTGTTTCCCTGCTGTGTTTTTTGTTCTTTCTGTGCTTTTTCCTAATCTCAGTTGTTTTCATCTAAGGTATTAATTTACAGAACGGCAGCATTTTCTGTGACTGTCACCTCTGAGATCATCTACAGACCATCTAAACAGGGTCTCTTGGAGCAGGTTGCCCAAGACCGTAACCAGTCAGGATTTGCATATCTTCAGGGATGAAGTCTCCAGAATCTTTCTGAGCAAGCTACTCAGCTGCTTGACCACCCCCACAGAAAAAGTCTGTGTGTTTTTTAATGTTAAAGTAGTATTTATTGTGATTCTAGGTATGCTCTTTGCTTTTTACCTGCTCACTGGGTACCCTTGACAAGAATTTTCCTCTGTCTTCTTTACTCCCATCTGGTTTACATACACGTGTATAATCCTCACACACATCCTTCCTTGGCTTTCCAAACTGAACAATTGCAGCTGACAGACAAGATAGCTAAATTATTACACAAAAATATGTAATTCTGAAATTATATTAACCCAAAACACATTAATTTAATTTTTCTTATTATTGATGTTATAAAGAGAGACCAGAATAAGCCAAAGTCAGGTGAAAGAATGATGGGATAATCTATCTGAATAACCTATTCAGATTATTTTGGATTAAGTCTTTGTCCTCTGTTTAAGTAAAACTGGTGTTATTTCTGAAATTTGAATTGGTCTCAGTTTTCTTGGAAAATAGTTTTCTGAATTTTGTTGCCTCTCATCTCTTTTTGCTTACTACAACCCAGTGTTAGACATTAACATGATTTTAATCCTTTAATCATGGCTTCATTGTGATGTTCTCATATGTGATGACCTAGCAAAGAGGGCTTAATTTCTTTGTTCCTCACGTGGTCCTTGCATGGCTGTGATAACTGAAAGGGAAATGCAATCAGTGAGGTTCACTTTTGTTTCACTTGACAAAGATGAAAATTATGAGCCAATCTTTTAAGAAGATAAAAGTTAACCATTTTTCTCATTTTTCTCTATGCATTGTCATGAAAACACGCTCAAGGACATACACACACTCCAATCTGCAGCTGCTGTCTAAATTTGTTCCAAGTTTTTTATTTATTCTGACAATTCCAAAGCTTACTTTTTTGACTATAAGGATACAAGCAATCTATATTAGATTAGGATTGTCTCTCCACAGCTAAGAGTTTATACCTGTAATGATTCTTATGCAAATACAAATTAGATATCTAAAAGTGCAGACACTTTTACTCCTAAATATTCTCCATTCTGTGTGTAAGAGGGGAGGGCTGATGTCAAGAAAAGCTCTTTAATCTTCTCCGAACTGGCCAGTGTGTCACGGTGTTTTTGGCTGGGCTGATGGGTCATTAGCTTTCCAGTGCAATAAAATATTTTATTAATTGAGTGCAAAAGCTCCTTAAGCAGCAAAGTCTGCAGTCTTGCCTCTCAACAAGGAGGAACATTGTTTTCTGAAAGAGAATCTGCTTCGTTGGTTTGTGGGGAGTTGGAGGCAATTGGTGGTATTTGGCATGCCTCAGCACTGATCCCCCAGAGTTTCAAGAGGATAATTTCAAAGGACATTTCATGGCATCAGATGGCCAGTGGAGAAAGAAAGAAGCCCAGCAGCAACATAATTGTTCTGCTGGTGTTGTGAGGCAGACAGAGAAAAGGAGAGAAAGGAAAATTTGGTGGTTTGAACAATATAAGTTTATAAACGCAAAACCAAAAACCCGCCTTTACCAGCACTCCCATGGTTTTTTAATTAAATCCTGCATTGCTCTTGAAAGGTTATGGCATACCTGATGACCCTAAGAAGAAGCTTAATTGTTGATGAAATCCTTCATTTCTGCTGCCTGGTGCTCCAAATTATTTCATAATTCATATTACATTGAGAGATAGAGGATCTGTTTATGTGAAAGGGAGATACTGTGTGCCAAATGCTTATGATATGAACAGTGGAGCAGAACAAGACTTGTAGAGGATATTAATGAGTCTAGCTACTTCCTTTCATAACTGGTAGTGATAACCTTATTAAAAGTGAATTATGAGAATGTTTGTGGAAAACCAGGCATTTTTGAAGTGTGTCAGACAGCACATTAAATCTGGAAGCACTGAAAATATTTGTAAGAGAGTCTGAAAATTTTAGCAGAAGTTAGCACACCTTTTCAGTGAAATCTGTCCTCTCTTCAGAGATGGTGAGGGTAGTTCCTTAATCGGAGTAATCAGTGGCTTAGCAAGATCCAATGGATAACTCCAGCTGCACAGGGATCTGTAGGACTGCCAGGGTCCTAATCACTTCGTACCAACTCTTCTAATTAATATTGGATTCCTCTCTAAATTCCCCTTGAAATTCATATGTAAGTTTGAAAAAATTGCTGAATTGTTTCTGCAAAATACAAAGAATTTTGACAATCTTCCCTAGAGTATGAGGACTAATGAGGTGGTACAGTTTTTAAGGTTTCTAGAGTTAGTAGTAAAAGTGCATGTTAGTAATTGTATTTTTATTGTTTATAAAATATACTACATTATTTCTGTACTTTTATTTTGAACGTATTTTGCTGGTAAGCTATGACAAAGGCTCAGTTTTGTGCTTCTTTACATTTCCTTACTTGACAATCAGCATGAATATTATCCTTTATGTGATTCACTTGGATGGACTAGAGTTTTCTATTTGTCCAACAGAGAATTTGTGAAACATTGTGTGATGGATGTACACAGTGTGTCCTTCCCAACACCTCATCCCAGCCTCCAAGGAATAATGAGTGTGCTAAATCTATGCATTTTGACCTTAGGAAATGCCACTGGTTTTGATGTGGAAAGGCTGGCATCTTCTCTCCATGTTCTCTTACTAGCTGAAGCGCTCTCCTGCAAGGTTTTGTTACGGTAGCTGCTGTCTCCAACAGTGTATTCAGATGACTGCTTTGGATAAGTTAGGCTTGGCTGAATAACCTAGTTGGTTAGCTAATAATGCCAGTTTGTGGGTTTGATCCCTGTATGGGCCACTCACCCAAGATCTGGACTCAATGGTCCTTGCGGGTCCCTTCCAACTCAGTGTATTCTGTGATTCTGTCACTCACAAGCAATGATGTGGTGTGTAGACTAGGCTTATATTCCTGAGCTCTCACTTATGCTTTCTTGCCTGCTCACTCCTCTTCAGCTCAGTTGAGCAGTGCAGGCTTTCGGAAATGTGGTAGAAAGGAACAACTGCTTGGAAATGCCACAGTGAAACTGTGACTGTTGAATAGCAGTGTCTTAACTAAAACCAGCCTTTTACAAGGGAAAATGAATGATAATTTTTAGGTATCAACCTAGGGTGTTATTTGTACCTTAGGTTCACATAATGCTATTCTAATGCATGCATAAACATGCCTTTGTACCTTTGTGTGTGTGTGAGGTATGGGGGACACTTTGCTATTTTTGTTTCAGTGAAAGGAAGGCAAGTTTTCAGCAGCAAAAAATATAGTCTTGCAGCTAGCAATAAATTTGTGGACCTCCGTGGATTTTAGCTGTGGATCTGGTCCAGTGTGTTCTTTATCCCTAGGTAAATCTGCTTGGTATGTGCCTGGTCTGGGCAAGTGAGAGTAAAACTAAGTAGTCCTCAGAACTCAAGGTCTGTGATGGGCTTGTAGCAGCTAAAAGCCAGTGATCAGATGGATGTGGACTTCATCGTGGTACACGATGATTTGATTTGTGAAATGTGCAGCATCAGTTCTCTGAGAGTTGCTCAGGGAGAAAATAACATCTGCCGTATGACTGGATGGCAAAACCTTTTTGTAGTTATAATCAAGCAACAATTTTTTTTTTGGTGGGTAAACAAGATAAACAGTGTGGATTAACAATTGCAACATGTGTTGTTTCACCACTAGAGATATATAGCAGGACCTAAAATACACCTACCACTCACTTTTAAAGCAGTGCTAGCTGAAGCTGAACCAGAAGAGATATTCTGCTTCTCTTATCTCTGCAGAGCTCAGAGCCTTGAAATCTGACAGATGCTTTCATCCTGCTGCTTTCCAGCTTGCCTCTCTCAAACCTTCGAGTCAATACTCCTTCTGAGTCCAGCAAATTCTATGCATTTTTTTTGTGCAAAAGTCAATTTCCAGTAACTTTGACTTTTTCAAGCCATGCCTCACTAAAGAAGCATTTTCTATGACCATTTGTCATGCAGTGTCAATGAACTATTGTAATCTCATTTCCCTCATCTGTTTGCAATGCTTGTTACCTGAATGAAAACCACAGGATTCCCTGCAAGTCTGTGCACAAGGACTGAGCCTTGCTGACAGCAGGTTCAAGCATCAGTCTTGACAAACACTTTAAACTGACCTCTTCACTTGGCTACTTTGGCCTGCAACACCTGTTGATCAATCTGTTTCAGCCACTGAAATTCTCTTCCGAGTGTTTTTTCATTTTTCTTGAGGATCATCTTGAACCATTTTGCTTTGGCTGCACAGACAAATGTTTTGGTATGCGTCATCTGGCACTTTTACACATTTTATTAGTACTGCTGTATAAGTGTGAAACCTCTTTTCTACTGCCAGTAAATCTCTCCTTCTTCTTCTCCTGCTTCTTTCACTTTATTTTGGTTTGAACTTACTTTAGTTCTCACCTTCTGCTATATATTCTTTACCAGGAATTGTCCTTTTCTTACAGGTAATGCACATTGGTAACAGCACCTCCTTCCATCTACAGCTTTCCCTGTTTCTTTGTTCAGTTGGATTTTTTAAACTACTTTGGCCTGTGAGATGGTGACATTTGTGGAAGGGGTGGGAGCTGGAGGAGGTGCTGCAAGCCTGCAGTAACTTTCTATTACAATGGGGGTTAAACTATGTGAAATAATGGTCTTTCCTTGCTTGAATACCTGTCAAGAGAGTGCAGGGTGGGAGAAGAATTCAGAAACAAGATGCTGGATATGATCTGACCTGTTTCCACTAACTTTTCTGGAACTAAAAAATTTACCCAAGCTGATTATGGGCCCTAGATATTTCAGTTGGTGAAGTACATTTTTGAGTAGGTATTTTATGGCAAGGCAGTGAAGCATCCTCTTAAGGAATGATTATCCCTAAGACAAGTCTGAGGCAAAATGAGGAAAAAAAGTGATTTTTCAAAGTGACAGTAGTAATAATACCTCTTTTTTTCCATGCTGTGATTGGTGTTGTATGCTCAATTAATATTCAGTAACTCATACTACCTTTAATTGTTTTAGAAAAGTCCTCATGAATTTTGTTTATTAGAAAAGCATTTAACTAACAAGTATCTAGTCATTATCACTAGAATTTCTGCTTTGCCTGCTTGTAGTACCTCATAGGCTAATCCTTTTTGAGATTAAAAATTTCAAAAAGTGCAAATTTCATATGCTTTGGGAATCAGTTCAGATTTGATCTAGATACATTTCTGTTGTCATAAAATAGATCAACATTTTCTGAACCAAACATTTTATCTGCTGCAGAATCTGGGATTGCAGAAAGTAGTGGTGGTGATCCACCAAGTTCAGTAACGTGTCCATGACTGGTGTTGAGGAAAACGTTCACTGGGGTAGCTTGAGGTGCAGCTGAGTAGGAGCTGCAGGTTGAACTCTGGCTGGTGGAGCCCAAGCAAAGAGGCCACAAAGAGCCCACCCTGGGGATCTGTGGCCCAGCCAGGGGACCATGAACTGAAACAGGACAGGAGCTGATGATCCCAGACTTTCCCACGCTTAGACTGTGATGAGATTAAAGCCCAAGAGTTCCTTTGTTCTGGGTCCCTCCTTGGAGGCACCAGCTCCAGCTGCTGATTTATGATTTAGTTATTGCACCGAGAGGATCTGATCTCCTGAGACTCTGCTATGGGAAACCTGGGCTCAACCCAATAAGGAAAGATGGTGTGACTGTGTGAGTGTGGGGGGTGGAGCTGGGAAAGGGCCTCGCACACAGCTCAGGTGGTGCAGGAGTGACTGCCAGAGGCTCCTTGATGGTCAGACAGGGAAGTTTTCTTTAATATTGGGCACTGTCAGCTGCAGCAGAAAAGTGTAGAAACAAATGTTAGACTCCATAAAAATATTCGTTTTCATCAAACCTGTTTTTATTATGGACAAAAGGATGACATTTTGTTTCCCCTTTTCATATTCACAATGACCCTGAGTGCTCTACAGCATAAGGAAATTTTTCCTTTTGAATGTTCCTGGGTTCTGACCTCAGGAACATTTCTTGGCAATGAATTTCATGAGGTAATTGTGCACTTAAAGAATGCACTTTCTTCCATTAGTAAGAAATGTCAGTTGTATAGACTATTTCCCTTCCTTTTCTTTTTTTGATATTTCTGGTACTTCTTTTCTCTGGCTGCTGCCCAGCCCACTGAATAACCTTTTGGGGGTCTTCTGAAGGTGGTGCGGAAATGGGCATTATTAGCCTGTCTTTTATGTGTGTTGAGTCATTGCAGAATAGATTTTCTCCAGAAAGTTCTTTATATCTTATATGCAGAGTCTGAAAGTGGAGCTCAAGGCATCTATACATACTGACCCAAGATGGTGATAATTAGTCCTCAACAGACAGGAAAAAATACTAGGAGAAAATACCTAACTGAAATAATTGGTTGCCACTGTATGTCTTGAAATAAAATGCAAATGTCCCTGAAATTACATTTGGCAAACAAATATTTTAAAATCTGAAGTAACTCAAGAAGCATTTTCCATTGAAAGAATATGCAGTACTTGTACAAGAAGTACTCAAGCACTTAGAGTGCCTTGGTAAGCTAATTCCTCATGACATTTCCTGTTACACCTGTGCCATCCATGACAATCATACCATTGTTGCTGTACTTTGAATCTCTGCAATGTGATTCTGTAATTTTACACTTTTTCCTTTTTAATTAGAGGAGCTAGAAGGAACCACGTGTGTGCCTTTGGTGTATTGTAGCTACTAATTGTGCTTTTAAGTTGTCTGTATTTTGCTTGGAAAGTATCTGAATTATTCAGTTGACTCAGAAAAGGGGAGTAATAATTTATTGAGCCCTTTCACCCCTTCTATTTGTCACAGATATATGGGACTACTTTTGCTAACAATAGTAACAATACTGATGATATGTTTTGCAGTTTCTGCCTTCAGCATGTGCAGAAAAGTGCCAGGACAAATAAACCTGAATTAGAACCTCAGCATTAAACTTTCCGGCTAACCAGAAGGTTCCTTTGGATGCAAGCATTTTACTCAATAATGGGTGCAGAGGAGCTGAGTGAACTATTAGTGTTCTGGACTCTAGAAATAGGTATTGTTTTGTGCTTTGTTCTGTCACTTGTTAAATGGTATCATGGAAATAGCACTGCATGGGAAAAGCTGGTAGAGATAACAAACACAGAATGATTCATTCAGTGTTGGGTCTGTATGGACAAGATTTCTTTAACTAGACGTGTGATTCCCAGTAGGTTCAACAAATTTGCATTTCATTCAGGGTTTTTTGTTCTCCCTGCCTAGTTTCACAGTTGCTATTCAGCTGTGTTGATGGGTAACAATGAAAAAATGTGTAAAAATTCTAAGGCAAAATGCTCTGAAATGGTTTTTTACCACCTAGTCATTAAATAGTTTCCTTCAGAATTCTTATATGAAAGCTCTAATTACTCAGAGTTCTAATGTCAAATTTGGTCACTAAAAGTTGTCACTGAATATGTAACTGGTCCAGAGTTATGTGCATTTCTCACACAGAATGTTTATCACACAGTTACTCATACCATCTCAAATATATCATTACTGGAACAGTGCCTAAAGCCCCTGTATAAAAATTTAATACCTGGAATAAATCTGGTACTGTATCTACATGAACTCCGTCTAAAGTCATCACCAATAAAAGATTCCCGATTTGATAACAGAGAGACAACAAGTGCAAAAAAAAAAAAAAAAAAAAAAAAAAAGGAGTTTCTAATCTTTTATTGTTTTACTTTAAATTAGCTTTTACAGTCTACAATCTGATCTGTGCAAGTCCTTTATTACTAGAACTTGGAGGATATTTGTGCTGTAATAATTATTGACAACTGATATATGTATCCCTCATATACTCTAATCTCCAGGCCTAACAACTGAATTGATGATGATATACGATATATTTATTATTAAAATATATGTCCTTTGAGTAGTTATTGAACAAAGATTTCTACCAACCTGATTTGTTATGATGACTCTACAATTTTCTTGACTTCTCCTATTAAAAGTCTTGCGTTGTTCTACATCATTATTAAGTAGTAAACAGTCAGTGTATGGCATCATGAACAGATCTAATATCAGATCATAAATGTGAACACTGCCAACAGGAGCTCTATAAAATGTTTAGCCACACAACAAATGTTTATAAATGTTGTATTTAAAATATTTTGCTTTCACAAGCTTATAACATTAATGATGTATTTTAAAACAGCTTGCTTACTTGGAGAGAAATGTTCTGTATTTAAGCATTATTTAGCTCAGAAATCCTTCATACTGGTTTTAGGTAGTTGCAAACCTCCAGCATGACATGATTTTGTTACATCATGCAGTTGGTCACATCATGAAGTTGTGACAGATTATTTCTCAAGTACATCTCATGCATGCCTTGTTAGGTGAAAGTATTATTATGAGGAGCATTTTCCTTACTTAAATGTTCTACTCTTACAGTGAAAGTGTAAGATACAGTTTTATTTGTAAACAGTTGAAGTAGTAGTATCTGCAAACACCTAAAAAAGTATAATCCACTGTCAAAATGACAGGCAACATCACAGAAAGTGACTGCTGTAATTGACAGAGGTGGTGATCAGACTCTGAAACTGTTTTGCTGTGATTGCATGTTCATGATTCCTCTCTATGATGTTATTGTTACTGTGTGAGTTGTTGTAGTGGATGTTTTAACGTGACTGACATCTTGTACTTTGACATTTGCAAGTCTAATCTTTCACACTGCTCCTTCCACCTTCTTTCCCAAAGTCTAAATCTTGACGTACAGGCTTAGTGTGGACACATCCAAGAGCATGTACATGCAAGAGTACATCAAACTGTTTTATCCATGTTGGTACACTGGTGATGGTGATTTAGTGGTACAGCAATAACCCAACAATAACCCAGTGTCTGACACCACACAGCCAAACAAAAGCAGCTGCCAGTAACTGCTGAATACTCACTCAGCAGTAGCAGAGGAATGTGCTTTCACTGATACCTGTGAGCAGATCATTTGCCTGAGTTTGTCCCTGGCCCTGGGCAGCTCTTTGTAAGATTACTCTGGTTTTTGCTGATTATTTGACTCATTTGGCTTTTAGGCAGCCTCTTCCAGCGTGCTGTGCCATTACAATGACAGCTACTGGTGACTGAACAATAAAGCTGCAGAAATAAACTACCCCATTTGCCTCTTAGAAAAACAGAAGGCAATGTTCTCTCTTCTCTTACAATTTTAATTCAAGTTTAGAGAGAAGTTTGATGGGAGCAAAGCAAAGATATTGTCTGTTCCTATTTTTCCTTTCATTTGCTTGTTTCTCTGACAAATAAGTGTGTCAGCAATTTTCCAAATAATATGATGGGATTTATTTTTTTTCTCCCCAGAATGACAGTTTATCAAAAACTGAAGTTCTGTATAACTGCATTCCTGAAGACTTCACACATTGTATAAATACATAGTCAGTGATCCAGAAAGGAGTGGCTATAAGGGGAATTTATGAAACGTGCAAAAAGAGAGATGAGGGAATTGCATGTTAATTACACATTAATTCCCTCCTTTTTCTCATCCTCTGTTAACTGTACAGAGAAAAATTTTTAACTTGATCTCATACAAAAGAAGAAAAGGTGGGTTTATAATTAAAAAAGTCTTGTTCAATTAAGACCACTACTAATTCCTAACCACCTTTATTCATGAACAAAGGAAATATACACTGTAGATATAATTCAACACTAAAGGTATGGGAGTGATCTCAAATTTACTGTTGCTTTGTCCAGTTGCTGTCTTGTCTCTGACCTTTCTCAAATCAGTCTTTCCATCATCTTCCTGGGTGCTTCTGCCGTGTTTTCATGGCAGAAAATACAGAAACCTTACATTGTCTAATCTTTCTCTCCATCTGCTGTGCACATCTGAAAGCCAACATGCACCATCATATGGATTTGAGTATTGTTTGAGTCAAATATGCTTCTGAGTGAAAGGGGAGGGGCATCTCTCTGCAAGGTGGACAAACTTGCAAAAAGTTGTGCTGAGAGCTCACTTTTATGCCTGGGACAGTGACAAGATAAAAGGCCAATTTCCTTTTGCACTCTTTGTACACCCAGTATAAACACCTCTGTATTTGTTGACTTGAGGATGAGCAAGTTGCATGACTGGAGGACCTGCTCTACCCAAGATTAAAGTCAGAGTCTGATATTTGACAAAGCCAGTCAACAACAAACCTAGACTTTCAGCCAGGTAATCTGAATTTAGTATTTACAGCAATCTTGCGTAGGGAACATTGTTGAGTCTGGTGCTTAGTGGGAATAATCCCATGACAGCACCTTAGACCACTGTCAACAAATCTGCAGGACCAGATCAGCCTGAGCAGCAGCTCCAAGAGTATTCAGTCTCACCAGAAAGCACATTTTTGTGCATTAGAAAAGTTGGATGGAACTTATAAAGGGTGCAGCCAGCCCTTCATACTGCACAGCTGACCTGGAAAAAAACATAAGGATGTTCTCTTCAGCTAGCTACTGACCAAAAAATATTAGTGATCATTCAATATTTGAAAGATGCAAAAAAAGAAATAATTTTTGTTAGATGTGAATAGTATGCAATTCTACTGCTTTTAAGATGTCTACATTGATATGAAACTGGTAAATTTACTATTTATTGATCTCATAAATTTGTTTTGTATAGTTGTCACTACCTTTATCAATTTTTAGTATATGCTGCCACCTTTTTTGAAAAACAGAAAAAATCCATGGTAAAATGCAGTTTATGAAAAGCTGAAATAGTTTTGTAAAAATTTTCCCCTAAAAAACTCCAAAACAAACTGAAGTTTTTAAACACATTTTCCATTTTCTTATGTTAAAGCATTTTAATAAGTATGGAAAAGAGATTTTCTTCAATGTAGAAATGCGTTAATATGCTAAATGTGTGTAGAAATTGTATTAATAGATGTTTACTATTACACTCTGTAAGTTCCACAATTAATGAGAACTGAATGTTTTAATGGTCTTGGCAAATGCTTAGAAATTAGTGAAATTAGTACTTTTGGTTTTTAATTTCACAGCAAGTTTCATTTCATGGTGAATATACTATTTTATGATTTTGATTTAGAGATGAGTTACATTTTTTCCACTAACTGTGGAAAAAATAAAGCATGTGTGTTGCTGCTTCTTCATAAAAAAAGGTGAAGAAAACTCACAAATTGTATTTAATGAGTTTTCTTCACCTTTTTTATGAAGAAGGAGCAACACAATGTTTTCCCACAAGATGGCAGAGGCGAATTGTGAAATTTATAGGCGAAGAGGTACAGAAGACGCGTGGAAAACTGAGAATATATAGGGTTGATAAACCAACAAGAATAGGTATAAAGAGTCACAGAGAAAACTCACAGATAAAAGTTTAATTTACTTTATTGTGACCAGACAGAGCAGCATGCATTTTTAAGATCATATACCATGGTACCTTTCGCCGATAGCAAGCCAAAATTGGCTACAAGACCATCTTACTATATGTAAAATTTTTTTTTCATTTAAATTAAGTGTTTCATGGTTTACAGATTTTACTCTACACCTGTATTCATATTTGTTCATATTAATATGACTGAAATTGTATAATATATTGTCTTCTGTTAACTGAGTGGTTAGAACCCACAATTTATTTTACCAATAAAAACTGCAACAAAATTCAAGAAGAAAATATATTTCAAGAGACAACTAAAGGGGATTCGGCTACAAGTGTAGTGACGTCAAATACATATCAGAAAATTTGTATTTTTAAATAATATTAATTAATATCTCATGTAATGCCAGACTTGCTCTAAGCTCATTCAAATTGACATTAAACCCTGTAAGTCAATGAACATACTGCTAGCAGAAAGTTGCCTAAATATACATCTCAAGATCCGTTTTCGGTCATGAGAAGAACCATCATCGTGGGGCAACAATGATCTTCCTTTCCCAGCTGAGACAATACATACATTGTTTTTTCACACTACCTTATAAAATCCTACAATTCTTTTTATTCGTGATCTAATTTAAGGTTGTCAAGGAAGCGGAGTGGAGTGTGCGAAAGCCAAAACAGCAAATGTCCAAGCCTTAAGTAAAAATTGGTGGTTTTCCCCCATTTTTTTATGAAGCAGGACAGACAACTCTGGGATCGTCTGTATGTATCTTCTACACTTTTTATAAAGCTTAAGTGTTCCTGTTGCCCCACAATTGCTGTTACTCTGTGGATTCCTTGAGAATACACTGAATTAACGAAATGCATGTTTTCGATGGTCAGAAAGACCTGTAAATCATCTCCATATTGTGAACAAATGGATGTTGCTTCCCTAAGATCTTGAAAAGAAATTCCATGGGAAGGATGTTCCAGAGTCACCCAGAAAGTTTCAACTTTAAGTGTTTGAGAGCTTTGCTAATCTTTAGCACAGACTGTCACTTACACATTACCGATTCGTGATATCAAAATTTTTGTGCTGAGACAATGACATAAGGAGAGCAAATAGTCATCGATTCCACTCTTATATAAAGAGCTGCCACTTATTTGAGGTTTTTACGCCTGACGTGTGTTTGAAACTTTTATTTTCCATATGGTGCCTGGAATCAGATGCGGCTATTCCTGAACTCTGAGCTTCTTCGACATAACTGAAGAAGGACGTTCCCAGCATTGCTTTTTGCTGAAATGAATTTGTTTAATAATTTGGAAATTGGTTTGGATTTCTTTTCACTGTTTGTACTAGAGCTGCGTCACGACCTCTCATTGCTTTATAAATTGCTATGTCTGTTGAAGACTTTCGAAGACTGACTTTTATTTCCTGTATGATGTCTTCATGGTCTTGCTACAATAGCTACTTATTCTTCTTCACTGATATTCCTTATGCTTTCCTGCTTTATGAATTACTTGTTATCTGCATGTGCTAAGAGGAAGATCCATCTCTGCTGAAATCATCAAGGGCTGCACTCTTCATCGTGACATGAAAGTTAAATACAGTATGAATGCCTAAAACGCTTAATTCGAAGGCATCATGTAAGTTTTACACTGGGCAAATGCAAATAAGTTTGAGGCCTGTATCCTGGTGTTCCATGGCATCCTTCAGGTTATTAACCTGCTACTGAGCAGAAGTGACTGTCAGGATTTCATGTATTTCGACAAAACATCCTTTCTGTTGCTACAGAGATCCTGATATGGTTCTTGCTTGCCAAATGAAAGCTGTTCTTCATAGATGTGGTTTTTACTCCTGCAGTATCAAGCTAACGTATTGGACTTTTTAAAGAAGCGAATCAGAAACCGATTCCCACAACAACCTGTTTTATTGCATTGGAGTAAAGACGGTTTGATTTTTTTCATTCAGCTGTTGGTATTTTTTTTAAGTATCTGAATATGACTTTTCATTTAAGGCCTCATACATTAATTCAGTTCTCTCACTTTCTGCAGCGTTTTTAGACAGTTTGGCCTTGAGATGTTGGTAAAAGGCAAACCAGAAAGCAAGCAAACTTAGACAAGCAATTTAGCGTGTCGATGGAGTTAATAAGAAAGCAAGCAATCATCGAGTTTGTACATATCAGATTTCTCAGAACGTAAAATTATAACTTGAAGCGTCCTGAAATCATAGTCGTCTCCCTGCAAGACCAACCACAGAAGCTAGACAATTAACAAGAAATTGCCTAAAACTGTGTTTTCAAAGTTTGCTTTGTGCCATGGATCATCTTTTCATGTGGTATTTATCTTATCCAAATACAGGTTTCCAAATGAAACCTCTAGTGGCTCAACCCTAATAAGCAAATTTTCTTACCTTTTCCAAGTTACTCTACCATGTCCTGGAAGAGTTGCAAAGTTACATCTGATTATGAGTTGACTTAAGCTCTTTTGCTGCATCCTATCACAGAGCGGAAAAGGGTATGACAATAATTCACTATCAAATTTCTTTGGAAACACGTGTTGTTAACAATCTGTATTCCTGACCCAAACTTGATACCATTACCACTTTTAGGAGTGCAATCACAAGGAATGTGAAATAGGAGTGACTTGTACTTTTGATTTTCTCAATTGTGAAAAGAAAATGTATTTCATGTGAAACTTCAGATAGGTTTGCTTTGTCTCACCAAGCATGTGGTGGACTTGTAGTAAACACAAAAGAAAAAATGTAAGCTTGTCATGTCTCTTCTTTCAAATTCTGGTGGAAAGCTCGGATTGCCAAACTGAAGAAATGGTAATTAAATGGGTGAGGATAACAATTATCTTGCCCTTTTTAAATTCACACATGCACTAACAAGAACATAATTGTTAGCTTTCTCATTTTTCCCACTGGAGATATAATATTGTGTGTATTATCAGTAGACACTCAAAAAAAGCAATATGCAAAGATGAGCAATTAATTACATGTTTGTATATTGCTGGTTTTGGAAGAAGAAGGCATGAATCTAGGATGTGAGTCAAATTCATATTGTAAAAATAGTGAACAAATTAATTCAGAAGCACCTTGTCTATTTTAAAGAGTAAATCAATTGATATGATTAGAGGGGCACTCTTATTTTATCCTTCGCATGTCTATAGTTTGGGTCATCTTATGTGTAACATTGAAATATTCATGATTGTGGCTCCAAAAAAGACCTTGGAACTAGAATGCAAAAGTTTGCCTTTACATTTCACAGAAAACAAAGATTCTGAGACCATCGTTTTTTCAGCCATGCTGTAATTAAAAAGTCAGGAAAGAGCCATCATTCTCAAGCTCTTTACCCATTACTGATGTAGAAAAGATAAAAGTGTTTGTTCACATAATGCTACAAGCAGCTCTCTGAACAAAGCAAGAAACATAAGAGCTTTCAGTACTTTGTCATACTTTCTAAATTAGAAGCTTTATAAAATGGTGCAAAGTAAAGGAGGAAAAAATTATTGAAGTTCATATATACCAGTGGATTCAACAGTTTGGTTTGACTTTCAGTTACAAGCTTAAGTAACTATCTTTCTGTCTCCTTCAGGCACCTCAGAATTCAAATCTGTTTGAGTAGATCTGAGTTTTTTTCTGAAGATCTATTCTTCCTCTGATTGAGAGTCTCCACGATTTTCTATTATTGTTTACAAGCTAAAGAATTTGCCTAGGATATGTAAAAACTTCATGGAGCTCTTGAAAAGAGCAAAAAAGGACAATGCTTCTCAGAAGAGTATCATTGCCCTCTCTGAGAAATGCTTCATGATTTTTTATTTTTTTTTTTAAATTATAATGATATAGTCAAAACTGTCGAGGACAATTTCACCTTTTGCTTTGGTCTCTTTGCAGATATCTCCATTTATCAGTTTCACTGTCAACTGGCTACTCTGAAAAAAGCCAAAAAAAAAAAAAAAAAAGGCAAACCACATTCCGTATTAAACTACTACAAACCCTTTTTTATATCTGCCAGGGTTTATTCTGCGCTTCACAGTAAACAATTATGTGTACGCAACTAATTCCACAACTGCCTCTCACGGTTTACTTTGTCCCACTGCCTTCAACACGGCGATTAATTGAACAAGAATAGAAACCCCACGTGTTTTCGACAAGATTCTTTCTTACAAAGTTTTGTTCACAACAGGTTTTTTAGTGTTTTGCTACTTTTAGAGAAGTAAACCTCTTTAAAGCCACCCAAGCTTTAGTAATCTTGCCTGAGCACCTGACTATGACATCCTCCTAGAGTTTTAATCACCAATACCAGTGCATATAGGTATGGGCTCTTTTTCACTTTTGATGAGGAATATTTACCCACAGTATTATGTAATGTACAGTCATGCGGAAAAACCCTCACACGGATTAATTTTTGTGACAATTGTCCTTTCCTTGCCTTCTTGACAGAGGCAATCAAGTTCTTCTCCTTACTAATTCATGACACATCAGCACTTCAGTAAAACACGTTTTTATTTCAAGCTTTCTTCATAAGCATTAAGTGATGTTTGTTACGTGTTAAAGACATTGACAGTTGGCCAGGCAGAGAAACAGCAGCCTCTTTGTAATCATGTGAAGGAGTAGAAAGGCTTTTGCAGGGCTTGAAGTTTTCCTCACACAGCTTTTCTGCTGCCAGACGATGTTTACGCAGACCAGTTAATTTCACCCTGGCTTTAGGCCCCCAGCTGCCTGCCACAAGGTTCTACACAAATAAAGCTGCGCTCAAAGCGTCTGGGCTGGGTCCCGACCATCTGCTTCCTGACATGCACCCAGACGTCAGGCAGATCCCGTCCCGCTGTATCCCGGCCACCGCCTGGCGCTGAGCACCCGTGTCATTGCCTCCATGTGACATCCCTCCAAAACTCCTGACTTCCTTTTGCCAAAAATGGAGTTGCAGTGTTCCAGAAATCAATGAAGTCGTGCTTCTCACTTCAAACAAGTGGGGTCACCTTGCAGCCCCACTCAGCTGCTGCAGAGTGGTTTAGCTTCTTTATGCTGGTCTTTGAAATTTCACTGTTTATCGTGATATAAGACAAAAAATAAAGTATTACAGGGTATCATGCCAAGCCATTTAATTGCACAGCCAGTGATCACAAATGATGTTGGTACATTCTCAGTAAGCTGGACTATACTTAGTAGTAAAAACTGTATGGATACAATTTCAGGAAAATTTATGGAGTTGTGTTTAAGTGCCCCGTGTAGCACAAACATACAACACAGACACCTGCATCAAATTGAGTTGGATATATTGTTCAGTGACAGCATGACTGACATGAACCAGAAAGTCATGCGATATCATGATATGTTTTCTAGTTTCAGTCTCTTTCCCTTACCTTGCTCCTTTGTCTCCTTGGTGCCTGTATCATGGATCCATATTTATCTTACCTGTGCCCCAGTTTCTGTCACTATACATTAAATAAATTCTCACTTCTCAAAGATGCTTCAAAATCTCTGGACAATTAGCAGGGCCTGCTTAACATCAGTGAGCAAAAAAGATTTCTGCAGTGCACAGATATACCACAATTAGACTGTGATTTGCAGACATCTGTGCTGACCTTCTGGTGTCCTTGACAACACAATGGTTTTCACACTGGCACTAGCAATGCAGTCAGACGAAAGATCAAGCATCTAAAGACCACCCTCCTCAAGGGTGGCTGAAAAACTTCTAAAAAAATGGTTCTTTTCCATATTACAGATTTGAACCTATAACTTAAATATTAAAAGTCTTGCGTTGTTCTACATCATTATTAAGTAGTAAACAGTCAGTGTATGGCATCATGAACAGATCTAATATCAGATCATAAATGTGAACACTGCACACAGGAGCTCTATAAAATGTTTAGCCACACAACAAATGTTTATAAATTGTTGTATTTAAAATATATTGCTTTCACAAGCTTATAACATTAATGATGTATTTTAAAACAGCTTGCTTACTTGGAGAGAAATGTTCTGTTATAAGCATTATTTAGCTCAGAAATCCTTCATACTGGTTTTAGGTAGTTGCAAACCTCCAGCATGACATGATTTTGTTACATCATGCAGTTGGTCACATCATGAAGTTGTGACAGATGATTTTCTCAAGTACATCTCATGCATGCCTTGTTAGGTGAAAGTATTATTATGAGGAGCATTTTCCTTACTTAAAATGTTCTACTCTTACAGTGAAAGTGTAAGATACAGTTTTATTTGTAAACAGTTGAAGTAGTAGTATCTGCAATACACCTCAAAAAAGTATAATCACTGTCAAAATGACAAGGCAACATCACAGAAAGTGACTGCTGTAATTGACAGAGGTGGTGATCAGACTCTGAAACTGTTTTGCTGTGATTGCATGTTCATGATTCCTCTCTATGATGTTATTGTTACTGTGTGAGTTGTTGTAAGTGGATGTTTTAACGTGACTGACATCTTGTACTTTGACATTTGCAAGTCTAATCTTTCACACTGCTCCTTCCACCTTCTTTCCCAAAGTCTAAATCTTGACGTACAGGCTTAGTGTGGGACACATCCAAGAGCATGTACATGCAGGAGTACATCAAACTGTTTTATCCATGTTGGTACACTGGTGATGGTGATTTAGTGGTACAGCAATAACCCAACAATAACCCAGTGTCTGACACCACACAGCCAACACAAAAAGCAGCTGCCAGTAACTGCTGAATACTCACTCAGCAGTAGCAGAGGAATGTGCTTTCACTGATACCTGTGAGCAGATCATTTGCCTGAGTTTGTCCCTGGCCCTGGGCAGCTCTTTGTAAGATTACTCTGGTTTTTGCTGATTATTTGACTCATTTGGCTTTTAGGCAGCCTCTTCCAGCGTGCTGTGCCATTACAATGACAGCTACTGGTGACTGAACAATAAAGCTGCAGAAATAAACTACCCCATTTGCCTCTTAGAAAAACAGAAGGCAATGTTCTCTCTTCTCTTACAATTTTAATTCAAGTTTAGAGAGAAGTTTGATGGGAGCAAAGCAAAGATATTGTCTGTTCCTATTTTTCCTTTCATTTGCTTGTTTCTCTGACAAAGTCAAAAGTGTTCAGCAATTTTCCAAATAAATGATGGGTTTAATTTTTTTTTTCTCCCCAGAAGTGACAGTTTATCAAAAACTGAAGTTCTGTATAACTGCATTCCTGAAGACTTCACACATTGTATAAATACATAGTCAGTGATCCAGAAAGAAGTGGCTATAAGGGGAATTTATGAAACGTGCAAAAAGAGAGATGAGGGAATTGCATGTTAATTACACATTAATTCCCTCCTTTTTCTCATCCTCTGTTAACTGTACAGAGAAAAATTTTTAACTTGATCTCATACAAAAGAAGAAAAGGTGGGTTTATAATTAAAAAAGTCTTGTTCAATTAAGGACCACTACTAATTCCTAACCACCTTTATTCATGAACAAAGGAAATATACACTGTAGAATATAATTCAACACTCAAAGGTATGGGAGTGATCTCAAATTTACTGTTGCTTTGTCCAGTTGCTGTCTTGTCTCTGACCTTTCTCAAATCAGTCTTTCCATCATCTTCCTGGGTGCTTCTGCCGTGTTTTCATGGCAGAAAATACAGAAACCTTACATTGTCTAATCTTTCTCTCCATGCTGTGCACATCTGAAAGCCAACATGCACCAATCATATGGATTTGAGTATGTTTTGAGTCAAATATGCTTCTGAGTGAAAGGGGAGGGGCATCTCTCTGCAAGGTGGACAAACTTGCAAAAAGTTGTGCTGAGAGCTCACTTTTATGCCTGAGGGACAGTGACTAAGATAAAAGGCCAATTTCCTTTTGCACTCTTTGTACACCCAGTATAAACACCTCTGTATTTGTTGACATTGAGGATGAGCAAGTTGCATGACTGGAGGACCTGCTCTACCCAAGATTAAAGTCAGAGGTCCTGATATTTTGACAAAGCCAGTCAACAACAAACCTAGACTTTCAGACCAGGTAATCTGAATTTAAGGTATTTACAGCAATTTGGCTAGGGAACATTGTTGAGTCTGGTGCCTTAGTGGGGAATAATTCCCATGACAGCACCTTAGACCACTGTCAACAAATCTGCAGGACCAGATCAGCCTGAGCAGCAGCTCCAAGAGTATTCAGTCCACCAGAAAGCACATTTTTGTGCATTAGAAAAGTTGGATGGAACTTATAAAGGGTGCAGCCAGCCCTTCATACTGCCACTGCTGACCTGGAAAAAAACATAAGGATGTTCTCTTTCAGCTAGCTACATGACCAAAAAATATTAGTGATCATTCAAATTTTGAAAGAGATGTCAAAAAAGAAAATAATTTTTGTTAGATGGTGACATAGTATTGCAATTCTACTGCTTTTTAAGATGTCCTACATTGATATGAAACATGGTAAATTTACTATTTATGATCTCATAAAATTTGTTTTGTTAGTTGTCACTACCTTTATCAATTTTTAGTATATGCTGCCACCTTTTTTGAAAAACAGAAAAAATCCCATGGTAAAATGCAGTTTATGAAAAGCTGAAATGTTTTGTAAAAATTTTCCCCTAAAAAACTCCAAAACAAACTGAAGTTTTTAAACACATTTTCCATTTTCTTATGTTAAAGCATTTAATAAGTATGAAAAGAGATTTTCTTCAATTGTAGAATGCATTAATATGCTAAATGTGTGTAGAAATTGTATTAATAGATGTTTACTATTACACTCTGTAAGTTCCACAATTAATGGAGAACTGAATGTTTTAATGGTCTTGGCAAATGCTTAGAAATTAGTGAAATTAGTACTTTTGGTTTTTAATTTCACAGCAAATGTTTCATTTCATGGTGAATATACTATTTTTATGATTTTTGATTTAGAGATGAAGTTACATTTTTTCCACTAACTGTGGAAAAAATAACATGTGTGTTGCTGCTTCTTCATAAAAAAAGGTGAAGAAAACTCACAAATTGTATTTAATGAGTTTTCTTCACCTTTTTTATGAAGAAGGAGCAACACACATGTTTTCCCACAAGATGGCAGAGGCGAATTGTGAAATTTATAGGCGAAGAGGTACAGAGACGCGTGGAAAACTGAGAATATATAGGCTTGATAAACCAACAAGAATAAGGATATTAAAGAGTCACAGAGAAAACTCACAGATAAAAGTTTAATTTACTTTATTGTGACCAGACAGAGCAGCATGCATTTTAAGATCATATACCATGGTACTTTGCGATAGCAAGCCAAAATTGGCTACAAGACCAACTTACTATTATGTAAAATTTTATTTTTCATTTAAATTAAGTGTTTTCAGGTACAGATTTTACTCTCATGTATATATTTTCATATTAATATGACTGAAATTGTTAATATATTGTCTTCTGTTAACTGAGTGGTTAGAACCCACAAATTATTTTACCTAAAAAAACTGCAACAAAATTCAAGAAGAAAAGATATTTCAAGAGACAATAAAGGGGATTCGCTACAAGTGTAGTGATAAATACATATCAGAAAATTTGTATTTTTTAAATAATATTCATTAAAGATCCTTTTCGGTCATGAGAAGAACCATCATCAGTGGGCAAACAATGATCTTCCCCTTTCCCAGCTGAGAAATACAAACATGTTTTTCACACTACCTTCATAAAAATCCTACAATTCTTTTTATTCTGATCTAATTTAAGGTTGTCAAGGAAGCGAGTGGAGTGGGAAAGCCAAAACAGCAAATTCCAAGCCTTAAGTAAAAATTGGTGGTTTTTCCCCCCATTTTTTTATGAAGCAGGAAGGACAACTTGGACTCTGTATGTATCTTCTACACTTTTTATAAACTTAAGTGTTCCTGTCTGCCCCACAATTGCTGTTACTCTGTGGCATCCTTGAGAATACATGATTAACAGAAATGCATGTTTTGATGTCAGAAAGACTCTGTAAATCATCTCCATATTGTTGAACAAAATGGATGTTGCTTCCCTAAGATCTTGGAAAAGAAATTCCAGTGGGAAGGATGTTCCATGAGTCACCCAGAAAGTTTCAACTTTAAGTGTTTGAGAGCTTTTGCTAATCTTTAGCACAGCTTTCCTTAGCAATTACCATTTGTGTTCAAAATTTTTTGTGCTGACAATGACATAAGGAAGAGCAAATAGTCATGATTCCCTTTATAAAAGAGATGCACTTATTTGAGGTTTTTACCCTACGTGTGTTTGAAACTTTTTTTTTCCATATGGTGCCTGGAATCAGATGCGGTATTCCTGAACTCTGAGCTTCTGACATAACTGAAGAAGGAGTTCCCAGCATTGCTTTTGCTGAAATGACATTTGTTATAATTTGGAAATTGGTTTGGATTTTTTTTCACTGTTGACTACTGGTCAAACTCTCATTTGCTTTATAATTGCTATGTCTGTTGAAGACTTTGAAGACTGACTTTTATTTCCTGTAGATTTGTTTCATGGTCTTGATACAATAGCTTCTTATTTTCTTCATGATATTTTATGGCTTTCCTGCTTTATGGAAATTCTTGTTATCTGCATGTGCTAAGAGGAAGATTCCATCTCTGCTGAAATCATCAAGGGCTGCACTCTTCTCGTGAATGAAAGTTAAATAAAGTTATGAATGCCTAAAAGTTAATTGATGCATCATGTAAGTATTACACTGGCAAATGCAAATAAGTTTGAGGCTGTATCCTGGTGTTGCCATGGCATCCTTCAGTTTTAACCTGCTACTGAGCAGAAGTGACTGTCAGGTATTTTATGTTTTCAAAAACATTTTGTTGCTACAGAGACTGATATGGTTTTGCTTGCTCAAATGAAAGCTTTCTTCATAGATGTGGTTTTTTACTCCTAGCAGTATCAAGCTAACACTGTTTGGATTTTTTAAAGAAGAATCAGAAAACCTGATTCCCACAACAACCTGTTTTATTGCATTGGAGTAAAGAGGTTTGATTTTTTTCATTCAGGCTGTTGGTATTTTTTTTAAGTATCTGAATATGACTCATTAGTATACATATTCATTCTCTCACTTTCTGAGCTTTTTAGACAGTTTGGACCTTGAGATGTTGGTAAAGGCAAACAAAGCAAGAAATTAGAAAGCAATTTAGCTGTGTGATGGAGTTAAAAGCAAAGCAAGCAGATCATAGTTTGTACATATCAGTTTCTCAGAAGTAAAATTTAACTTGGGTCCTGAAATCAAGTGTCTGCAAGAACAACCACAGAAGCTGAAATTAAAAAGAAATTGCCTAAAATGTGTTTTCAGTTTGCTTTTGCCATGGTATCATCTTTTTCATGTGGTATTTATCTTATCCAAATACAGGTTTCCAAATGGAAACCTCTAGTGCTCAACCCTAAATAAGCAATTTCTTACCTTTTCCAAGTGTACTCTACCATGTCCTGAAGAGTTTGAAAGTTTTACCTCTGTTATGAGTTGACTTAAGCTCTTTTGACTGCATTATCACAGAGGGAAAATATAAAATATTCACTATCAAATTTCATTTGGAAACACGTTTTTTTAAAAATCTGTATTCCTGACAAACTTGATACCATTACCACTTTTAGGGAGTGCAATCAAAGGATGTAGAAATAGGAGTGACTTTGTACTTTTGATTATTCTAATTGTGAAAAGAAAATGTATTTCATGTGAAACTTCAGATAGTTTGCTTTGTCTCACAAGCATGTGGTGGCTTGTAGTTAAACACAAAAGAAAAAATGTAATTGTCATGTTCTTCTTTCAAATTCCTGGTGAGAAAGCTGGATTGCAAACTGAAGAAAATGGTAATTAAATGGGTGAGATAACAAATTATCTTGCCTTTTTAAATTCACACATGCACTAACAAGAACAAATATTGCTTAGCTTTCCTCATTTTTTCCACACTGGAGAATAATATTGTGTGTATTACTCAGTAGACACTCAAAAAAAGCAATATGCAAAGATGACAATAATTCATGTTTGTATATTGCTTGGTTTTGGAAGGAAGAAGGCTGAATCTAGGATGTGAGTCAAATTCATATTGTAAAAATAGTGAACAAATTAATTCAAAGCACCTTTCTATTTTGAAAAGTAAATATAATATATGATTTGAGGGGCATCTTATTTATCTCAGCATGTCTTAGTTTGGGTCATTTATGTGTAACATTGAAATATTTCATGATTGTTGGCTCCAAAAAGACCTTGGAACTAGAATGCAAAAGTTTGCCCTTTACATTTCACCAGAAAACAAAGATTCTGAGACCATCGTTTTTTCAGCCATGCTGGTAATAAAAAGTCAGGAAAGAGCCCATCCATTCTCAAAGCTCTTTACCCATACTGATGTGAAAAGAATAAAAGTGTTTTGTTCACATAATGCTACAAGCAGCTCTCTGAACACAAGCAAGAAACATAAGAGCTTTCAGTACTTTGTCATTACTTTCTAAATTAGAAGCTTTATAAATAGTGCAAAGTAAAGAGGAAAAAATATTGAAGTTCATATTACAGTGGATTCAACAGTTTGGTTTGACTTTCAGTTTACAGCTTAAGTAAAATATTTTCTGTCTCCTTCAGGCACTCTCAGAATTTCAATCTGTCTTTGAGTAGATCTGAGTTTTTTTCTGAGATCTATCTTCCTCTGATTGAGAGTCTCCACATTTTCTATTATTGTTTACAAGCTAAAGAGATTTGCTAGGATATGTAAAAACTTCATGAGGCTCTGTGAAAAGAGCAAAAAGACAATGCTTCCTCCAGAAGAGATCATTGCCCTCTCTGAGAAATGCTTCATGATTTTTTATTTTTTTTTTTAATTTAAATGTATAGTCAAAATTCAGGACATTTCACCTTTTTGCTTTGGTTACTTTTCACAGATTCCCATTTATCAGTTTCACTGTCAAACTAGGCTATCTGAAAAAGCCAAAAAAAAAAAAAAAAAGGCCAAACCAACTTCCGTATAAATACTACAAACCCTTTTTTATATCTGCCAAGTTTTCCTGCGCTTCACATAAAAATGATGTGTACCTAAAAATTCTTACTGTGCCACACTGCCTCTCCAAGGATTAATTTAGAAAAGAATAGAAACCCACGTGTTTTCACCAAGATTCTTTCTTAAAAGTTTTGTTCAAACAGGTTTTTTTAGTTGTTTTCTATCTTTTTAGAGAATAAAACCTTTTAGCCAAAAGCTTTAAATCTTGCACTGAGCACCTGACTATGAAATCCTCCTAAGTTTTAATCACAATACCAGTGCAAATAGTATGGGCTCTTTTTCACTTTTGATGAGGAATTTTACCACAGTATTATGAATGTACAGTTCATGCGAAAAACCCTCACACGATTAATTTTTGACAATTGTCCTTTCCTTGCCTTCTTGACAGAGCAATCAAGTTCTTTCCTTACTAATTATGACACATCAGCACTTCAGAAACACTTTTCATCTTCAAAGCTTTCTTCAAGCATTAAGTGATGTTTGTTACGTGTTAAAACATTGACGTGGGCCAGGCAGAGAAACAGCAGCCTCTTTGTAGGATCATGTGAAGGAGTAGAAAGGTTTTGGGGCTTGAAGTTTTCCTCACACAGCCTTTTCTGCTGCCAGACATGTTTACGCAGCCAGTAATTTCACCCTGGCTTAGCCCCCAGCTGCCTGCCACAAGGTTCTACACAAAATAAAGCTGGACTCAAACTCTGGGCTGGGTCCCACCATCTGCCTTCCTGCTGCACCAGAGTCAGCAGATCCCTCCCGCTGTATCCCGGCCACCAGCCTGGCTGAGCACCCTGTCATTGCTCCACTGTGACATCCCTCCAAAACTCCTGACTTTCCTTTTGCAAAATGGAGATTGCCAGTGTTCCAGAAATCACATGGAAGTAGTGCTTCTCCTTCAAACAAGTGGGGTCACTGCAGCCCACCTCAGCTGCTGCAGAGGGTTTAGCTTCTTTATGTGGTCTTTGAATTTCACTGTTTTACGTGATATAAGACAAAAAATAAAGCTATTACAGGGTATCATGCCCAAGCCATTTAATTGCAACAGCCAGTGTCACAAATTGATGTTGGTACATTACCAGAAGTGGTATATGTAGTAGTAAAAACTGTATGGGATAAATTTTCAGGAAAATTTTATGGAGTTGTGTTAAGTCCCCTGTAGCACACATACAACACAACACCTGCATAAATGAGTTGGATATATGGTTCAGTGAGCAGCATGACTGACATGAACCAGAAAGTCATGATATCATGAATGTTTCTATTTCAGTCTCTTTCCCTTACCTTTCTCCTTTGTCTCCTTGGTGTCTTATCACTGGATCCACTATTTATTTTACCTGTGCCCCAGTTTCTGTACCTATACATTAAATAAATTCTCACTTCTCAAAATGCTTAAAAATCTCTGGACAATTAGCAGGGCTGCTTAACACCAGTGGCAAAAAAGATTTCTGCAGGTGCAAGATATACCACAATATGAGACTGTGATTGCAGAAATTGTGCTGATCTGGTGGTCCTTGACACACAATGGTTTTCACACTGGCACTACCAATGCAGTCAGACCTGAAAGATCAAGCACTACCCTGAAAGACCACCCTCCTCAGGGTGGCTGAAAAACTTCTAAATAGAAATGGTTCTTTTCCATATGTACAGATTTGACCTAATAATATAAATTACATCTGGCAACTAGAGTCTGTATATATATTGACAGTTACTGTCAGTCTCTACTCAATTTCTGTACAAATCTTAAAACTGAAGGGAAAACATTGGAAAAGAAAATATTTTACATACAAACGTGCAAACAATTCTTAAACATCTAATTTCATCTAACTTGGGTGCAAACACTGCCCTAAATTACACTGTATTTTCTTCAGTGCATCGTTTCAGTGCCAGATGTTTCATACCTCTGGAGAACAGAAAGAAAAGTTGTGCAGCTTAAATACTTTTCAGTATTTCCCATCCATTAGAGTATGACTCATGTATCTGGTTTATAACATCATTTTCTTGTGCTGTTGATCACAGAAAGTCAGTCATCACCCTCTGTACAGAAGATCTATCAACTCCATATTTTGCATTACCTTCAGCGGCAAATAGTTCACCCTCAATGCTGAGCCTTGACTTCTCTGTTTCTTTCTGCCAACATCTCTGCACAACAGTCCTGCTGGAGCTCTTATGGTGAAACAAAGTCTGTTTTCTACTGACTGCTTTGAAATTCACTTTTTCTCCTCTGTCTTTGAAATTCACAAAGTTGATTTGTGAGTGGAGGATTTCTTTCATGAAGTGTTGAGGGGCCCCTGCAAGGACTCTGATCTGTAGAAGAAGGAGCCCGAGCTTTTTGATCAGTGGCTTTGTTTTCTGCTTGAATCCTGAATGTATCAGCTTGGTAAATTGTTTCAGTTTTAGTTTTGTTTTAGTATGTTTCTCATTTTATATTCTCCAGCTCCATTTAGCAGAAGCTTTTGAATTCTCTGGCACTCCCAGGATGATTGGAGGGATAGAGAGAGGGAGCTCTTTATTCTCAGAGATTGTTTGATATCAATATTGAACTTAGTGAGTTCCACCTGCACTGTAAATAATCTGCCATACAGAGAAGTAGGTACTGAAACATTCAAGTTATGGTGTAGATGTGGTTGCCACCAAAATGCCCTGAGTAAGGGGTGTTATCTTTGCTAAAGCTAATAATTTTAATCTGCAATTATTTTAGTTTGCATTATGTAATATTCATATTCTGATGTTTTACTTTCTCTAAAGAAATATATTTTGTTATCCTATGTCAAATAGCTGTAGCCAGTTTCTCAGACAGCTTACTAACAAATTCAAAGGGGGATTGATTAGTCGTTATCTCCCTGTAGTAAAGTTAATTTTCAGTGTAGCCATTTGGGCTTTCTGAAATTTGCTCTAGGTCTGTCCTAGTATTCATGTCTGGCCCCTGGCCTCAATTTCCCCATTATTTACTCTTCTCATAGTTTTTCAACTGCCAGTTTATCACATTAAATGTCCTCCTGCACTTGTGGGCAATATAAAGCACAAAACTGCCTCTGGTCCCCAAATAATTGTTAAATATAATGAATTCTCTGAGCACTCTATTGAAATAAAACATGAATCATTCACTTGTATCTCCCTGCAGCCTAAGCCATTGGTATACAACATTATTTGCAGTACTTTGACAGATTTGTAAGCAAATCTCGTTTCATCTTTGCCTCAGTGTTTCTGAAAGCGCAAGCAAAGACAAAATCTGTTTCAAAAGCTGATTCAAGCTTCAATGTCCACAGAACACCTCTGAAATACAGACTTGGGTCTTGTCCAAGAGCACCAGCTGGGTGCAAAACTCCAAGGCTGCCAAGGTTAAACTGGTTTATTCTGCATGGGAAATTATCCTAAATAAAACCACCTTTAACCAAAAGATGGAAAGAGCAGTTTCAGGAGACATCAGTAATCAAGTCCATACTGCTACACTGATATGAAGGGAATAAAGAAAAACAGTTGCAATTAACACAGGTCCATTTGTATAAAATCTGTCAATAAATCTGTTCTTCAATGACACTGAGAGAGCTACCTGCATGCTGTCAGCATTTTAGCTACAGTTGTGTTAACTTGTAAAACTCTCATCTTCAGAAATGGTTCATACCTTCAACTCCAGTGGATGAAGCAGTTCTCCAGCAGATCTCCACGCCTGTCCCAGGAAATTAATCTTCTAATGCTAAGGGTGAAGAGTCCAAATCAAGCAGAACTTTGAATTTGTCTTAAACTCAGGTAAACATGATGGAGAATTAACTTTTTAATGCAGGAAACCTCCCCATAATTTCCCTCCTTAAAAAGAGATAAGGAAATATACATTAGAATGCTTTTGTCAGTGATACAAATATATATTTAAATGAGAGGATAGTAACAGGAAATGGGAAATGCAATTTGTAGTGAAAATCCTGCTTGTGGGGGAAAATACTTGTGAGGGAAAAAGATGGAAAAAAAGGGGGAATGTCTTATTTTATGGTGCTGAATTGGAAGTTGTAAGTTGTTCATTTTTATATAGCGTGTAGTATCATTAAAAGCCTAAGGTTTCTACTTTAAATAATAGAAATATTAGGGCAATGCACCTCCCAGGGTCTTTAGATTGTAGGTAGTAATGTAAATTTCAATACCATGAAATTGAGATAATTTTATTCATTCAGTTATTTCCTGCTTTCCAGCATACCACACATGGGAACTTTCTTTTTCATGCATTTTTGCAGTAGTAAGTCTGAAGAGAACTTGTGTTAAATATCTGGTGCCTTACAAGAGCTTTGATTCTTGATTTTTTCAGCTTTCACATCAAATTAAATGATTATAGCATAAAGTAATGACAAGCGACTTTTGTATTAAACTGTAGTTATGCTTGCTGAGTGGTGCTAAAACCCAGGCATTATATTTCCTTTCATTTTGTAAAACAGATGAAATGGAAGTAGCTTGTCTAGCTCAAGTTTTATTCTTTCAAAAAAACCAAGAAAACTTCTCCAGTGCAGTCTAAAAACTGGCTATCTATGCTGGTTACTAAAAAAGAATAGAAAGATAACTTGGTGCTATAGTTCTCTCTTTCCCCTCTGAGAACAAGGGGGACAGTCTCCAGAATTACACAACCACCTTAAGAATGTTCTTTATTTTGAGCTCTGCAGCAGGTAGTCATTTGGTATCTGAAACCACTGCCTGTCTTGTTGGTTGTTATTGTCTCCCAGTTTCTCCCTGCATTATTAGAATCTGTGGAAGTCTTTCGGGACAAAGACCATTCCATGGACACACAACTTCTTAGGCTTACCTCACTTCCTGCTGCTCTCAGGGACAAGATCATGGGCCATGTGTTCTTGTCCACAAGGCATGTTCATTCTAACGCTGTCAGATATTAAGTCAGTGACAGAACAACTTTTTTTTTTTTTTTTTTTTTTTTTTTTTTTTTTTTTTTTTTTGTTGGCTTGTGCAACAGCAATCCAGATAGGGAAATGATCTGTGAAAATATTTCTCAGGCACTTGATTAGCAATCAGTGGTGTTTCAAATAAGTGCCGGTACACTGGCGTCAGAGAGGTATTTATATTTTGAGGGTCTCCATTCTCTGCATAGAACTCTTTTAATTGTGTAGTGATAAGCTAACCTTATTTTTCAAAGGAAAGTCATCATTTGGGCTCAATTCCAGGTTGGATAAGCTTTGTCAGGAGTAAAGCTTTTCCAGCAGGTGCAACTAGGACAGTTCCATGTCCTGGTGTGCATGTGACTTCAGCAGGAAGATGAAAAGGGAGATACCTTGGACTCACTGCTCCCCCTGGGCCATCATCATCTCCCCATCTTGAGATCTCTGCCAGCTCCTGGTGGGCTCAGAGCCTGCTTGTGAGGTGCAGACTGAAACCTGGTGTGGGGAGAATAATAACTAAATCATTATAATAATTTCAATTATTATCTTGAAATACCATGTGGATGTTGCACTGTACAGGTGAGAAAAGACGACCAGTTCAGATTTATTGATCAAAACCAGCTACAAGTTCATTGTCCCTCAGGACACAAAGCTAGTTCGTTAACCCACTGCACTAGGCAGACCTTGCACTGACACCTTGTGCTAGTGGTTTCTTGTTCAGAACCTCTCATTCCAAGCAAGAAGCAGGTTTGTGTCCTTGGATGGGGAACTAGAGAAAATGTCATTGTGATTTAAGGAACAGTGATCAAAAGTAGCTAACTCAAATCAGTAAGATTCAGTTCTAGGCCTTTATACAAATCCAAAATAAATAGAGAACATAATGTTCAAAGAAATTATTTTTGCATAAGACTTGACTTTTAAGTCTGTGTGCAAAAATTTTTTTTTTATCTGAGTTCAGTGGTTTTACTTATCTAAAAATAGCAACACAGGTAGTAAATGAAACTCAAATGTAAAATGAAAACAGCACTAAACATGTGTTTCTCTTTATGGTTTTACTAGCTCAAGAAAGAACCATATTGAGAAATTATTAATAGTGCTCTTAGAATGTTTGATTTAGTAGATTATTGTGGCAAAGAGAAGCAGGGGGAGAGAGGCAATGGACTCTGGACCATATTTTGCCCTTGGCCTTGAACTCCTGTGACTGACAGCAGCTTGGGCTGTTGCTTTTTTGTACCATGTTAGATGCACTTAAGGATCTTTTGTGCTTCTTTGTTAATGGTACTTTTCAGGACACATTTATAAATCCATGTGGAGACTAAGGAGATGACAGAAGAGTTTCTACCTTGTACCCTGTGGTGCTGAAGAACCAAAATTCTGAATGTGTTTCAGAGAAAATACGGTGTGTTGGAAAGTGTGTATTGAATGTAGCTCTCTGTGAGAGTTGGAACATCCTTAAATGAATTACACGTTAAATGTCTGTGCCAGGAAACCAGTGAGCAGCAGCATCCGCATTGCTGTTAATTGCTAATTAATCGAGCCATGTGTTTCCAGATGTTCAAGAATAGAATTGACCATGGGGTTTGTATAGGGTAGACTTTGTAACTTGACTGGTGTAAAGGAATTTCAGTATTTTTGGACTCAACCAGTTTTTGGTTGGCAGACATTTCTGTAATGTTATGTTTGCATACTACTAGTGAATATGGTTGTAAGCACGGGGAGCCAAGTAGGAAAAGGCTGTAGGTAGGCTTGTCTTTGTTTCTTTGTCTTTTATAATCGTGAACCTGTGCATTGTAATGTTGCTTCTTCCTTTCAATCGAGTCTTGCCATGTTTTCCTCACTAATTGTGTTCTGTCTGAATTGTATAACATCTGGAATTGCTCGGTTGTATTAACTTTCTATTTTCTCCAGGGCTTTAAATCAGCCAGAGATATACAAATCACAAAAAAAAACATTTACTCAAGGACAAATTTTGAGCTCATCGGAATAAAAATGTAATATACAAAAATAAAGCCTCTGGATCATATTCAGAGAAGGAGGACACATGAAATTTCACAGTGAAGCTGATCTGTGGTGAGTGGGAGTGATTCTTATAATGGCAAAATTATGGCGATAGCAGCACTGTGCTACGTGTAGTCTAGACAAAACAGCATAAATATTGCAATGCCCATCATTCAGCTGGGAAAAGTAACATTTTCCAAATGGGCTACTTCCTTATTCAAACTACCTTCCATTTTTACAGGTGCTGTCTCCTTCTCTCCCCTTATCCAGACCTGGTTCCCGTCCAAACACAATGTTCTGGGAATAATTTTGCAACAAGCCCCTTATAAATAATAATATTTATTTTAATACTTATTATATATATATTATAATATTATTAATATTTATTTAGAAATAATAAACCAAAGCTTTGTCTCAAAGAGTACCAGGACAGCTTGTCTAAAGAGTTGGGATTTGTTTACAAAGAGAACAAAGAGATGTAAATTGATGAGGTAGGAGAAATTGGAAAAAGAAATGTGTCTAAGGGTTAATGTACAATGTAACAAAGCTCATAGAGCACGTTTCAGGGGAAAAGGGGCATCTGAAATAGGAGAAACTATATCAAATAAATCATATTAATCACTAGGCCATCAGAAATACTACTTTTATTTTAGAATAGAAACTGATCTGTCTCTGAGAAAATTTTTTTTATCTATTCTGCAATAGAAGATGCAAAAATGTTTACACCCAGATTGTATTGGTTGGAGGATGGCATTAAGATTACTTTTATTCTTGTTCAAATGTTTTCTGTTCTTGTATCAACATAAAAATGTATAAAGCTATAAAAAAGAGTCTTCAGTCAGTGTGACACCTCTCATTTGAGATACAGTGGATATTCATATTACTTAAATTTATATAAAGATTTTAGTGTGGTGCAAAAAAATAATTACCTGGGCTCACACCTAAGGGTGAATAATCAGCTCCAAATCACATTACTGACTCCATTTAAATTATTTTTAGTTTCTATTTTGATAACTACCTTGGTGATTAACACCTAGCAAAACACCAAGTGCAGAGAAACTTGATCGATGGCAACTTGATACTCAGTTTTTAGCTCTCAAACATGCAGAAAAGCAATTAGATTTTCATTATGGTTTTATGATGTATGATAGCATTACTGCTCTCTAAGTCAGGCATTTCCTAGCACATAATGGTGCTTGGGTTAAGAGCCCCTGGGTTTATCTTAGACCTTTTACTCTTCCAGCCAGTCATTAGCTGCCAGGAAATGTTTGACTCAGGGGTCATTATTGCTTAAATATTGCCTCTAAAAGCTTCTCATTACTATCAATTCATTTGGCTTTTGTGCTGTATTAGCAGGCATAAATAGTAATGCTATTAACTATAATAACAAATCAGGCAAATAATAAAAGACCTACAGGCCAGGGACAGGGACAAGACAGTTTATTTTCTAAGTATTTCTAGTTTAGGGTTGGGTATTGACACTGTAATAAATCCAAACTACAAGAGTAAATATCAAGTGACTACTGGAAGAGAAGTGGCAAAAGAAGAAAAGGAGAAAAAAAGAGAGAGAAGCAATTTCATAGCAAGAGGAAAAAAGACTGATTCAGAGGGAAAGAACAACACAGTGCCAAAGTCTTGAGTGAGGAATTTTGCATTCCTGCCAATGAGAAAAGGTACAAGGACATATTGCAGTGTGCCAAGTAATTGCACGAATTTCATCACCAGTATCTTCTTTTTGGCTTTTCAGTTCTATAGATGCAAACAATGACTTGTGGCTTGAGGCCACAGTACAAATATTAAACAGGGCACTCTCTTTCATTTAGTCACAAGTTTCCTTCAAGAAAAAACACCTCATCTGAAATCCCCAGAAGCAAACAAAAATGGAATGTTGTCTCAATCTGAGTGAACCAAAACTTTGTTCCTTTTTCACCTGGTGAGATTGCAGCTCAGTTTCTCATCAGCCTGAATCCATTATCATGCATATTCCTTTATACTCCCTCCATCAGTAATCTTGACAAAGGTATCGCCTTCATACTCAGCAGCTCAGTGTTTCAAACTGTCCTGTCATCTGTAGGCTGAGAGAGAAACTGACCCCCACCCTCCCTCCTGTCCATCCAGGGAGCTGTAGAGAGTGATAAGATTTCCCCTGAGACTCTTTTCTCCAAGATGAACAGCCCAGCTCCCTCAGCTGTTCCTCATCAGGCCCGTGCTCCAGACCTTTCCCTACCTCTGTTGCTCTTCTCTGGACACACTCCAACCCCTCAGTGTCTTCTTGTAATGAGGGGCCCAAACCTGAACAGGACGCTTGAGGTGTGGTGTGTTGGTTTTACTTGGCCCAGTTTTTGGAAGTGGGGGGGCCAGGGAGATGGCGCCTGTGAGAAGCTTCTGGAGGCTTCCACCATGTCCAGCAGAGCCAATTGCTGTTGACTCTGAGGATGATGGACATGGCACTGACCAAACCTGGGCCAATTGGAGATGGTGGTTACGCCTCTGTGAAAACATATTTAAGAAGAAATCAAAACAAAGGGGGAGACACGATAGTTTTTCCATTGGAGGAGGCTGAGAAATATGTGAAGGATGCAGACACCAAGGTCAGTGTGAGGGAAGGGAGCTGCTCCAGGCGCCGGAGCTGGGATTCCTTTGCAGACCGTGGTGACGACCACGGTGGAGCAGGCTGTCCCCCTGCAGCCCATGGTGACCATGGTGGAGCAGGCTGTCCCCACGGTGACCATGGTGGAGCAGGCTGTCCCCCTGCAGCCCAGGGTGACCATGGTGGAGCAGGCTGTCCCCTGCAGCCCACGGTGACCATGGTGGAGCAGGCTGTCTCCTGCAGCCCATGGTGACCATGGTGGAGCAGGCTGTCCCCTGCAGCCCATGGTGACCATGGTGACACAGCTGTCCCCCTGCAGCCCATGGGGTCCACAGAGGGTGCAGAGATCCACCCGCAGCCCGTGGAGGAGCGAGGTACCCATGCCGGAGCGGGCGGATGCCGGGAAGGGGCTGTGTCCAGCAGGAGAGCCATGGAGAGAGAGGCCTTGCTCCCGAGATGGAACAGCCTGGCCTTGGGCCTGCACCCAGGGGACGAGGGACCCCACAGTGCAGCAGTTTTGGGATGACTGTCTGCCCGTGGAGGGACTCACGCTGCAGCAGATGTGTGTGGAGTGCTGCTTGTGAGAGTGGAACGCGCCGAGAGGTTCACAGAGAACTGTCTCCTGTGGGAGGGACCCCACGGCAACGCAAGGGAAGGACTCCTCTCCCTCAGCAGCCGCAGATCGATCTGGTGATGAACTGACCAACCCCACACCCTAAACTGACCAACCCCACACCCTGAACTGATCAACCCGCCCTGAACTGACCACCCCACACTGACAACCCACACACTGAACTGACCAACCCCACACTACCAACCCCACACCCTGAACTGACCAACCCACACTGACCAACCCCACATCCTGAACTGACCAACTCCTCACCCCACACTGACCAATCCCACACCCTGAACTGACCAACCCCAGACCCTGAACTGACCAACCCCACACCCTGAACTGACCAACCCACACCCTGAGTGATCAACCCCAGACCCTGAACTGACCAACCCCACACCCTGTTCCGTTCCTGCTGCTTTGTACTCAGTGGGAAGGGGGAGGAGTGGGAGAAGATCGTGTCTTTGAGGGTTGTATTTCATTTCTCATTCTCCTCTCTGACTTTGTTAGTATAAAATTCACTTGATTATTTAAGTAGTGCCTGTTTTGTCCATCAAGTGTTTTCCTCCCCGTTCCTTGTCTCAACTCATGAACCTTTTTGTTAGTTCTTTCCCCCTTCGCTCTCCTCTACCCGGTATGGTGGTGGGGGAGAGCGAATGAGCAGGTGTTGTGGGTGCCTGGCTTTTGGCCAGCATTCTAAACCACGACATATGGCCTCACCAGTGCCGAGTAAGGAGAGACAATCACTGTCCTGGTCCTGCTGGCCACACCATTGCAGATACAGGCCAGGATGCCATTGACCTTCTTAGCCATGTCAGCACACTGCTGGGTTATGTTCAAAAATACAAAACCTTGCAGAATTTTGACTGCCTTTATATACAGCAGTCACAGAAAAGCACTGCAAGCTGAATGCATCGTGCACCTCTCCTAAGGAGTCACCAGGATACTTTTGTATTTCCAGCCCATTTTTTTTCACTATCTTCGCAACATTTGCTCACTTCAACATTTACTCGTATAAATTTTCCATAAATGAGTCAGTGTTCAGCAGTGAGACCTCCCACTGAGCTGCGTTTTAGTGAAGCACTTTTGTGAGCACTCAAGCTCATCAATATTTCAGTAAACTGTGGGCAAATACATTTCTAAATTATTCTGGAAGCAGACTGAAAGTTGTGCTTAAATTAAGCCTATATAAGTTAAAAGCATACTTAGGCATCTTGGATATCAAATCTAATATATTCTGTTGCTACATCTGACAAAAAAAAAGAGAGAATTATTTCATTACATATCCATGTACCTATTTGGAGACCATGACTACCTTTAACCCTGTTTATTTGATTACATTGTGTTATCAGTACCAGCCTCACCCAGAACTGACAAGATCTATTAATCTAACCCTGTACATTATTCTGCAAAAATAATTGGAAGCCATAATCACCTAAATTTAAATTTGATGTCTGCAGATATGTGCTATAAACAGGATCTCAGCCGAGTTACAATCTGAGGTGAACGCTGCCCTAGAAAACAAGTGAAAAAAGTAGTAAAATGAGATGATCAGCACTTCCCAATTGATGCATTTTAGAAATAATTTCGAATTAAATTAATTAATCTAACTCAATATTTTCAGGAAAATTATGTAATATTGTGAGGAAAGATACATTCTGGGCAAGAAAAGTATGCTGCTCACAAATGAAAATTCCATTCTATAGAGCAGAAATAAAACTGGAGTTCCAGCCAACACCTGCAGAAGAAATGGTTCCCTGAGCTCTGGACTTGAAACAGATACATTTATTGCTAACTGCATTTAGCCCTTCAGAAGTAGATAGATGTATGAAACTCTCATAAGTTGAATGTTTCCCCATCTCAAAGGCAGCAAAAAAATACCACCTGAATTAATAAACTGCACTAAGACATAACTCCATCAACAGTTTACTGAGTCAGTTTTCTAATTAAAGAAAGTAAAATCTTAGCAGTTTTTGACATACCACAATATTCAGAGCTCCAAACAATAGCCTTGAACCCCTAAATGCACTTACCTGTGTTAAACCAACGCTGCAAGATCACTGAGGTTGTGAAGTGTTCAAAAATGTTCAGATAAAAAGGAACTACCAGCATAAAGTTGGTATGCAAATACCAACTTTGCAAAGAATGCAAAGATCTTTGCATTCACCCTCCCTATGAATATGCATCACCTTGCAATCCCTTCTTACACAACAACACAGAGCCTGCTCCGGAGGGTGCCTGACTCAGTCAGGGAAGAGTAATCATTCAGTATTCCCTTTTATCCTCTCTGGAAAGGCCCCAGGCCTCACTTAACGCATACAATGGGAAACCTTTGTGAACTAAAACTTAACAATTTCCTCACTAATATTCTCTAGTGATTTCTTAATGGTCTCAAAGACTGTGGGAATTTTCTTTAAATGTGTTTAGGTACCTGTTCAGACTGGGTGTAACCTCCATAAAATTTTCAAAATCATCTTTGTCCTGAGGCACTGCAGCAATTGGAAGCGTTTGTGGGGTGCTCATCTCTGGCAGGAGTCTCCCAGAACATCCATCCCTCCCTTGCTGCATTGGAGGAGGATTCACTGTCCCACAGTACAGCCCCAATGCACCATGTGGCAGAGAGGAATTCTGCTCTTTATATTTCCCTTGTGTTTGGGCCATACCCAGCTGGTGCTGCAAGGTCAGTGTTGGGGTCTGGGCAAACGGGGAAGAAGCAAAGGGGCTCAGGTGCAGATGAAAAGGCCAGGCAAGAGGATGTTTTTATTTGGGAGATGTAGCCAACAGGTTCAACAGTGGCTCTGCCTGGCTCTGTTCTCCTGAGATCAAGGGCCAGCACACAGCGTGGGATGTGCATCCATCAGGTCCTCAAATGCTGCAGAAGAACATCAAGAGAGCTCAGCCCAACGTATGAGAATCCTGGCTGGGAAAGCCAGTGGAGATCACAGATGAGTGGCAGGGAAGTATATATCATATATCTCAACATGGTAGCCCACATTCTTGAAGATGGATTCATAAATGATAATAAATTAGCATTTTTGATAAGCTGCAGAACACAATTTACTTTAGGATTACTTCTGCATGCTTCTAGAACAGAATGCAAAGGTCTGCCAAAATTTCAGCCATTTTACTTAACTTTAGAATGTAATATTTTATTTTTGTTCTTTCTCATTTTGGAATTTGTCACCATCCATTTACTATGTTCCTCTGATCATTCAAATGTGACCATTTTTGCTGCTTGTGTCTTGCAATCCTGGTGTGAAAAGAACACAAAACCAAACCAGTGTGTTTAAGCCTCAGTAGTCCGTGGCTCTCCATGCTAACCCTCTAATCTGTAAAATGGTTTTTATGCAGCTTAAATTGAGGACAGCAACTTTAATGCCAGTTTCTGAGTGCTGTGTTGGGGTCTGCAGTGCCGTGCAGCTCTGAGAGGTTTGTGTCTGTGTGTCCTGCAATATTAAGTAAGGACAGCTTGCCAGGATTTTTGCCTGGGATTTGGAGCAGCTCCTTGGCTTGTCTGGCAATTCAGTTTGTAATTTTGCTGTTCAGACACTCTGGGCAGGCAGGCAGCTGTTTTGGTGAAATCACAACTGATCCTTCCTCAGCAAAAGAGGCAAAAGCAATCCTCTACAAGTCTTCCAATTATCCTGTATTGTGCTGTAGTTGGTCATAAAACTGTCCATTTTTCTTGTTGTTCTATCACAGCCCATAGCACACAATGTCAGTAACTAAAAGTAGAAAGGCCAGCCTTGTGATGCAGAGTAATTGATATCATGTGAATTAAACAATGAAATGTCTCAAATGCTGCTTTTCCTTTTACAGGTTCAGTGTAATAGAGCTTGAGAGATGTGAAACTGCTGTTGCCTTCTCTCTTCTTGAGGTGAATCCTGAAACATACTGTTTCTTTAGCTTTTCTTCTTAAATGTAAGATAGGGAAGGACGTTGGAGATTTGTGTGATCAATTCTTCATACACAGCTAATAAAAGGCAAGGCTTAGTCCCAGCAGTGCATGGGGAAAATACACAAATCTGTGAGGACTGAAGGAGGAAAAGAGGGGGGAAACAACGACTCTAATTCTTTATCATGAACTAAATTAATATAATGCACTTCTTTCCTACCCAGGTGTTGTGATCTGTTAATTTTTTGTAAACAAGCAGGTGAAAATGGGCCTTGAAGAAAATGTTGTATTTTATTTACAGGAAAATGAGAGAACGATATACATGGATGCACAGGAGAACCCATATGTACCTAAGTGAGGGCAATAGAACAATGTACCTGCTTATTTCAGGGTATAAATATGATGTTTACAGTCTATAAACAGTACATGCAGTAACAATGTTTCTGTCTGAAAGACAGAAATTAGAGCCCAAAAGGAAGGGATTATTTTTTCTGTAATTTTGACACAATATTGAAAAATTAGCTCCCAAGAATTTAAAAACCGAGGAGCTGATAATGAACTCAGAAATGTCTTGCATTTAATGCAGATAAAATAAATGTAATTTGAGGCTCTTAAGATACAAACAGGAAATGTCAGTTAGTGCTAGAAGTTTTCTATGTAATCTTGCATTTATATGGGATCAAAGAAGTCAAAAACCCCATTTATTTAAAACTCTGTGGGCACTCAGGATAAGATTCAGTTATATCCCAACAGTCTTAAAATGTATGTAAATTTTTGATTTTCCACAACCAGGTGGAATTTCTCACTTGCTATGGAGTTGGTCCCCTGACAGAAATGGCTGCTTGATCTTGGCCACGAGCAGCGCAGACCAACACGTTGGCCACGGTATTTTCTTTGCAGTTGTGGCACTGAGGTAGCAGTTCCAATGACAGGACTGTAAGAATGCCTCTTTCTGCAGGCTGCTAAGGTTTTTCTGTGCAATTGATGGGGAAATTGGAGACATGGACAGGAGCTATGAGGACATTAGTGCAGGTAGTACATGGCATTTTCATCTAAACCAATGTTTGTTTCTAACTCAGGTTGGGATCCATCAGGTTACAGCAAGGTTTTCTCACAGACATCTGTCATTGGGACAGGAGGAAATGGCCTGACACTGCACCAAGAGAAGTACAACAGATTGAATTTCTTCTTGGGAAGACCAGGGAAGCAGTGGAGTCATCATCCCTAGGGGTGTTCAAGAAATGACTGGACGTGGCACTTGGTTCCATGGTCTAGCTCACAAGATGGTGATTGGTCAAAGGTTCAACTTGATGACGTTAGAATTCTTTTCCAGCCTAAACGATCCCATGATTCTGTGATCAGGGTCCTCTTGTATAAATACCTTACTTGTGAACATTAATATCAATAAAAGCTGCCTTCAAAAATCACCAGAGAATCAATGTATAATTGTGTGTAAATGTTTCACACTACTTCAAATGTTTGAAATAACTGCATGTAATAAGAAACTGGTAATCTGAGTAACTTAAAGCAAATAAAGTAACCTTATAATTGTAGAAGTTTTTATTTTTTTTTAATAAATCCTTGAAGGGTTGTTTCTAACCCCTTTTAAATATGTAGAAATGCTCCTTTTGATCTAAATAAGTGCGGAGTCACTCTTCTGAGCTGAGACCATATTTACAAGAACAAAGGGATTATTTAAGCATTTTTTAAAGTTCTGAGCAATTTTTTCTTTACATCATTTATAAATATGGCATTTGTAAATCCATCTTCAGAGCTACAGAATCACCAGTTTTCTGAGGTTGGCAAACAGCTCCAGAGACCATCCAGTCCCACTGCTATGCCCTGACATCAGATTTTACACACTTTTTTCCAGAGCTGAACATCGTCAGCACTCTATCCATTTGGGTAAGAGTTGCTTCAGTCCCCTGTCTCCTCTGTGGGTGTTTCCTGAGCTCACTCCAGGATGCCCGTGTCTCTCTGGCACTGGAGGGACCAGAACTTGACTCAGCACTCTAGATTTTTCTCACCAGAGCTTAAACAGAGAGGGAGGATCACCTTTCTTGAACTGCTGATCGTGAGGCTCCTGCTGCAGCCCAGGACACCCACTGGTCTCTGACACAGGAGCACATTGCTGGCTCATACAAAGGAGAAACAAAAAAGAACACCAAGTTCTTTTCTGTCTTGCTATTTCCCAGCTAGATAGCTCCCAGTGTGTACTGATACCCAGAGTCATTCCTTCCCAGGTGCAGACTTAGGAATTTCCAAGGGAATAGCTTCAAGAAGTTCCTATTGGCACATTTCTCCAGCCTGTCCATGTCCCTCTGGAAGGAAGCCCAGCTGGACAGTCAACACCCTCTACCTGTTTTGTCTTCTGTGGACTTGTTAAGAATCTGGGCCATCCTGGCATCCTGGTCACTAGGAAGGAGAGTAAACAGTATTGACCCTAGTGGTCGTACTGACCACTGGGATGCACCACAGGTGATGCCCCTCTGGCTGAAGATTTTGTGCCACTGATCACAACCCACTGAGCCCAATTGTTTAATTTCCTTCTTCTCTTCTGGTTTTTATTCTTAGAGACAGGGGTGCAATTTGTTTTCTCCCATATCTTTGGAGCATGCAGTGAACAAAGATGTTCAAGAATTGCCTCAAAATGCTGCCGTGGCTGCATGCTGTGGCACATGATGAACTTGTGTCTGTACAGTTTGTTTAAATGTTTCCTAACCTAATTAAATTGCATTTGAGGGTAAGTTCTAATTTTTTGCCCTCTCTCTTCCTCTCAGGACCCTAGATTCTACCACCTCCTAGATTGCTTGTTCCATGCTTTATTTCCCTTCTCAAAATACTGGGATGGTTAGGTCACTCAAGAAGACAGAAATCTGCCAAAATTAGGTTTCTTTCCGTTTGAAGAAGACATCATCTTATTTTTTTCTGACCAGCAGAAGAGTAGCAGTAGCAGTAGTGTGGTCCCACAGCAAGGTTCCCCATGCTCATCTTCTGTCTAGTCCCAACCCATCACATCTGGATGGCTGAAGATTCCTCCCTGGAGGGAGCATCATGCATCTCTCCTGTCCTCTCTCAAAAAGTCAGGGTGCCCTCCTGCATCACCTGCTTTAGATAGGGGCTGTTGTTCAGAATCTGGAACTTAAAACTACAACTTCTGGCTTTGAAAAGTTGGGGCAATCAGAAGCCCAAAGAAGTTGCCAAAGTTGGCCTATATATGGCTGCTGAGCACTAGATTGCCTTTCTTGTTAAACTTGCTTTCATAGGCTTTTGTGATGTTGTTAATCCATTGAATAAATATCTGCTTTGTTTTGTGGTCCAAGCCCTGTATTGAAAACAAATATTTTGTATTAATTAACTACAAGCACCTTTTTTTTTAAATTTTTATTTATTCTTTACTAAACATTTACATTTGCACTTAGTTTGAATACGCTTCTTAGAAGAGCAAACTTCGGAGTGTGGTGGTGACGCACAGCGGACTGGATATTTCTCATTGATAAACCAGACCAGAATGGATTCTACCGCATATCTAACCATATTTATGGGAATTGTGTTGCATTGAGGAGAAAAGTCAAAGTGTACCTCTCATAAACATTAGTAACATCCTGAGCAGCTAATTTTTAATCCACTGGTAGATTTTAAGGCAGGGCTTAAGTAACTATGGGAAATTTTGTAAAAGCAAAACATGCCACTTTGACTATCTAAAATGTAGTAAATGGGTTAATTTGTATTTTGAAAGCCTTGTGCAGTACCCTTGTTAGCAGCTAACATTCGTATATTAGTCATCTTTGCATATTGGCTTTTGAAACCTCAAGAGCTTTTGCCATTTTTTCTGATTAGGTCTGTCTTCAGAAGATAAGTCTCTCAGGTAATTTGAAGCACAGGCACAAAATGAAGTCCGTTTGATGGTCTGAGGCTAGAAAATGTCTCTTACCCAATTAATTAATGCCTTTTTAAAAAAATCTGGTTCATGTTTCATTTTTTTATATCATTTCCTCAGATGTCTGAACAGCAGCACAATTATTTCAGGATTTTGTTCAGTGTTTCTAAAGAGGTGCTCCTAATGTAAGTGGCTACACTTTGTACCATGAGCTAAATTGTGGTCCAAATCCTTCTCTGTATCTATGTGCATAGTGGCACACTCCCACCAGATAATTTCATATAATGAGTGTGTTGGGTTTAAGCTGACCTCTTTCACTCCAATATATTCTATCCACCATGCTGAGGATCATTTAACACCGGGAGCAAGCAGAGCACAGGGACAAACGAGGAAGAGCTGAGCTCTCACTCTCTGTAGTGTTGCCTGCTCTGTTTCCTTTTAATATCACAATTGAAGTTATGTGATCTGAAGATTTCCTTTAAATGTCATACTTTTTTCTTTACCCCCAATTGATTCAGTGGCTGCTAGTGCTGAAGTGCAAAACTGATCTCCAGCTATAAAGTCACTGCATTATTTAAACTCTCATCTCTATTATGTAGTTATTTTATTAATACCTTTTTTAAGATCATGACCTTAATTCAATGTTTAAAGGAATAAAGGCAAATGTCTCGGTCAGTGACACATTTCTCATTTTAAGGAGAGACGAAGCTCCTGCTCAGTCCAGAATTATGGAAGCTGGGGATGTAGGGAGTGTGAGGGAAAGGGGCCCCACAAGCCCTGATTCTGAAACTCAGCCAATTATTGTGTATGAGTGAGGCCTGGGAAAAGAAAAGGAGTGTTAACAGCCTGCATGGAGGAGGAATGTCGCATCCTTGAGAAAAGCATATTGGAATGTAGAATTGATAACGCAGGTGGCTGGAAATTATAAACATTACTAATACTGTAGCTTTTGCAAACTCACCAATTATGTTCTGATTACTAATTAAACAGCTGTCTCTTGACCAATGTATGTTTGACACAAATGTATACTCTGGTTGCTAAAGTGGATAAAAGAGGCTGGTCCCGCAATAAAGTTCTTCTTTCTCTCTGTTTTTTTCACCCACTTTTGTGTGTTTTTGTATCTATTCTTTTTTGTCGCTGTTTGGCCAGCAGCGACAGGGAGCATTTCTCAGCATGCATCTTCTGCAAAATGTGCTCCAAGGCAGCAAATACCACCCCTGAACCCACACCCCTTGTCAGCCAAGTGCACATCAGCAACGTTCCTGTGAGCATGGCAGGGACCTTGCAGAGAAATAATGTCACTTGGGCGTAGGAACCAGCAGGAGACATTGATAAACAGAATTTTTTATTCTTTATTAGCGCTGCTTTAACGAGTGGGAAAAACATCGTGCTTTATTTTTGAGCACTGTGAAGGTAGTAGGGATATTATATTGCTCTTGCAGGTGGAGAAGGATATTAAAGATTTTACTTTTATTACACACATATCACAATGCTGTGAGGTAATCAAAGAGATTTAAATAGAATTAAATTACTGCCCCAGCTAAGGAAGTGCTGATACTTTTCCTGAAGTAAGTAAGAGTTTCATATTGAAATGCCTGTGAAAATAATTCACAAATAACTCAGACTGGATTTAAGCCTTGATTTTTCTATTGCCAACTCCACTGTTCCCTTCTGTTTTTCCATCCATCATGCTTTTGTCTTACTGGTGGTCTAAATGTATGCAGTGAGATGAGATACTGGATCTGAAAAAAACAGAAATGTCTCCCTTTAAAACTTGTATTCTCAAATTAAAATAAGTAGGAAGCAAAGCATGCTGTAAGGGATGCAGAAGAATGCAGAAAATTTAGAAACTTTCACTATTTAATGTGGTTTTTCTTGCCCCTGAACTTGCTTTTTTTTTTTAGTTTCTCTGAAGTAAAATTGCAATGCCAAATCTAATATCAGAAATTAAAATGGTGCATGGGGCTCACTTTTAGAAGTCCAGCATTCTCTGGAGCTCCTTGCATAACTGAACGAACGGAGAGAGCTTAGGAATAAAAATAGAAGGGAAAAAGCCAGTGTTGTCAGATACAATTTGCCAGACTTTTGATCAGAACAATATTTTCTGTGAAGATTTCTTCATCAGTAACTAAGATCAGCAGTGCTGTTGTTCACTGTAGGAAGTGTAGGAATTTTTAACCACATCAGTGCTTTACCTCAATATTTTTCCCTGGGTTTTTCCTTCTGTTTGAAAGATAATGTTGGGCAGGGAAGGGATGTGTGCGTGTGTGTGTGTGTGTGTGTTTTCTTTCCATAAGATCACTCTTTGCTTTGCTTTTGTAAGCAGAGTGTGTTTGTAAGTAAGCCCATGTCGTGTTGTTCCATGTTTGTGCCATTTTTGCCACACTTCAGTTTCATCCTGACAGCTGTGACACATCTTTGGCCCCTGCCCAAGCATTGATCAGGGCAGGGTATCAGTATCACTGTGACAGCCAGACCTACTTGCATCATTCCTCCTTAACATTGGTCTCCTCATGTGCCTCACCACCACCCTTTTAATAACAAATGATTGCTTTATTAGTTAAACTTCCTTGATTTTGCCCAAGATTTAGTATATAGTATAATCTGAAAAAGCTGATACTTGAGGTCTTAATGAAGAAGCAGCAGCAGATTGTTGCAAAAATCTCAGCAGTGTATGTTTCATGCAACACTGGCTGCATTGAATTGGTTTTAACTCATTCCTTTCTGTTGGTCTGAAACTTAAGGAATAAAGTCCTGCATCCATAACAAGCCCCTTGTGAAGCCTCCCATCATGCTGCTGCCCCCACAGCTCCTTGTGACAAGAGCAGAACCGCCCTGCTCCCCACTCAGTGACAGGTATAAACTAGCAGGTATCTCTGCAGAGTTGTCCCACAGGAAATTAAAAGGGTTTAAAAAGGATCCATGTTGCTGGAGAGGAGAAACTCTCCTCAGGTCCCAGGACTTTGGAAGAAAGAGACCTTTCATCCCAAGAGAAGTTGAAATGGAAGGCAAGGATGCTATTAAAAAAAAAAAAAAAGGCCAGAAATGTGAGAGAAGCTGCTTTTTCAGACTCAAGCTTGCCAAAAGAAGGCATGCTGCAGAAGGCACTTGTAATGACAGAGGGAAAAGATCAAATCAGTGGGGAGTGAGATGAGAATTAAATGAGAATGCAAAAGACGATTATTGGAAACTTGCATGGCACAGTGGTTAATTGAAAGAAAGAAACAATTCAGACTGCTTTGTAAACATGCTGTCTACAGCATAGATGTGTGACTGAATGCAGAAGAGTGTTTCTAAGAGACTTGCAGATAAATAAACTGTTTCCCCTTTCTGCCCAGCCTGAAGAGTGTTTTTTTTTCCTCCTTACATTTTCCATGGCTAAATGAAATAAAGAGTATTTTTAACTGATCCACTAAGAAATCAATTTGACTCACAGTCAAACATTTTTAATTGGGAGATTATTACTTTCTAAAACACAGAAAGTATACCTCAGAGCATCGAAAAAAGTGTTATTTAATGTTTTTGGGTTTTTTTAGTGAAAAGTCAGAACATTTTTGTTTGTAAATATAAAAAAATTGCTGCTTCCCTTTTTTTTCTTTCCCTTTTCCATATTTTTCCTCTTAGTTAACTGTTTTTCTTTTTTTCTTTTTTAATTCTTTTATTCGCTTTCATTTCTCGTTTTTTTTTCTCCTTTTCCTCTTTCCCTCTTTCCTACAAGTAGAAGCTTCATCTTCAAGAATATGCCTGGTTAAGCTGAAAAGTAATTTCTTTGAAATATAAATGAGATGCCAAAAACTACGTCTGGCTGTTTTAGCAGGACTCATTTTAGATACTATAAAGATACGTGAAGGTATAGCATAAGTATTTCAGGGAGCAGTTTCAACGGACATACTTAATATCCTACAAGAACTCTCAAAAAGGCATAGAATCAAATTAAAAGCAAAGGGGGAAAAAGTTTTAATTGACCTAGAATATATATGAAGAGGAATACACCTGTGCAAACAACATTCAAAACCTTGTGATCAGTGATTTTATTCGTAGGCTGAAAGCTGGAAAACTTCAGTTAAGGCCTGGTTTGAGGGAGTTCTTAGCTACCTGCTCTAGTGAAAGATGTCCAGACCCATGGCAGGAGGGGTGGAACTAGATTGTCTTTAAGGTTCCTTCTATGATCATTCTATGATCCTGTTTTCTATGATTTGTGAAGTCTACTGCATGACAAAGGATGTACAATTAAAATGGGTCCTATGTTGATCAGAAGAAAAACCCAGCTGTGAATCTTTTCAGTGTTGTCCTGCTACATATGGACATACATATATGTCCTGCTATACTCTTAGTATAAGAGTAAAAAGAAGTGGAATTTAAAGAAGAAAATTTTAGCTCAGTCAGTAGTCTCAACAGTTGCAATATTTGCCATGTGAGAACACTCAAATTAATAACTTCTGACTGCTTCAGATCAGGTAAATGATTCCAAAAAACACCTGTGTCCTCCACCTAAAGTTACTTGACACGGTTTCACCCGGGAGCAGTTGTTGAAATCTATTGAAACCTTAGAGAGCAGAAGACACATTTTCTTCAGCCTCTTGAGCTTGTAAATGATGGTGTATCCAAGCTGACAACCTTTACATAAATCTGCCATGCTGAAATGCTTTAGCACATGCAGGCTGCAGACAACCTGCTATAGGACGAAATCAAACTGTCAGTGAAAAACTTACCTGGAAAAAAGTGTGTCTCACATCAGTCAGAAAAGTATCCTGTGTCAGTGAGAGTTGTTATCAATGAGTAAGGCTTATCAGTCTGTTTTATTTCTGGGATCTTTTTTAGTAACCACTAGCAGCAGTGTATGATGCCTCATATTTTGTCTTCTAGGTGCTGCAGCCTCGACCTGTGGCAGGGGACTGAAAATTTTGAAATAACTGTTCTTACTATATCCTCAAGTAACTATTCCACTCTCTCTACTTCTGTCTCTTTCAGCCTACAGTTTTTTGATTTAATTAAAGAGCTGAAACTTTATGATTGCAATATTTTGAACTTCTTATTTTTTTCCCCATTGTCTTAGAAACACTCACTATTTCTCAACTCAGAAAAGACTGGTGAAGAAAGATGGCCTGAGTCAATTTGTGAAGGTGATCTGCTGCTTGTCAGCTGTTATTTGCAAAAGAACAACTCCCTTTACCTCCTATCCCAGGAACTTTGTGCTGGTGGGTTGCAAAACCACTGGATAAGGCTAAGTGTTGGAGGATGGATGTTGAAGTAAACCATTCCAAACATCACAACTTTGAGAGGAACTTTTCCCTCTGAGGAGTTTTAAGGAGGTTAGTGACAGAAGGCGATTTATCACAGGAAATGCAGAGGGTGGAGAGAAAGAGTGGGGAATAGGTAAGGAGGCTCGATGTGTTTGAAAGGAAAGAAAGACAAAATTCACTTTATAGTCATTAGGAATTGTCAGAACGAAGCTGGCACAGTTTGCTCTATAGCTGAAACCTAATGATTGTCACACCACTCATGTTTTTTTGGACCTGATTTATGTAACTTGACAAAGTTCCAGTTTTGCTCAGACTTTGAAAAACATCTCACAGAGATAACTAAATGTTGATCCTCCAAAGAAAATCCCATGCTGTATCCTCCTTTTCCCAAGCTTTATTTGCACTTTTGTTTAGGTTTGATTTCTTCAGGTATTTGTGCAAGTACATTTGTGGGCTGATGTTAATCCATTCATGTATATGAAGTTTTGAAAGCTTGTCTAAAGGAGCTGGATATGAAACCTCATTAGAAGAGTTACACTTATGCAGAGGAAAATGTGGTTTGAGTCCACTACTGAAGGCAACAGAGATTTTGAAAAGTTTTTTTTCTCTTTTTAAACAAATACAGAAAGAGATAATAAAAAATTAAAAAAAAAAAAACAAAAACAAAACCAAACCAAATGAAACTACGAACATACCATAGGCTTCTGTGAGTAAAGTGAATAAAAAATCTAAATTAAATTTCTTCTATTTTAAATATTTTCTTTGCAGTTATGATTATTTGATTAGGATGATTCAGACAATGAGGTGAGGAGTTCTAACCCAAATGCATTGACAAAGTTCCCAAATCACTAGCAGAGACAGGAAATATTTTTATTGGTTGTTTGAGGTCTTATTGTGGAGAATGAAAACACCTGTGTTAGATGCTGATGACTTTCTAAAATACAATGGAAGCACAGTCTCCTGACTGGAAAATCAAGTAGGAAATCTGAGACTAGCTTTAGTTCTCAGGAGGTCATCCATGTCTATCTTCCTGTTGATAATTAACTTCCTCATCGTGTTTTACTTTTTTTCTAGACACTGTAAGAGACCAAGTTTTCGATGACAGAAAAGCTTTTTAATAACTTTTCTGCTGTATCTTTCCTGTCTTTCTTACCCATTGTCCAAGAGTCAGAAGCATTATGGATCTGTACAGTAGCACAAGGATTTTTACTTCATACACACTTAATTTCCATTTCCATTTCCCCTTTTTCCATTTCTCCCTCTTTTCCTGTTATTTTTGGGACTCTGAAAGGGTATCTTATGGGAGTACTACTGTTTTTTGACCTAAACCTAGGCAGAATAGATAAATTTCCTCTTCAGTGGACACTGTAGTTAGCTTCTTCAGCAAACTCTATTTTTAATATCATTAAATAATAAATAATTATCTTTATATGTTCAAGTTACGTACACACTTTGAAAAATAAACAAATATTGAAAACTACTCATTTTACCTTTCGTATTTAGAATGATTTTGAGTTCCCCAACCACCCCATGATTTTGCTTGTTTAAAAAACATATAATAATTTTCTATAGTCCTGTGTGGTTATTTCTTCCTCTGTGAATTTGCAAAAGATATTTGAGATTAATGAGAGGAGATAAGAGTTCACTAGAGATGAGAAACATTGAAATCAGTTCTATGAAATTGTGCAAAATGCATAAAGTGTGCAGTAGGGGAAAAAAGTTATTGTGATGTTTTCAGTTATCATGATCTTAAATTTTAAATGGAAACATAAACAGGTTAAAATTCATATTAAATGGCATGCCATTTTAAATCAGTGTTTTTATTTCAAATACTGGTCTTCAAAAATAATATCCTTTCACAAGACAACAAAATTACATTTATCTGGTAGATTTATAAATTTACTGACTCTGCTTCTCAGAAATTTCTGGATAGGAAGACTTCTTTATAATCTCGGGCTGAAGAGTTTTTGTACTTACTGTCCAAATTTTCAAGCAAAATGGTAAACTCCTGAAAGAGTCTGAATGAGTGATTTGTGCCCATGATAAAGTGATGACGCTGTGCAATGGCACTCATGGGATTGACTAAAATCCTGAAAAAGTTTGGTTTATATGGGACCATACTTTGTATTATTAACTACATTATCAGTGCTTAACTTCTTTTTGTTGATATAAGGCTGCTGTATCATTATTAATCCCTCTTAACACAACATTAACTCATTCAGTTGGCATTAAAACAGTGCTTTTAGTGACATGTAATCACCACCAGAATTGTCCTTAAATCATAGGAATTTTTTTTCTTGAAGCTTGCCTTTGAGATCAGTTAATTCCAAAGCAAAACCAGTTTTTTTAACTTTTTCATCTGCAGAGATATCTTTTTCTCAATAAAATAGTTTCCATCCAGCAAAGAGAATGGAAATAGAACTTTATAAATTCAGAGGTAACAGAAGAGAGAGAAAAGAGGGCTGACATTTCAGCAACATATTAAATGTATTGTATCTGTAATAAAATGTAAAATGTCAAGAAAGCCAGCCTATTTGTTTAGATAGAAATGTAGAACAAATAGTATTAAAGGGAAATAGAATCAAATTAAATAAAAGAAATTATATTAAGATTTGAAAATAATTGTATTTATTTTAATGCAAATTAGGTTGATGCTACAGCTGGATCTTACATTTTAAAAAAATAAAGGACTAACATTGAATAAACAGGATTTAAAAACTCACACTGTGAAAAAGTTTTCATTTTGTCTGCAATATTTTCATCCTAAAATTGCCTTAACTTCTTGGAATTTTATTGCTTGTTTCCAAGGAAGCTTAAAAAAAAAAAAAACATCTATCCAAAAACTAAGGTTTGTGAAGCACCACTGAGGCAGATATTGCTGTGGTTATAGACACTATATTGAAACAGAAAACTTTTTATGCCATGCAAGGACTCTAACTATGGTTATCATGTAAATGGAAACTAAAAGAAGGAATGGGAAGAGGAAGGGGAAGAGGGAGGAAGGAAGGAAGGAAGGAAGGAAGGAAGGAAGGAAGGAAGAAGGAAGGAAGGAAGGAAGGAGGAAGGAAGGAAGGAAGGAAGGAGAGGAAGGAGAAGGAAGGAAGGAAGGAGGAAGGAGGAAGGAAGGAAGGAAATAGGGAGCAAGGGAGAAATTAAGGGAGAAAAAAAAAGAAAACTGAAGAGAATTTACTATGGAAACCTATTCATAAATCTGTGTTTTCTGGGGGGACATTCTATCTACGTCCTCAAAACTCAGTACATTTATTCCCCATGGAGGAAGCTGGTCCAGTGATTTTCCTCTGTGCCTTTGCACTATTTTTTTCCTTTGATAGCTGTTCTGTGTATTCTGCTGCCCTGTGCCTGAAAAAACCACTTTTTTCCTCTGCTGCAATTTCATCTCGATAATGTTATTTGTACCCTCAGTGCAATATACAGTTTATCTTCTTGTACCGATGATTTTGAGAACTCCAAATATGTACATTAAACTACTGCAACGTTTGAATAAAGTTTTACAAGGACAGATTGACTTTCAGGATAGCACAAGTCAATGAGTTTCAATCTTCATTTATTTGAATGGTCCCTGCCATTCCATGTCTCTTTATTATACTTGGGTCAGCAATTTTATCCCCTGCTTTAGAATTGAATTTGCCTGTAATCAGAGATTGCTGAATAAAGTTTTCTCTAGTGTAACTCCACCGGAGAGCACTTACACGAAGAATTAATTTGGCTTAGAATATCTGGCATAAGACCAACACACCACCGTAGCTTCTCTAGGCCTCTTTATTTTCATTATCTTTGGCTACTCTGCTTGGTACTTAAACTTGAGTAGTGGTCAGATTTATTTGAGATCTTTAGAGAGGGTCTAGAATAAACTTGACACAGCATAAATTATTTCCTAAAATGTGGTGCTTTTCACTCAGATCTGTCTAACACCTTCACACGCGGCCAAAACTGAGAATCCTGAGCAGGAGATAGGAGCTGAAGGTATAAAACATACATCACAATTAAGGAAATGAGAATGATTGCTTATTTTAAACCTGGAGAACCAAATGCATGGTGTAATGTGAGCTTTTTTTTGCAACAAGTTATGAAATGCACAATGTCACATTCTGTTAATAAGTGCCAAAAATGGTTGCAGATTTGACCCTTGCATGGTGAAATTCCACTTCACCATAGACTTGGCTATTCTACATAACAACATAACTATTATATTCCCTCTCCTTCTCTGCTGGCATCACTAGGAACTCTAAAAAGAATTGTTGTTGTTCGGCTACTTTTCTGTGCCTTATGCAAAACATAACATTCATATTTTTTTCCATTGACAAGGAAAGTCCCATAGTGGTTAGTTATGTCTCTGATATTTGTCCTTAATTTTGAAATGAAGAATCATCTGTAGGAGAGTTAGAAAAGACAACAAATTGCTACTTTTTGTTTTGTATTGCTTCATATAGAGATACTAATTTTGGGCTTTCCTTGGTCACTGTAAAGGCCTTTTAGATTTTTTTCCAATTTGATATATGAAGGCATCTTTTCTCTACTGGTACAAAAATATGGGTGCTTTTTGTTTCCTTTTTCCTATCACATCATCCAAAGCTCCAGAATAGGTCATATCAGGCTGAATTAGCTAAATGATATTAAAAATCTCAGACTTATCTGGTCCATTCATGAGCTCATATTTAGGGAAACAAAACCCCCCAGATTCTTAAGTCAGAAAGGAATTAATCTCTGGGTTAGAGTAGCCATCTGCATGATTTTGGAATTTCATTCTAGCCTGTTCCTCCTGTTACAGGAAAGTCAAATTTTGGCAGTTACTCTAGTATCTTATATCACTCTCTCTCATTTGAGAAGCACGTTGTAGCTGCAGCTCTTGTTTTGTGGGTTTTATTTTTTTCCCCCAAGTATACAATTTTCCCCAAGTATACAATTATTATAGAATATCAGTGACATTACTATAGTGCCCGGATCTGTTGTAGCAGACTCAAGACAGAGAGCCCTGCTAAGTTATTATATTCTTGAGAGATTTTCCTTTCATTCCAGCAGTACTGGTTATTTGCTCTTCCTCTGTGTGCTGATAGTGGATCCATGTTCCTGCTGCCTCTGAAACAGCTCCCTTTTGGATATGTGTATGATGTCAGAAAACTGTGATGAATGATTTCCAGTCATATTGTGCAAACTCTCCCTCAGTATTAGGCTGTAGAATATTTAAACATGACACCTTACAAAGCCAATCAAATACAGAATCACAGACTGACTTATTTGATAAATGTTCAAATTCATCAAGTAATTTCTATAAATAGCTTACATCTGGTTAAGTCTTAGCAAAAGCAATTTGCTGAATATACTGTAAAATTAACGCAAAACAGGAGTGAGACAAATCATGTCAAACATCCTGTGGCATTCCTGGTGAGCTTGAGGTTTGTACCAAATGCCTTGCTAGCCTATCACAAGCCATTTGTAGGATGAAAGTGCTTCTTCAGACTGAGATGGGCTGGAGAGTGAAAAGGAGGTGATCATTTATTACTTCCTGAAGAAGACAACAATCTTCTTCAGTGAGAAGAGCAGCGACTAGGTAGGACCTTTGCTGTCTGACACAAATATTTGACGGAAGATCTGAGGTGGTGTCCAGAGGTCATATTTCCTGCTGCTGGCTTGCTAAAAATGGTCATGGTTCCTCCTGGGGGCCATTACACCCAGAGATTTGTCTCTAAAGTGGAAAGCTTTCCAGAAGCTGATAATATCAGTGGAGAAAAAGCAAAAATTTCCCCATGGAAAAGTGGGTGTGTGACAGTGTGGATTCAGTCCCAATCTCACACACAAAAAGTGCAGTGACCTGCTGGGCAATAATACCTTGATAGAAGATTGAGTAATTTCATAAAAAAGACAAGAGCAAATCTGTTTTGGCAGACACAATACATATTCCTGCGGAAGACATATCAATAGGGATTAGATAAGCTTTGTAGTTTACCTTTTGCATGCAGTAGAGCACAGGAACTTAATTTTTTTTTTTTTAATGAATTATTAATACACTTTATATTTGCGTAAAGGAGGTTCATTGTATTTTACTCTACATTTTGTTTAATTAGTGCAGAAATCTTTCTTTCATGGTTATTTTTCTTTCATAATTGTTTGTGGGTGTGACCAAACTTCCCTTCACTTTTGAAGAAAACCACTTGCACATAAGAAATAATATATTATTTGGGTTTGAGTATGTATGAATGTGTGTGGATGGTTGTTCTTTTGCCCCTCTTTGTGGAAATTATATATACAAACACCCTGTGAGTAGCAAACAGTGGCCACTTTGAGACTTACAGTATAATTTTGGGAAAAGGATTTAAATTTGTAACTCAAGGACCTCTAAAATAGCAAACAATTATCCACCCTGTCTACAACAGTAAAGGTGCATAATATAGCAATGTGATTTAAAAATTGATCTTAGCTCCACTCAGCCGAGCATAAAGGAAAATATATGACCTGCTGAGGAGACATAGCAAGCCTGAAGCATACAGTATATCACTGCCAAAAGTTAGAAAAGTCTTTAAAAGACCTTGCTACTATGAGTCAAGTTTTCCATCTGATACAAATTTCTATGGAAACCCTCATCTGACCTTGAAAAACTTATGTTGTAGTCAGCGATCACGTCAAACCAGCAGTGCAATACAATACAACATTCTACAATATTCTGAAACTTTTGCTATATGAATGTTTTAAGAAGTGCCTGTTCCTGATTCAGCTGGAGAAGCTGAAAAACTTTCTGTGGCAGAGTCATAGGATTCCACAGGGTTGTTTTAGGCTATCCCTGTTTCAGACTGCTAGGCTCTGCTAGCCCTAGACAGCTCATATCTCTAAGCAAAGTGTAAAAGACAGAATATACGGAAGATCTTAGCCATTTGAAATACCCAGTAAAGCAACTAAAATGTGGTAAAAAAATTCTGAACTCCCTTCTCAGTGGCAGAGCTCAGGATTCCAAAATACTGCTGAACAACTGCCTCAAAATTTGTCCCAAGGGGACTAATATGTTCTTGCAGCTTGAAATTTAAAAGTGCAGATGTGCTTCTGCATTTGACAAATGGAAAAGACTTTAGGCATAACTTCAGCACAAGAAATTAAAGCTAAATTGCTTTCCATGTCACTTGCCACCAGCTCTGACATCATACAGTCAGTTTCTGCGTGATGGCTGATGCGTATTTGTTAAATTATGATACCCTGACAGCATCTCCCATGCTGCCATTCAGTTTCCCTGAAGCTATTGTGTGCTGGTGGGTTCTTCTAAAAAGCTGATAAAAGCAGAGCACCTCACTGCTGAGTGAATTGCCAGCTGGCATCAGTTCCAAACACAACAACAAAAAAGAGGGTTGGGTTCATTCCTGGCAGGCACACGGAAAATGTTCAACAGATCGTTACCTCACATCAGGCAGCAAAATTTCATCTTCATTCAATTCCAGTGATATTTGAGTTCTGTCACAAAAAGCACATGAAAAATTTTTGCATCTGCCACACTGCCCGTGCTGCTCTGACTATAAGCTTTAATAATGCAATAGAAAGCAATGAAAATAATTAACAAAAGAAATAGAAAAAAGGTATAAATTTATAATCCTATACTTTCCTGCTCATGGTCACTGGGGATGCCACAGTTTATCACTAGTTATATGAAAGAGAAAAGTGTTGAATGGGTTTTTCAGTAAGCAAAGGATAAATCCTTAGCAGTTCAGAATTTTGATGGAATTTGTTCAAAACAGTGTGATCCTTATATTTTTTATTCCATTTATGAATATGATTATGAATGTGATTATTTTATTATTTCTTTTCTATTTTTAAGGAGGTAAGACGCCATCTTTTTTGTCTTCAAGGAAATTGTGTCGATTGTCATTTGCTCTTAAAATATCCCAAATTTTTGTGACTTTTGTGAACACAAAAGGATCATAACCTACAGCTGGCAAAGACTGCATATGAGTTAAATACCCTATGAAGTCAACATGGTAGGAGAACCAAGTTGTCCCTGGCACAGCTGTGAAAATCACTACCATACCATTTCTTTCTTTTTCTGCATATTCTCTGCCAGAGAGGGATTGGAGGGAATATTTCCTCATCTACACCGTCACTACTGAAAGTAAGGAATCTGTGATGAAGTCCATATTTAATCAGCTGAAATCAGACCAAAGCTCATACCATGTGGCAGAAAGTCTACAAAAGGCTCCATAATTTCCAAAGACCAGTTTAACTTTATTAACTGTGAACTATTGCATCTATGCAACTGTGGATTAACATGAACAGTAGTTTATATAAGTTATGATTTTTCTGTAATTTTCTTGTGGCTCCACAAGTGCAACTGGAATAAGACTTAGGCACCATTTTACCGCTTTGGAATCTTAAAACAAGTTTATTAATTTAGTCCCTACTGCTTTGCAGTTTAACCTAGCAGCCTAAGGGCTCTGGATTTACCTCTGAAGCAGAATAACAAGAATCACGTTATAAAAGATTGAAAGTGATAGTGTCTTTTTCTCCCTTGAGAGCTGCTGTTTGACTTCAGATGCTGAAAATTGGTAAATACTTCGTGCAAGTTTTCTTTCTTATATCGAAGGAGACTGTGTCACTTTGGTCATTTTTTTGTATGTACCTATCCCAGAAGTTTGTTCTGCTACTCATTCTTTGAAGGAAAATATTTCACTGTATATTAAAGTGGGCTTAATATCATAGCCATTTTTCAAGAGAAAAAAAGCCCCTCTCCCCTTCCTTTCTTCAGCACTGAATGGTCTCTCCTTTGCATTGATGTGGAGATGGTGAGGGTTTCCTTGATTTCAAATCCTTAAACGAATTTTAAAAAAACAGTGGTTCTGCTTATGAGCTCACTACCAAGTAAAAAAAAAATTCTAAATTTAAATGAAAATTTAAATCCTGTTATTCCCTGATTTTGAACAGAGGTCAGAGAAAATTCCTTCTTAATGTAAGCCAAAGTGACTTACAGTCTGACAACTGATTAAGAAAAATAGCAAAATTGGAAGATGTGCTCTTAAAGCACCCTAAAAAGAATTTGCGGAAAGCTCTACATAACTTAGGAAGACAGCACCAGAACAGTTATGAAGAAATTACTTTTTGAACTTTTAAAGCCAAATAGATTGCATAATATTCTACCTATGATATTAGCACATCCTGTTGTTAGCACAACAGTCTCTGGTCTATACTGGGTATACCTAAAAATGTGGAAGATCTACTACATTGCCTGTTAACTTTTTAAAGATTTATATCAAAGAAACACAGAAAACATGCACATTCAAAACCCTAGAAGTCAAAACCCTTTTAATTTTGTTCACAGTTTACTTTTCCAATTTGATCAGTTCTCTTTGGGAATAGTTTGGAGTCCTTCTTTGGATAGGTTGCTGGAGAAAAGTACTTGTTTGACATTGTAAGGGGTCATTTCCATGTGGGAAGCTGTGCTGGAGCCGTTCCAGGTGTTCAGAAGGCTGAGTGTACAGGAGTGAGTTAAATGAGAATAACCTGTCAATATAATGTGAACACCAGAATTTTCAACTGCTTTGAGATTTAGTACTCATGAATTATGAAGGACATAGATAACTTGGCTTAGTGCTGGTGGTTCTGCAGAGCTGTGGATGTGGGAAAGGCACATCTGTGGGGTCCTCACCTCGACCAGTTCCATGTGGCATCCTTACTTCATGCAGCTGAATGTGAATTTTGGTGTGAGCTTTCCCAGGAGTGGTTTCAAGGTGAGGGATTCTCTCATGCTAAGAGGCTAATTCAAATCCCAGCAGATACCCATGCAAGAGATCTCACTGATATTGAAGTGAAAATGGAGTAAGAAGAGATTCCATTTCATGGCTATGTTGCTGCTGTTCTGGTCCCTTTTCATTATCATTCATGTTGTTGCTGCATCCTCATTATTTCCTCCTTTTTTGTGGTTTACTGACCACATGAGTGCACTTCTGCCGCTCCTCTGGAGCAGCTGAGCTGAAAAGCAGCAGGGCTCTCCCATTTTCACCCCTGAAATATCCCACCCTGCTTTTTCAGTTGGTAATTAATTGAGTTCTGAAAGCCACTTCAGTGATTGCCATCCCAGGAAAGGAAAACAGGAGGGTTTTTCATGTATGCAGCTGGACTGCTCAGATGGAGGGGAAATACAGAAATGACCCACACACCCATGGGGTTCATCATCCAGATGACACCACAAGGGAGGCAGTGAGAGCTGTCTCATCCTGGGAGCACACAGCTACTGCATTTCAGAGGCTTCTCACAGGTGTCTGAGGCCTTTTTACATTTCAGTTCCTACTGGGAATGTCAATCTGCTTCTGATTTGGGGGGCTGAAGGGTATGTTGGGGCGTTTGTTTGTTTTTTTTTTTTATTTTATGTATTTTCAGATAAACTATGAACCCGGAAAAACCTGAAAATCCTTTGAAATTGCTGCACACCATGCAAGCTGTGTTGGTATGTTGGGGAAGTAAGGAGGAAGGAAGGAAAAGCGAAGGAAGGAAGGAAGCGAAGGAAGGAAGGAAGGAAGGAAGGAAGGAAGAAGGAAGGAAGGAAGGAAGGGAGGAAGGAAGGAAGGAAGGATTTTATTTGATTCGTATGGTTTTGAACACACCACCTGCCTTCTTCATTAATTAAAATGTTTTATCTGCATAAGTTTTGTACAGCTAAGGTGATGAAATTGTTGTGGTTGTGATGTACCAGTATTTGATGTGAACAGGTGAAGTAGCTGTTCTGCTATTTTATTTATGCTGTTAAAAGTTGACATTTATAGTGCAGAATTCTGCATTGTCATATCTGTAATCTGATTCTGTAGGTTTTTGGGTTTTGTCCAGTATGCTAGCATGGGACTGAAATGTTGTTTCTGACAGATGAAAAGGATGTTCATTTCTAACAATGAAGAGTTAAGCCATTTTTATTCACCCTGGAGCTCAGCGTTGGCAAAATGACACCACACAAAAACAAATGTAGTGTGAACGTCACTAGATGATGAACCAATCCACAATTTTAACTATTTAAAGGCTGATGAATGAGGAATGCATGGAGAACGCAGCTATAGCTGCTTTCACGCTGTAACACTGGGGGCTCTGCATTACCAGATTCATAACAGGTGGCCCACAAAGTTTAGGCAAACAAACCTAATTTTACTCCTTCTATTTAATTTATGTTGCAATGGATCTGGCAGGTAACTTAATGTGATGTCAGTGCTGAGGAAGAAAGGGACATAAACCAGAAACCTACTCTTCTGTGACTCTGTTTTGCTTTGCTTTGTTTGTTTGCTTGTTTTTCTGGTAGATTCATTGTCTTAATGAACAAAAAGGTCAAGACTTATTCTACCCAAAAGAACAACCATTAGTGTTGGAAAAATACAACCATTTCTTCTGACCATGACTGATTGCACTTTTGAGAACAAAGTGGTACTTTAAAGGCATTTAAGTGAATTAGTTGCCAGTTTCCCACTGACAGAGATAGCTTATTTCTAAGAAGACTTTTGAAAATTTCACTCTCAGCAGAGAAGCAGTTCTGAGAAAAAAACAGTACAATAGCCCCCCAAACCAGTCAGAACTGGGCTTTGAGCTTGACCCAAGACTGTAACCCATAGCACACCTCCAAAATAGAGACACGTGGGTAGAATGATATTAAACAAAGGCAAGAAAACTATGTGACAGTTGTTCAGCAGACAGTTAATTCAATTTCATATGTGGAGATTTTGACATTTGGGGCAGTTTTTCTGTGGGAAGAAAACCACATCTTCAGAAACAGCTCATTCCAGGGAACTGGAGAGGGGCATATAAAAATACCACATACCCACCCCACCCCATGCACACACAGTTTCCCCCAAAGAGGCCCAAGAATGCCTCATCTCTTCAGCATAAATAGAAGCGCTGGTGAGCAAAGCAGACTGTGACCACCTTGGAGACACTGAAATCCATGCAGCTGTGCTAACATTGCAATGCAAATCAATTCTGATGATCAATAGCAGTGTCCTCTATCCAAAACCTTTGTAAAGGCTAATGGAAATGTTGGATGCACTCACTTAACTGGCCACCAACTTACAGAAGATAGACTGTCTTCAGTTCTCGATTCTTTTGATTAACAGCCTCTAAGAATACAATAATTTTTGTAACAGCTGATTTTCCCCTTGAGGCCCTACTCTGGTTTAATTTTGTTTTAAGCATGGGAATTTCAGTAAACTTAACTGATAAGTGGATATGCAATTTGAAAATAAGTTCAAAATAATTTCTTCTTTCCCAGATGCATGCACGGTCAATGAATACACATACTCTTCTCCAAAGTATATGTGCTCCTTTCATACAATATACATAGTATGGGACCACTAATATGAGTAGTTTGTTGCATTCTTCACCTGTTCTTTTCTCTAGGATGAAAAAACTCAACTGTCCTGGCCTTTCTCTATAGGAGATGTTCCTTCCCTCTAATCATCCTGGTGTCCCTCCTCTGGACGCACTCCAACAGATCTCTCCAGTGTTGGGATCCCCGTGCTGGGTGCAGTGTTCCATGAGAGGTCTCAGCAGAGCAGAGCAGAGGGGCACAATCCCCTCCCTCCCTGCTGCCCACGCTGCTTGGATGCAGCCCAGGACACGTTTGTCTCTCTGGGCGCAGTTGCC
>CM019236.1:49650467-49669372 GCA_009741485.1 Malurus cyaneus samueli | reverse complement strand
TACAAACATTCTTCTTTGGAGAGTGGATCTGCAGGTTCAAGTGTTTTGTGAGATCTCTGGGTTTGTGTGGGTTTTTTTTTTTTGTTGTTTTGGGGGAGTTTTTATAACTGTTAACAGTTACTTTTCTGATATATTTTGAGAACAATTAAAAAACAATTAATGCCACCTTCTCAATCCTGCCCTCTACTTGCAACGATAGGTGCAGAAGACACAGAAGGGCCATTGGGAAAATCTAAGTGTTTATCTTTACTTCCATGGGTCACCTCCATCTGCAGTTAGAAAATTGAAATATCCATAACATCGCTTCCAATGTTATACTTGGTTTTTTAAATAAAACAAGCAAAACCCCAAACTAAACAAAACCACAATAAAAGCCATGTACACACCCTTTCTCAGGGTTGGTTAACATTGATTTTTACATTATCTGTAACTTATTAACCTCCATTTAATTTCTAATCTTCTTTAATCTCTTTAACTTCTTCAAGCCTCTCCTTAGAGAAGGCCAAGCACACCATGAGTAGTTCGGGTACAAAAAGGGTTCACAGCCATCTCTGGTTCTGCATCTGGCCTTCACTGACAAAATACCATAAGGGGAAAGGAGAAAGAGAGAAAAGCTTCATGAATTCCGTGTATTTAGAGTTTTACCAATCAAAGGTAGTAATTGCATCCTTCAATTACTCACATGGGCTAGAATGCCTTAAAATTGTGATAATGACAATAAAAATTAATAATAATATTAATAATAATGCTGCAAAATCTGGAATTACAAAATATGCCTGGAGCAGATAACTGTACCTACTTGTCTGTGCTCTAGGGCTTTGCTGAATGAGGATCACCTGAAGTTTTCTTCTGATTTTGAAAACTACACATCAGATAAATGAAAGCAAATGTCTCTTTCTTGATGTCCCATCATTTCATGTGTCCACGTAGAAGTTCTCAGCTATGTGGGATTAAATAGTAATTCAGCAGAAAACAGTTCCTCAGGCATGTGTGTGTGGCTCTTCTGGGAACAGAATATTTGCAAACTCATGTGTACAGACACACAGGTAAAACTCACAGGCAGGAATGACTAATGTGGACTACTCCCTCCAAAGACATTCTGGTGCATTTTTCGTGATCACTGCATGACTGTGGCCCTTCTGAAATCCTCACAAATTAAGCAGAATAAAACTGAGAAAATCTTAAACTGACTTTTAACAGTGTACCCTACAGGAATGCAGGAATCAAGTATCACAAAGAGTAACAGAGAATAAAAATTTATATTTGAAGAAATCATCGTCTAAGTTAAATAAAAAAAAAAAATCAGTTATATCACACCTCTTCATTAAGATAGATTATCCCTTTCCATGAGATTAAAGACAAAAAGAGGACGAAAAAGAGTCAAAATGGAAAGGAAGAAACAAAGAATAAGACAAGAGGAGTGTTTATTGCAAGAATTCTTACACATAATTTAGTAGTTCAAATTAATTTGTTTTAAAAGAAAAAAAGTTTTAGGATGGAAACATGGAAAGCAAACCTCAGGAATTATCTTGAACATGACTGGGAAAATATATACTTGGAATTACATATAAAAAAGGCTTTGTTCCACATTTATATTCCACATTTCTTCCTTCTGTCTTATGCAAAGCCTTCCTTTGCCTGGCATATTCCCTTTGAGTTTTCTGGTGGAATCCTCGTGCGGACACATACGTGTAATTTGCGTCTGACATGGTGGAAGTGTGTGCGTTTCCTGACCGCAACACCAAGTCTACTTGTTCCCCGTTGCCCATGCCAAACTAAGAATGCTCACAACAGCACTAACGACACACATGTGTAAGCTGGAATGATGAGATACGCAATCATCTGTCCTGCTTTTCTGCAATTGTATCCTTCAGTTCTAGACCACCTCAGCTCGACCTGCTGGCCTCTTATCTGGATTATACTCCGCGAGCACTTAAAGATCTTGATTCGAATCGCATCTTGCGAATGCGTTCTCTTTTGCCATTCTTTTTTTTCTCCCTCTGTGTGATTTGGGTTTTTTTTTGCAAAACCCCAGTGAATGCTTCGAGTGGTATGGGAACCTGGTATACCGCGCTCATGCTACGCAATGACGCTTGGCCTAGTAGCTCTCGATTGTATGTGAAAACCCTCGTAAATACGTTCATCCACGCCCTATACTGACTGGGGATGTTGGTGGTATAAGTATCTGAGTGTAGAAATGCCTCTTTTCGCAGTGTGTCACCTGCGTGCCAAGGACGCGCCTCTCCCTTTCACGCCTGTCATGCGAATAGAGAGCTGGAAGCACGCAGAAGTCTGTGCGTCCGCTGAGACAAACTGGCACCATCTCGAAGTGACCATGTGCTATCGAGGCCCTCGCCGTGTGTACATATTCAAGCAGCCTATTGTTGACAACAGGTAGTGGAGTGTATAGGTGCAAGATTATTTGAGCGCGGATGGAACTGGTGTGTTCAGGTGCTCCATAGAGGTGATGGAGCACTCTGTGTTGTGCAGAACTACCACTTGAACCTCCTGAGGAGCCGGAGAAGAAATTGCGTTCCTGAAAAACAGATTATGGATAAATAGTTTCCTTACCACTTTTGGTCTCATAGTTTACTTATACCAGGTGTCCGTGGTTTAACATTTCTGCTACCCTATACTTGAAGTCATGTTCCCAAAATGTGGCAAAATAGGGATGCCGAAGAGGTGTGTTCCTATATAGGATGAGTCCTAGTTTTAGACAGAGATATATGGCCACTAATAAATAGACAGCCAGAGGTGGGCATAGGATGCTGAATTGGGGCCAATGGATGACTCTTTTTTTGTGTCTTCCTCCTCTCCAATTCTGCGTCTGAGCGAATACCCATCCTTTGCAGCATTAGGGGGTGAATTGGTGTGTCTCTGGTGTGGTGTGTTACGTACCAAGACCCTGTGCTATGCAACACATAACCATAGTCCTGACGGACCCTTCAGACTTCTATCTACAACTTGTAATATTCCAATTTACTGCTCTTTAACTAGCTAACACCTCTCTATGCCACCATGATCAATACTGGATCTCGCGTTCTATTCTCTGACATAACTCCCGCGCCTATCCCTAGTGGTAGTCTAGATAGATATAGAGAAGAATACAAACTAACCGAAAGAACTTCTAGAAAATGAGTTTGTTAGATAAACCTCAAGTATGCAGAGACTGAATAGGAAAATATACAATGTCGCAACTTGTGGGTGATTTTTCAAATGGTGGATCAGCTGGTGATGGCTGGCACTCAGAGCGGCCGTCTCCGTGTCAATGTCTAGCTGCTCCGGGTCTCCACATTCGGAAAATTCATGCTCCCCTATATGAGGCGCGGATTATAGAGGACCATCAAAAATCTGACCATATTCATTATCCATTGTATGATCTAGGTGCATATCTCAATAGTTTGTGGAAGATATATAGAGTCAATAGTGAGGCCTGTCGAGCACTCTCTTATTCGGTGGTAGCTGTAAGAAGATTCAGGGTGTTATGCTGCAACATCAGCCCCATAGGGTCCATAGTCGTTCAGAGCCAAGCGAATCCGAGACCTCACCCACCTGCAGCGTTCCTACATTTTCCCATGTCGCTCGAGGATAGCAGTGGCTAAGGTAATGAGTGCGCTCTGTGCAAGTGCGTGTGTCATGTGATAGTATACTACGTGAAGGATAGACTCGGAGCAACAGAAGGCGTGCAGGCTACGGAGCCCCGAAAGGCTTAGTAGGGTTACGCTGGCTGACCGCACAGTCAATGTGGGAGCGGAATGGCGCTCTGTTGCCCTTCCCGCAACCTCTACCTCATAGCACTACAGCAGTCTACAAGCTAGCCAATCAAATAGAGCCATCAATGTCCACCTTCCAACAGAGAGCATGCCACTAATAATGAGAAATGATATATATGTAATAATGGAAATTTACAGGACCAAGACTCTTTTTTTTGCTGCAAGGAGCCTTGAACAAAGCAGCTGACTTTTGAGGAGATTAACATAGACACTATTAGGCTTAGCATGCTAGGAGGGTACAAATCAGACAAGATTGTTCAAAAATTATTATAGAGGAGTTGCTGCAGTGAGTTAGAAATGCTAAAGATTTAGGATAAGGAACTAAGCTTTATGCATGGGATGCTTTTTTTTCTCACTCAGATTTTTCTGTTTGGCAGAGACAGTTAAAATTATGTGCCATGGGTTTGCAAAGAGAGATACAAAAATAGAACTTTGAGCAAAGATAAAGCATTCTAGTTCTGTAGTATTCTTAGAGGGTACATCAGATACATCATCGACAGATTATTTTGTTATAATGTTATTTATGATCTGCTTTAATTCTGAGATTTTTAATTCAGATGTTGCAAATAAGTCTTTTTTTTTTTTGGTTTAACATGACTTGCATAGACTTTTATGCAAGTAGATCAATGTATGCAAACACCATTTCTGATTAGGGGAAGAAAAAGGTAGAGAAACTAGGCAATGAAGGGAGGTTATGAAAGCCTATTCTTAAAATTAAAGGTCGGAAGTCCAGGATTATTGCAGTTGTGTATGTAGCGTTAGGACCATCTTTCTAAACTTTAAGAGCAAAATAAAAAAAAACATAAACAAACCTAAAAGGTCTTTTTTTAACTGGCCCTAAAGATGACTAGATAACAAGGTCATAGTAATGGTATATTTCTGAGATCATTGAAGCTTTTGCATTTGAAAGAGGATTAGGACAGGGAAAAGATAGTATTTATAAGGAGTCACAGGAAAGGTAAAAAAGAATTTGGGAATGAGACAGCAAAAGACAGACTGTCTAGATGAAGAACCTGGTTCTTTGTTTATTCTCTCACTAAGGATCTTGCCAACTTCCAATGCGATTCTTTTGGTTTTCATCCATTCAACAGAATCAAAATATGAGAGCACTGGTGGAGAAAAAGTTACAAGTGAGAATACTGTCTGGCTTTTTACAGAGGTAGTATTGCACTACGATAAGCTTTCTCTGACAAGATTCTGTGGTTTAAGAGCTTGGAAACTGATGGCATATAAACTTCACATGTAAAAATTATTGATATGATATGATAGCTCTTTTCAGAACACTGTCCAAATTAGAATATCAATATGTAATAACTTTTGAAGCAACAGAAGGCTGTAAGAACTGTCTTAGTGTTGTGTGTTGACTCTGGTACTACTTCTCTACTGCTACCTTCAAAACTAGTAAGTAATTAGGCACATGATTTGCTTTTGTACTCCCGCTCTGGGTAGCCACACCTGTGTATATTGTATTAATATTTGATTGTAATACTTGCTGTACTACAATTTCTTTTGTGAAGAGTTGTGGGTTCACTGACCAGGTTAATGCACTGCGATGGACAGCACAGACCACAGTTTAGCAAGACTGTACAGACCAGCTTTTTACTATGGTTTTATATCATTGTCAAAGTCACATTCCATTGGATCTGTCTTAATTGACAAAAGGAAATCAAGGGTTTTCTGGACAGTAAACAGAGTCCTTGAATATGAAGTTGTAGTCACATTATCAAGATTCTACATGAATTCTGCATACCTTGGCAATATTAGTCAGTGGCATCTCTACAATTTCTTATTTTGGGTAATCCTGGAGCCTGAAGCCCGGTGGAATGTTACTGTTCTGATGCATCATGGTGATACTCTTGGTGCTGTCTGAATACCTCTCCCAGGGGTTGATCCAACCCAAACAACAAATCTTGGAGAGTAGGATCTGCAGGTTTCAAGTTTTTGTGAGATCTCTGGGTTTGTGTGGGTTTTTTTTTTTTGTTGTTTTGGGGATGTTTTTATAACTGTTAACAGTTACTTTTCTGATATATTTGAGAACAATTAAAAAAACATTAATGCCACCTTCTCAATCCTGCCCTCTACTTGCACGATAGGTGCAGAAGACACAGAAGGGCCATTGGAGAAAATCTAAGTGTTTATCTTTACTTCCATGGGTCACCTCCATCTGCAGTTAGAAAATTGAAATCATAACATCGCTTCCAATGTTATACTTGGTTTTTTAAATAAAACAACAAAAACCCAAACTAAACAAAACCACAATAAAAGCCATGTACACACCCTTTCTCAGGGTTGGTTAACATTGATTTTTACATATCTGTAACTTATTAACTCCATTTAATTTCTAATCTTCTTTAATCTCTTTAACTCTTTCAAGCCTCTCCTTAGAGAAGGCCAAGCACACCATGAGTAGTTCGGGTACAAAAAGGGTTCACAGCCATCTCTGGTTCTGCGATATGATTAGCTCTTTTCAGAACAACTGTTTCCATAAATTAGAATATCTAATTGTAATAACTTTTGAAGGCAACAGAAGGCTGTAAGAACTGTCTTAGTGTTGTGTTGTTGACTCTGGTACTACTTCTCTACTTGCTACCTTTCAGAAACTTAGTAAGTGAATTAGGCACATGATTTGCTTTTGTACTCCCGCTCTGGGTAGCCACCACCCCTGTGTATATTGATGAAATTAATTATTTGATTGTAACTATTGCTGTACTACAAAATTTCTTTTTGTGAAGAGCTGTGGAGTTCACTGAACCAGGTTAATGACACTGCATGGACAGCACAGACCACAGTTTAGCAAGACTGTACAGACAGCTCTTTTCACTATGGTTTATATCATTGTCAAGTCAACATTCCAATTTGGATTCTGTCTTAATGACAACAAAAGGAAATCAAGGGGTTTTCTGGACAGTAAACAGAGTCCTCTGAATATTGAAGGTGTAGTCACATTATCAAGATTTCTACATGAATTTCTGCATACCTTGGGCAATATCTAGCTTCAGTGGCATCTCTACCAATTTCTTTATTTTGGGGTAATCCTGGAAGCTTGAAGTGCCGGTGGAAATGTTAACTGTTCTGATGCATCATGGTGCTACTCTTGGTGCTGTCCTGAATACTCTCCAGGGTTTGACTCAAAACCCCAAATTTACCCTGAATGACTTAGGAAATCTTGGCACACACAGTCTAAGCAAGGTGCCCTGGAATAATTTGCTTAGACTTTATGTCTATTCAAAAAGTTGCAGTACAAACAGTTTGCATGACTTTTCTCCAGCTTAGGGTCAAGAGCAGTTTTTGTGGCCAAGCATGCTCTAAGAGGAGAAACCCAACAATTGAATAAATAAAGGTCAGCATTCCAAACTAGATTAAAACTTGTGGGTATATGAATCTTAATGATTTCATTCTCTAAAAGTTCAACCAAAGCTGCACCTTCAAATGCTTTTCTGAAGAAGATGATAGATGAAAGTCAAGAACTTCTTAGCATTTGTCATAAACTGCAATTCTTAATGAAATATTGTGCTACTGCAGGCTCCAAAAGCACTACAAGGTCTTGAGGAATATTGGATGTAGCACAGGAGCCCAAGCAGGTGTACCAGAGCCTAAGCATCCTTGAGAGACCTTCTGAGGGATACTGACTATTTGATGAGTCTAGGAGAATCTCTGTGTTCCCTCAGTTATTTATTTTTCAGTAACTGAATCAGGGTTCCCTTCTCTTCTACTTCTTACTCAGACTACGTGTGTTTATCTTTGCCCATTTTGTTGTCTCAAATGAATTATAATTCCATTACTCTAATTTATTTTCAATGAAATATATTACTGGTGTATCACTTCTAGCTGACACAGATTTAAAAAAAAATCAATATCCAAGTCAGCATGCCTACTGCCCATGATGGTATTTTTCAGTAATTTTGAGTTTTAATAAAGATCCTGTCTCACAGACTGTTATATTTAGTGTTAATATAATATGACTGGCACAGAAATACGAAATGGACTGTCCATATTCAGCAGTATTTTTTTGAAACCTCTGACTGAATCTGTAGGGGAAAGGAGGATTTTAAATGAATAAACATATTAACCATGTAACAGAAAAAACTTCAAAATGTGTGTACTTTGCATGAGATAAATGGACCAAATAAACTTATTTTAATATAAGTTTCTTCAGAGGGAGAAACTTGTCAGTGGCAAAAAAACCTCCAATATGGCTCATAGATCTACAGTGTTCCATGCATAAGGGCAGGATATCACTGAGGTGAATGGGGCACTTTAACCAAACGCCAAATACCAGATTTCTGAAAAAAGCATTTTGAGGTGACATGAAAATCATTGAATGATCTCATGTGCTTGAAAGGTATAAATATTGACTGAAGTACAGCCCAAAACATCTGAGTATTCATTGACAAATGGCAGCACGATCCTTGTGATCAGAAAAGTTGAATTTATGTATGGTCGTAATCTCATTACATTTGAAATGATTTATATCAAAGAAGCCAGGAGAAACTTAGGAAAGCATAATAGTGGAGGTCAGCTTGACATATTGCTCCCCAAATTTGGATTAAAAAGAGCTTCCTTTGCACAAAGTGAATTTTGTAGCCATAAAAAAGTACTCTGGTACTGCCACTGTAAAACACAAAATCTGGGTTTGCCATAAACAGTGATGGAAAACCCTCTCACTAATCATAACTTGGAAAGTGTTTTGCTTTAGGAACAGCAAAAGGATGGAACATTTTTCTATACACTAGATGAAATACAAACATAGACATACAGAGAGAATCAAAATGAAATTTTTCTTCATTACTGATTATTTCATTATTAGGATTTTTAGTTGGGTGGTTAGCTGGTTGGTTTGTTGGGGTTCTTTTTAGGGGGGTGGGAATGTTCATTTTATTTTGTTGTGGTTTTTGTTTGTTGATTTGTTTTACTTTGCTTTGCTTTGTTTTGTTTTTGTTTTGGTTGGCTGGCTGGTTGATTGGTTGGTTTAGTTTAGTTTGGCTAATTTTTCTTTTGATTACCTTGGTGCTTCAAAGAAAAATTTTAATGGAGAAAAACAGGGTCTAAACAGCACAGATAAAGTGTTGATTCTCAGTAATTTATTATTCAGAGACATGGCTGAAGGCATGATGCCATCCTGAGGGATTTCGATAAGCTCCAGAAGTGTACTCATGAAGTTTAAGAAGTTATGAAGTCTTAGAAGAAGTTTCTATGAGAATCAATTTCCCTGCCCCCCCCCCACATAGTTATTGTATATTCCTGAGCATAGAATGAAGCCACCATTACTGATGACAGCAATTAAGGTGCCAAAAGCAATTGTTTTAACAGTTAATTTTATTATTTGCATGATGCATCAGAAAGTGCCAGTACAAAGCCTGATTTCTACTCCTTGTGGCTACAAGGGACTAGAAAGGCAAAGGATTTTTGTATGGAAGAAGGATTTTTGACAGGCAGGATTTTCTAAGTCTTAGGATCAATATTTCTCATACCCCATAACTCTATAGTTTGACATAAAAATAGCATAACAATAAAAACCAAGCACTCTGTGGTTTAAAGTGGTTTAGAGCACTGTGAGCTCATGTTTCTAAAATTATAGGTGAATAAAAGACTAGGATCTGCAAATTCTGCAAATCATTTACTCCCATCCTCGTAAAAAGCCAGCACTAAATCCAGTGTCCGTAGTAAAATTTTAAAACTGTCTCTGGTCTTTCCAAGAGCCACTGAAGGAACCTGCAGCTGCCAAACTTCTCTCAGAAATATCTGTACTGAAACAACAGCATGCCACACCTAACTAGGAATCTCTTTACTGAAGGGAAGGGATGGCATAAACATTCTGTTATATCTATATATTCCTTTATTCTCATAAGGGATTCACAGTTCAATGACACCAAATATTGGCTTTCTATGGTTTCCAGACAGCTTATCTTGCCTGAAACATCCGGCCTGGACATATTCCCTTGTTGTAGTACTGTCAAATGAAGAAAATAAAACAACCTACAGTTACTTAGCACACAGCAGGTCAGGAGAAAAAAAAAAATTAATATATACCTGATACTTTATGTAAGGTCATACTTGTAAGTATGGCCTGTTTCTCCCTTGTGGTCTCATACATGTAGAGGTTTTATGTTTGGTCAACTAATAGTTTCCAAACTCTCTTTTCAGGCAAAACGGAAAAAATGGAGTGCATTTTTCATGTCAGAACATAAAGAATTAAGCTGTATCTAGGTGATGCTGACTTTCTTCGCTAATTAACTTTCTTTTTGAACGGTCTTTCTCTCACTACAGTAAAATTATCTGTGCTCCCTTTCATTATGCAGATCTAAGGCAGCAGAAGCTGGTCAGTGAGGCTACTCCAAAGATGCATCTGCTCTGGGCTGTGTCTCCACTGGCCCTGAGGGGCAATAGGGATGAAAACAGCTACCGAGCAGCAAAGTAAAAGATTTGGTGGAACAGGTACTTGTGGTTATTTCCATTATTTGTGAGGTAACGCTGTAGAGTCACTTTGCCTTAGAATTAGCAGATGAACAACTTAAAATGTGGTTTTAAACTGAGACATTGAGAGGCTTGTGCCAGCATTGTTTAGGGATGACCAAAACAGTCTACTGAGATTCTTTGTTTGTTTGATTCCTCTGATAGCCAGTGGCATAGCTGAGGTTAAAGTCCCTAGCCTCCCTGTGGCTGGCTCCTCACCACCCAACTTTGTAAAAATTGAACAAAACTAACTATGTAAGCTGTTTTTGTATTCAATTATTAAATGTATGTTTGTGACTGAAAGACATACATGTCTGAACTACAGATAGTTCCATTGTAAACTTCCCAAATAATGCTTCTTAAGGACTGCAAAGCCAATTAACAGCTGACACTATTGCAAGTCATAGTAAATTACTATGCGTTCATACTGTGGCATTTTTCTCACATATTGCTTTCTCAGCTGAATTAAGAAGAAGAATTTAGATGACCAGAAAAGAGAAAAAGCAAGTTCGTTTTGTCTGTGTTAGACAGTGGATTCTAGTTGGTGTTGTCAGACCACAAAATATGCACCTGTGTTGTTTACTTAAATAATAGATGATAGCTCAATTCAGACACATAAAAAGAAAAATAAATGAAAGAGATAGAAAAAAGAAGGCTGCAGGAGATTTCACTATGATTAAACCACAAAGAAATTGAGAGTATGTAAAATATTTGGTCCTGCCACTACATAAAAATGTCTTTCATGCCTTTAAAATGTCAGCCTGAATCTTTAAACTAAATTTAAATGTAACTTTTTAAGATTGTGAAATGCTTTGTTCCCCACTTTTTAGTTTTAGCAACTAGGATCACAATCTGAACTATGAAAATAGAATAAACAAGTTATGCAATGTACAACAAAACAATTTTAAACAGAATGAACATTCAGGTTCGAAGCTACCTTTAAACTTCAGGACAGTGGTTTTTTTTAAAAGAAAGCATATTTACTTAAACTCTTACCTCAGGTTTTGGAATTAATAGCCCTTTAGGTTTGGGAATCATTTATCCCCAGCAGCTTTCACTAAATTTTATTATCTCAGTGAAAGGCATAGGTGTGATTCATATGGCTAATTTATTTGCTCTGTAGATATCTTCTTATGAGGCACAAAACCACTGTGTAGGAGCTATACATTGCAGGCAGAATTTTTGGTTATTCTGGGTTTTGTCTAGTGCTTCCCTCACACTAAGAGGAATTCATAGCTCAGCTAACTGTGATTTCTTTTGGAATAAATTGATGTGGGAAGAGATTAAACTGAAAACGGTGTAGCCAGCAGTAATGTTGGATATAGTACTCTATCAGCATTTTCCAAACACACCCTTCCAATCAGCATCTTCCAGCCTGACTTCAACAGCCTTCCCTCTTTTTGTCTGTGGACTCTGGGCATGGTAACTTCTGCTCTGTGCTGCCTTACAGCAGCTCTGTGTTCCAGCTGCTCCAGAGCAAATGCAAGCAGCACATTTTGTAAGCTGCTATAGACAGCACATTTTATAAGCTATTACCATGGTAAGTCCAAATATTGCATTTTAAACTACTTAGTTTATAGACTGATAAATTATGCATGTATTAACTCACTTAACTCTATTAACATCTTAACACAGAACTAATGGAACAATTGAATTATTGATAAGCCACTTTGACAATGAAGTTATGGCTAGGAGCAACACAGCTCTGGGATACAAACTTGTGTTTCTGAATCCTGATTTTCAGCCTGCGAGATGTCTCTGCATAAGACAAGATCCTTAAGCACATGCTTAGCTTTGAGAAACTCTTCAGCACATGTTCAGGTAACTTCCAAAGCTGAGGCAGATCGTGGTCGGTGCAGTAAGGGAGAAAAAAGGGCTCCTGTAGGAACAGCACTGGTGATTCAATAGGTGGCATATCGACTGAATGATTCAGCTTAGTGCAAGATATTGAAGGGCTCGTTTTTCAGCTGAGATAAAAACTAGGGGTTCCAGATGATTCCTGATGTTTATAGGTTGTTTATAGGATGTTTATAGGATGTTTACATTTGAAGGTGTTGGTACTGAGAAAAAACACGTATCAGCTGGACTGTTTGATTCATACTGTTTCAGCCAGTGGACAGTTCCACAGCGTAGTGGGAACAATTGTATGGCCCTAAAGACGTTTCAGCTGTAGATGAAACAGGTCCCAAGCACAAACTGTGATTTAGCACAGAGAACAGTCCCAACAACAACTTTGCATGAAACTGCACTGATGTGGAGAGAATGCTGCCTGGAGGCCAGAGGTGTGGTCCAGAGGACCCTCCCACTGTTCCATTTGCTGCTGAGACACAACTCTTCAGGAGGGGAGATTTGTGATACAGCTGAATTCAACACTGTGCTCACACCACAGTCAGTGTGGGGCATTCCAGAGAATGCAAGCAACCTTTCCAGGGAAATGGAATAGCAGCTGCTCTGAGAACTGCATTACATCTCCCAAGAGCGTCCCATATTTGTCAGGAAAAGATTCTTAAAATGGTGTTCTAGAAATGCAGGTTCATCTTTAAACTAATTAATTAAAGCTCTTGGTACAATTGGTGCAATCTCTCTTTCATTTATGGTGTTGTGTAGCTGGTACAATCACGCAATATTTTTCCCACAAGGTGCAAGTAATTTCCTTATCCTGTAAGGCACCTTAGGATCCTTCACCTTTCCCTGAGTACCAGTCCAAAATCCAAATCATTTTCTTGGTATTGAGTTTTTTTCTTAGATACCTCCTACCATATAAATTCAGAATGCTGCTGCACTTACATCCCCCACGCACAAACAGATGTTTTCAAGGACATTTTCCTTGTATTTCTATTGCATCAGTGCTAATGTTGTAGCCTTTTTGCTGAATCTCATTATAAAAGGTTGTCTGCAGGATATTTTGCCGTGGTGAGCCCTTAGAAAGTCTATTGACTTTGGTTCTTCAAATGTTTTAAATCATTTTAGCAGTTGACAGTGCCTGCAGCTATGAGGCAGGAGGGGTAAAAGAAGGGAAATAAAAAGGCAGATAGTGAATCTGGAAGCAGAAAGCCAGATTGTCCTCTGCTACCCACATTACACAGTCATTCTACGGTGCTGGCCAACAGAGTCAGAAGGTGGTAGTTTCTTATGATCACTTTGCAAATGCTGCTCAATAGTAGGCATTTGCAATAAAGTCGATATAAGTCACTGGGGATGCAGTTTTGCAATTGCATTAGACAGTCTCTACAGAGCCATTAAAACATGGTTCTACTCCTGTACCCTCTTTCCTTGCCCACTGCACCACAGTTGGATGGGCAATCTGGATCATGGAGCTGTGTTGCACTGCTGTCCTTCCAGTTTCCTGCTGCCTGGAGGCCTCAGCTTTCCAAACACTGGACAGCAGCAGAGCAGAGTGAAGGTGGAAAGAGCAGTGTGACAGTCATGCAGGTGCCAGAGTTAGATGGGCTTGAAGGTAAAATCACATGTGAAACTACCTCTAGCTGGTCATCTGCCAGGCAATATTCTGAAAATATCCCCCTTCATTGCAGCTGATTTTGTTCACTGAAAATTGCACACTTGGGTTGATGTCAGAAGTCAAGATCTCACATCCCTGAATGTTATGAATACCTGCTTGATGCCATTTAAGGCTAGAGTAGAGGGAAAGTCCTTGTACCTTTTCCTGCAGAAAGCCAGTGTCTTTCGTCCCTTTCTCTGATGCAAGAGCTGTTAGTTTTTCCTTCTCCCTACCTCACTCTCTCATTTCATCCTTCTTGCCTTCCCCTCCTGGAGTAGCTACATTCTTCAAAAAGGGAGTGCCTGCATCATCTCTCTCTCTAGGGACGAGTCAGTCTGCAACACTCTATTGTTATTTCTGGCTGAATTTCTTTACAAATATGACACAAAATTTCCTGTCTAGGACTGTCTTCTGCTCATATTTCCCTCGCCAACATTTTTAATATTTCAAGTGTTGATTGGCAGTGGAAACTCAGCCCTACTACATTATCCTTCTCAAATCAATGCTGTCATTATGAGAATTAGTGGCTGTGGCTGCTGTTAACACAGCAGAAGCAGCAAGTGCAAGTCTTTGGGAAAAAAAAAAAAAAAAAAAAAAAAAAAAAAAAAAAAAAAAAGAGAAGCCAGGGTAAAAAGAAGCAGAAAATGGAATTGTTCATGTACTTCATGTCGAGGCCTTGAGTACCTCATGGCACTTCTGCTGCACAAGTAATTGGACTGAAAAATACTGTCTCCAGCCCAGTGCACCAAACTTGACTGTGCGGGCTGAGAAGTAAAACACGAGAGCTACAGTCAGCACTCCTTGGTTTCAGGCAGGATGAGGAAAATGTTACAAACCTTTCTTGCAATATGAAGGTCATGATCTAGAAAAGGAACCAATTATAATGCACCTTGTCACCTTGCAAATATTTTTCAATATGAGCTCTGCAGCTCTGTTTATTCTGCATTTACATTTGTCTCTGTCGGTCAGAATGCAATGAAACTTATTTGTTCTTTTAAACACATCATTTCCAAATACAGTTTGATTCTGAGAGGACTTAAAAAATCTGAGGAAAGATATCCTAGTGCAACCCAGTCAAATGACCACTGAACTGAAAGCAAGCAGTAGGATTGATTTGCAAGGAAGATAAACAGGAATATAAATGTGATATATATCAGATATACTGATGCCACAGAAATACTAATGCCCGGGAAAAGGCTACATATTTCACTGTCATTTACCAAAAATGTATATATCATTCATCTTAATGAATTAAGTTACAGTAAATTAATGATGATTCCAAAACTCAATAACCATCACATAAAAGGACATTTTTAAGAAGTATTCTGTATTGGAATTTAGAGAGCTTGTTGCAATGAAATATGAATGATGTCAAACACGCACTGAAGAATGGTGAATGAGGTTACAGGAAAGTCAGATGCAAAGTGATGTTTCTGAAAAGACAGAGTGTTAGAGCTGGATACTTAAAGTAAACATGTTAACAAGAAGTTCTGTTTCCAGCACTGACAGGAAAAATGCTCTCTGAGGATGAGATTTTCAGAGGAGTTCAGCACTAAGGAGTTTCTGAAGAAGTCATTTTGACAGCATTCACAGTTAAAGTGATGGAAACTGGGCATGGATGTCTAAAGTAATGTCCGATCCCCTCCTCTCCAACTCCCTGTTACAATGAAATAAACCTTATCTTCCCCACCAAAAAACAAACAAACAAACAAACAAACAAAAAACCACAAAACAAAACCCGTATAGAAATCCTTGATGAATTTGCTTTACAGAAAGACAGTTGTCAAAAATATTTTGTATAGCTGTTTGCTATTTCGGGTTTGATTTATCTGGTCACCACTAAGTTCAGCAAGACATAAGGCTAAGTTGTTCAGAGTTCAGAAGTTCTTTGAAACTGAATTACCTGAATCTCCTTGGCAGACTCTTGAGCAAGAGTACATACTGTTCAGACTCTTCAAAGGCAGGTGTATAGAGCTGACCTTATACTAAAGGGTTCTTTTTGACCAGCAGTTGACTGTCTTTATAAATCCAGCACCAAGGGGTTTTTTCCTCATAGGAATTTTCTTTCTTCCCAATTGCTAATTTTTCACCTTGACTATTTGCTTCCCTGATAATAACTTGCATAAGGAAACAAATATTTTGCATTTCTACTAAAAAAAATGGAAAGTTAACAATATCTACCCAGGAACACGACAATATTTTTGCTTCAGAATTAGGCTGGAGGCACATGAGGATGAGGCCACCTGGATATTCATGAAACAGTTCAGTTTAAGTGCCAAGCCCACCAGGAAGTGTTGGACAGGGGATCAAAGGAGCATGAGTCTCTTAATAGGTGTAAATACTTGTAAATATATGCCTGGCATGATTATGATTCACTTTTTTTTTTTTTTCCCTCAGATGCATAACATTTAAGACTTCTAAGGCACTGTACTACCCTCGATCTGGACTCAGATTTATAATTGTGGTAGCTTAGGAAGTCACATAAGTTGATCCAATTTTCTCCTGTAATTGAGGACTTCTTTTCTCATGGGGGAATAGTGAGAGCATGGAGTTCTTGTTGCCTGCTAGATAAAGGTATAAAAACATAAGCATTTTCACTGGGAAATCTCAAATGTAAGTAGTCTAAACTAGTCACAGTAATGTTTCTGACAAAATCTCTCTTTACAAGTGCTCTAACTATTCAATTGATAGGGATTAGAAAGACGTTTTTTGGACACATTCAAATTCAGAACATCATTACCTGGTGCACATAGGAGGACCTACAGACCTTGCAAAAGGCAAGAGAGAGGGAACATCTGTCAAGACAGATTTCCTGCAGAGCAGAAGCAAGCTTTTCATAACAGCCAGCAATAGAAGAATAAATCTGGAACTCCTCCTGTCATTTGCAGTGAGAGTAAGAGCAGGAGTCCAACTACCAACCATAAGAGCAGGAGTCCAACTCTTATCTGACCTCTGATCTCCAACTGTCCTTGACTTTCCTGCTGCTGTCCTCTTTCTATCTCTGCCATGTGCTGCCTGTTCACAACAAGAAGTTACACAGTTACACCAGATTTTGATGGAACAATTTGTCTATTACAAAGTCACTGAAATTTACTTCTTTCTTCTTTATCCTTATTCATTTTTGTAGTGTTAACAGAATTTTGTAACTTTTTGGCAGATATTTTGAGAGGCATTTGGTGACATCATATTCCTCTTTAGTACCTCCTTTCAGGTCAAAGTGAGTATTTATCAAAGTGGATCCAATAGCAACCCTGTTTCTACTCAAAGGAAAAGGACATCAAGAGATTTTCTTGGACTGGGACGTTGCAAATGGAAAAAGAAAAACCAAACCAAACCAAACAAAAACATCAGCAACTTTCTAGAGTTTCCCATTATTTTATAGAACATCAGCATGATCAGAAGTTTTTGACAATTCAAGTACAGTTTAACTGCTTTTTAGCACATCAACATCTCCTTGGAAAGAAACCACATTAAATCATCTGGGAGGCGAATTTACACTTATTGAGATGTACCAGTAAAGGATTTAATTTGCATTTCTCTGTCTCATAGTCCTCATAATACTCAGTTATTACGTGCAGCTCGACACCCTCTTCTGTTACTTAACATATGGTCCCTGAGGGCACCTGGAAGTACCTGCAAGTGTTTTCTGACTGCAGAAGTGGTTGTGACAATGGGTTCTCCCCTCCTCTCATTCTGCTGAAGATGTTTCCACCTCTGAGAGGCAAGAGTATGTGCTTTACCAGAAGAAAAGAGCCTGCAAATTCACTGCTCAGCTCACCCCAGAGCTGCAGGGTGGGGCAGCTCCTCCATCTGTGAAGCAACATCCAAAGAACAATTTTTCTTCATTTTTCTGAAAAAGTCATTCACATCTTGGAGGGTCGAAGACTTTCTCATCTGCAGGTCAAATGCCTGTTGTTTGATGGTGAAATCCAGGAGAACAATCACTATGGCCTGAATCTAAAGTGTAGTAAGACAAACAACTCTATAATTTGAACTCTGTAAATACGCTCCTGGTGCATCCCCTGCCCTTGATCAGATTGGAGCCAACAACAACTCCTGCTTCTCTCGTGTTGCACCCCAAGAGTTTCAGCAGCTATAGAAGAGTAACAAAAGGTTAAAGCAATATTTTCTTCTGACTCAGGTTCCCCGAAACTGCTGCTTCTAGCACTTCACTGGTATCTCCTGGATATGTTTATACGCCCCCAGACAGTTTTTTCAAGCTCTGAAATTATGTTCAAAATTGTCTCCTTCTTGTATTGTTCTGAAACACAGGGCAGTGAGTAAAGGAAAATAATACAGTCCTTGAAAAATGTCAAACATAAATGTTTCATGGAAAAAGTTAGTTTACTGAACTGCCCAAATAGGAAAAAAAACAACATTGATTTTAGTTTAACTGTGTCTTGATGGGGCTTTGGGTTTTTTTGGCTTTCTGGAACTGCCTTTGTTATTTTAAAAACAGCGTTTCTGTACCAGCGAATAAGTCTCAGCGGAACTTAAAATAAACAGGGAAAGAATAACAAAAGTCTCATAGCATTTTAATAAAGCTGAAGAAATGCATGATCATAGGTAGTCTTAGTTGTTATCAATGTGAGAGACTGAGTAAGATTCCCATTCTGACAAAGCTTGATACTGAACAAACTGAGTTATTAAACAAAAATTGCCAGGCAGGAGGGGAAAGAAGCAGCGTTGTATGAAAATAAAATACTGAAAAGAGAGGGCAGGAGCATTTTATACTGTCTTTCCAGAAGCAAAAAATGGAACAGTAAACATGGGCAACTGCTGAAATTTAAGAACAATTAAATGCTGCTGCATTTACAGTCATGACCTCCGTTAACCCTCTCTGCTAGGTGAGGGAGCACTCTAAATATCTCTTCCACAAACTCTTGCCAGTTCAAATCTCTCATAATGCAGAAATTTGATCCATTATTTCCATATTCACAATGTAGAAAACGATGGCACAGATTAAAATCTTACCCTTACTGAGAAAATAAAGTCTTGCATTATTTTCCACTTGTCCTGGTTTTGGCTAGGAAAGAGTTAATCCTAGTAGCAAGGAACAGTTTTTCAATTTTCACTACCCTCCAGGTGTTTTGAATTCAGTATGAGAGTAATGTTAATAAGGCACTGATATTTTAGTTGGTGACAAGCAGTGCTTACTCTAAATGAAGGACTGTTCAGTG
>CM019236.1:49610383-49641257 GCA_009741485.1 Malurus cyaneus samueli | reverse complement strand
TGTGTTTCATTTTTAGGTTGTTTAAGGCATCAGTATCAGTGTATCAATATATTATTGTTTGATCTGAGATTTGTGAGAAGCTTTTTGCATTTTCAGAGAAGACATATCTGCACTTCAAATCCAAGAAATATATCCCTCAAGATAAATGGATATCAAACACTCCTAAACAGAAGAGCAATACTTATGCTCCATTAGCCATTTTGTAATGGTGGAAGGCAGACCTCCAACCCATCCTTCTGAGGAGCTGCCATCAAATACCAAAATCAAGCTTTTAATGCCCAAGAGAAATTGTGTAAAGATGTTATCAGACAAGCTAAGATAGCTTTACTGGTTTAGTAGATAATTAATTCCATTTGTGTACATGGCTATGCACAAATTTGCAGCTTGTGTCATCAAATGGGAAAAGGATGCATCAGTGTTAACCAACCATCATGTTTCTTCATTTTTCTTCTTGACCCTTTGATTCTATGAAAGTTTACTGCTCTTATCCAAAAGCCAGACATTCATAGTACATACCATGGCTCATTTAAAAATTATATTCTCTTCAGCAAATAAAATATGGTCAGTAGCGATCCTGATTGTGCTCTTGCTTCCCCTGGCAGGGTTTGCTATGAACTTCACTGATATATGTGGCATAATGCCAGACCCAGAAAGAGCCATCCTCCTATGCAGCAACTTACACATTAATGTGTGCATTTATCATGTCAAGTTGAATCCAGAAAAGTTCACAATGAGAGAAGAAGTCTAACCTAGACCAGAGCGAGAGCTTCAGAAGAGGAAAAGAACACTAATTTCAGGAATATAGCATGGAGATAGCTCAAACCCAGCCTCTTGTTTTACAGTATTTTGTAGGCATACAGTAGAAATACACATTGATTAGTAAATGAAGGACAGGAAACATTCTACTTTCTGACAAGACAGCCGAATTATTTTAATATTACAGCTTTTCTGTTTAGAGTATATAATGCTCCCCTGACCTTTCATAGAAGGTTAGCTACTGCTGCTTGCTTTGCCGTCTTGCTGCATCAACCCATCATAAAAGAAATAAAAAGGTATTAGTTCCCCATCTTTCACCTCCCACAATTTTGTATTTTAGAGTTATGCTAAACAATAACAAACTACTGTTGTTCAGGTCAGATGCTCCAATGGTGCAAAAGAGCTGATACAAAAAAGAACACCCAAAACTGTATGGTTTCTTTAAAGATATCATCCCATGATAAAAAACAGCTGGAAAATCTAAGGACATTTTCCCCTGAATCCTTCATAGGATTTAAAAACCTCTTGACTCTTTACAGCAGTAAGCAAATCAGACACATCCAAGCACTAGGAGGCAGGATAATCTATTACATTGGTTTTCTGATTTTAAAAATGTTAAAGCTGAGGTAAATAAAAAAAAAAAACTAGCTTAAATATCAGTGCTTAGGAACAGGGTAAGCATAGCAAGCCCACTGTCAGTAATCCATTTTCATCCTCAAAGTAATGTTTCATTTCTGACATCCAAATTTAATTGCAAGTAAGGAATAACTATTAGACCAAAAAATTGAAAGCATTAAGCTCACTCCTGACTTACATGAGTTTTGTGGATCAGTTAGTCTTCGGGATAATGCCTTACAAAAAGATCCTTTCAAAAAAGTGAAGTGTGTTGCAGTTGCTTTGACTAGGAAACCACTGTGCCAGTAAGACAGGGAAATGGTGAGCTATTTAGCTGGCAAAATGTGAATTAAACAACTAATTCCTCAAAAATCCTGACATTAATAGAAATCTGGCCATTAATCAGGAATTTAAAAAAAAAAAAAAAACCAAACTGTGTAAATCTTTACATGAAATTAATATTTTACTGAGAAACATACATATATGTTTCCTTATTCTGCAATAACTCAATGAACATATTTTGTTCTCTAGTAAGACAACAGTTTTCAGAGCAGGCCATGTCCAGCTGAACTAAAAAATTGTCTTCCAGCCTTGATACACCTGTTTTAATGAACTCTTATTTTTTCTGACTTATCTTAGAATGAGTTTTGGAAATTAAGTGCCCACTCTCCTGTCAAAATTGCAGGGGCTCGTTGTCACAAAGTGGTTGTTTTAAAGTATTCACCATGAGGACATGAAGTCCTCTTGAAAGCAAAACATGGCAAGGCATTAGCTGTTACAGTTAAAGTTGTTTTTAACCAGGCCACACCTTGATTTATTCATTTGGATTTATTAAATGAAATTATTAACATTTGTCATGTGCACCTTGAAAATAGTTGAACATATTTTGACATATCTTCTTCCAGTTAAAAATGAATTCTGAAAGCTACTTAGATTGTCATATTTCACCCAGTAGAAGGAACGATGGAGAATTTTAATTCAGATAAAAAGTTTTGATTTAATTTAAATTTAAATTTTAATTCAGTTTAGAAGTTTTAAAAACTGAGTAGTATGGATTCAGTGTCAGATTCGGTCCTAATTTCAGCACTGATGGTCATGGGAAAGAGACCATCTCTCTGATCCCATCGCAGTGCCAGAACCAGAACTAAAGGAAATGTTTATTGTTCATTCTGGGAATTGAGATATACTCCAGGAAGAGTGAGACAGAAAATGTAATTCTTAGACGCTCTTTTTCTGTGTGGCCTTGGGACTTCAGGGCTGGAATGCTTCATTCAAGAGGTCAACAGCTGAGAAGCACTTCAATTGCGCCAGTCAAGCAGGGTCTGATTGTTTGTCAAGAAAGAAGCTCCCAAACAAACCAGAGGAAAATAAAGAAAATTTTAAAAGCTCTTTAAGCATTTATGCTTCTCTTTTTCATTTCAATTATGAGCTCAATACATTAGAATTGTGCTACCTTGGTTGTAACAAGACTGCCTGTAATTTTGTGAGGATTAAAATAGATGATTTTGCATAGATCAATCTGATAGTTCTTATCAGAGTTCAATCTGATTGTTCTTATCAGGCAAATTAGGCAGCCAGAATAAATTTTTTTGAGAACAAATTTAGGATACAAACCATTTAATAGAATAAATATGTTTCTTTTTTGTTTGTCATTTATTATTCACTGAAAAGTTCATTAAAATTGTAAAAGTCAGAACAAAATATTTCAAAGTAAAAGATGCAGCAAAGGAGGTATTGTCATTCCACCTCTAAATGCACCAGATTTCTGTAAATTCCATTGCCCTGGAAGAAGGCAAGAAGGTACAGTATAGATGAAACTCCTGGCCTGGTGAATTTGGTCTTTCAGACTCCCGAAAAAGGGTGAATTCCATGCAATTTAACAATCAGAAAAGATGTTCACAGTAAGGACATCAAAAAAGAAAACTCCTCCTGATCTGTGTTTTGTGTGAAAGAAGGTATCTCAAGACTTCCAGAAAGGCAGCAGCCTAAATAGAAATATTCTTTATCATCCTTCTGTAGAAGTATTGTCTTTACTGGTTGGTTATTTAACCTATATGATTTCTTAGAAGGCAAATTTTGTCAACAGTACTCAGCTTTAAGGAATACATTTTTCACCACAGGTAGAACACCTAATTTAGAACTCACAGAAGCTTCTTCATCAAAAGTTTGTAATATCTTTTTGGATCTGTTAGGAGTCTCCTAACTCTTCTAGGAAGCGCATCTGATTCTGCTTGTTGGGGACAGTGCTGATGTCCTCAGAATTTTTTCCTTTCTCTTTTCCGTTTTTTCATTCCCCAGCAAATTGGTTGCCCATAATCTTATCAATTAACTTACTGAAAACACTATGCAAGGCCTTTCAAATGTCTTTATCTTATCAGCTACTAGCTGAAGTTCTGAGAATTTGAGGAAAAGTATATGGGTACTCCTCTACAGACAGAACAGGTATAGAACTTGCCTTGTGTCACACCTGACTCATGAAAATGAGGTTAAAATGTAAAATACAATGAGCTCTGAAACACACAAGAATTTTCCCTTTCTTTAGATTATCTAAGATCGTATTGGTGAAAGCAAAATTCAAGAATATAAGAAAGATCTTTTACAGGGAGCAAAATCTGGACTGACGACGATGTAATATTACAACAAACTATTTCTAACAGCAGCTAGGCATGAGCTTCTGACATGACTTAAATGGACAAGTCCATTTTCCCAAATCCAATAGACTTGTGTTGGTTGGAAAAAAAAAACAGTAACTATAACCTGATGGTTTTCAAACCATAATTAAAATAAATAGTCATGAGAGGAGTAAACAGAAGGTGTCACAGAAATTTTCTGACCACTCTCTATTCAGGTAAGGACACAGAGGAGAAAACTCTCTTTATGGAATGGTAAAATAAAAATATGTATTTCAACTGCTGATGGATTTCTGCAAACAAGCTAATAACATGTAAGAGCCGTTCCTGATTTGTTTTCCTCTTCTTTGAGTGAATTAAACCCATTGGCTGGATGCTAAAAACATAGTCCAAAACACACAGGAGAGAGATTTAAAGGTATTTAGGTTTCTAATTCATACTTTCATTTAATATCAATTAGAATTCCAAACACTAGCACAATGCTATTTTTCCTATTGCAGATCCACGAAAAAGTGAAAGGGAGAACATGCCACCACTGCTGACTTCAGTGAATCCTTCTTGAAGCCATGAATGCACATGGCACTTAGAGTGTTCCTACTATTTGAGGCTATAGAAATATGGTTTTTGTATGAAAAGAAAAACTCAGGATCAAATTTTCATACCTGCTCTGACTGGTATTTGTTTTTCTGGAGTTACAGGAAAGACTTTATAGATTTTAGTGAGGAGGTTGACTTGTTAAATTGATTGACCCTGATTAGAAAAGGATTTGGCAGAATTTTCATTTTGACTAATGAAATGTTGGACACATCCAACACACTGATGGGAAAAATAGATTTATGAACAGTTGTGCCGCATGTGGCTGGGTACAGTGAATTTTCTCCGTAGTGGCTAGGAAGGGTCTCTGTTTGGTATTTGTGCAGTAATCATTGTTGATGGCACAGGGATGTTTTCCTTGCTTCTGAGCAGAGCTTACACAAAGCTTTTCTGCTTCTCTCTGCACAGCAGCAGCCAGGAGCCTGGGAGTGCACCAGGATTTGGGAGGAGACACAACTGAGACAGCTGACCCCAGCTGGCCCAAGGGCTATTTCAAACCATATGGCAACTTTCTCAGCAGCTACCTCAGGAGGACTTAATTGCAGCGTGAGAGGAGCCTGCAAAAAAGATGAGACCAAGGGCATGGAGTGCCACATATTTGCCTCTCATGTTGCTGAATGAAATGCATTTATGCATAATCATGCCCCAAGAAGAATGGGGGTCAGTTTGTTTCAGCTTAATTTCTGAAACTTTAAAGGAAGTTTTTACTTTAATTCCTTTCATTTTCTCTTCATTCAGAATTTCATTGGGTATATAGCACTTATATTTCCTCAAAGACTACAGTATGACAGATCTTGTCTTCAGAATGACATTTGTAAAATTTGACTTCAAGAATAATAACCTATAACAATTTTTAATTCCACTTATTGAAACTTGGTGACAGAATGTAGTGTCCCAGAATACTACTCTCCTGCTCCGTATTTCAAACATATATTGCCTAGTTTGGAGCAGGAAACGATGCATAAAATGTCATAAACTTTGTTTTGCAGCTGATTCCCAGAGATATTTATAATGATAACTTCTGAATTAAGAGGGGGAGTCAAGGCTCCTCTCTTTCCTGGAACCCTGGAGCAGCTGATACCAATGAAGGTCAGTTTCAGAGCGTCCTAAACAGTGTAAAATCTGTAAATCTGAGCAAAATAGAGTCCAAGCATCACACAGGTAACTTAAATTCATTTAATCTTGTAATCTACATCTCTTGGCTAGTCTAAATCTTTCGAAATAATCAAAAGAATAATTTTAATTTTCCCAGCATAAGTCCATTAATTATGCTGTCCTTTGAATACTACCTGGTTAATCTCCCTGACTAAACTGGATCCTAGAACTCATTCAGTGCAAGCTTGATCTGTGACAAATGCAACCTAAAGTGAATCCCCTGAAGAACTCCAAATGCTCTGTCCATGGCATTTCCTCTACATTTTAGACATGATACAAATGGATGTCTAGAAAGGCCCAGAAATGAAGTTTGGGACTCATCTAAATGTGTAAATATTCTACACTGCATGACAAAAGGCTGAAAAAATTAGAAAAATACAGCACATAGTTGAATGATTTTTCTAATTTCTGACCTTTTTTATGACATAATGATATTTTTAAATCTTGTTCATTCAAAGAGATCTGGAGACATACTAAGCCAAGAAACAGTGAAAAACAAAAATTAGAGACTGACCCTAACTTTAAAGTTTAAACATGGAATGTGCAAAAAGTATAGTTTTCATAATATATATGCCTTTTTTTATGAGGTTTCGGTGCAGGTTTAGAAACAGATTTAAACTGTACTTTCAGTCTGAAGGGAAACATACAAAGTGTTGAATTACGCACAGTTCAAGATTTTCCAAATCTTGTGAATGTGAGAGGGAAAAATGGCAAAAAAGAATATGGAGAGGAAAATAATGTTCGGCATGCACATGCAAAAAAGATTTAAAAATTAAAAATAATCTGAGTGCTTTTGCACAAGGCATAGCTATGCAGCTCTGCTTATTGCCTCCTTAGGAATGTGTAAACAAGCAAGATCACACTATAGTTCTTTTTTCTCATGGTATGAATTTGCCATCTCTAGGAATCTGGAAGGGTCACATGTTGATAAAAATTCAAAAAGTACTGGCACAAATACAGCTGCTTTTCTTTTATTGACAGACAGTTTCAAATTCACACTCTTTCACCTGCCAGCAATAATTATAATTTGCTTCTTTTCTTTGGTCAGAGATATATCAAATTACAGTGCCATGTTCCCTGCGCTCACTCAGGAATGAAATACAAAATTAAAAAGCTGGATAAGTAGCATTTCTGATGCTTGTTTGGTCTTAAAAGGATGCATTTCCACTCCTATTGGTGACAAGTAGTGGTCATTAATATATTTTAATTATTTCTCTCTTGATTCAATCATAAAAATTTTCCCAAATGCCTTTCCATACTTTCAGTGAAGAAACATTTAATACTAAACTGAGAATAATCTGTTCACCCCTATTTCTTTGGCTCACATATTATTTCTCTTCCTTTGCCTCAGTGCTGAAGCTGCAACAAAAAGGCATTAATTGCTTTTTAAATATCCTGGTTTGGGTGGGCTACTCCCTCTGAACTGCATGGGTACTTAATTTTTTTGTGCATAATGTCACCTTTCTTCTGTTTATATTCCTGTGCAGTAAATAGTCTCACATTGCCCATCTGATTTATTTTTTGACTGCTTGGATTCTTTTAAGATAAAGGACACTATCCCTTGGTGAAATTAGAAACATCTTTTCTTTTGCCTTTTTTTTCTCCCCAGTGTTTTCTCTGAAGCCATAGGAGCAAGAAAAATAAGAGAAAAGAAGCAAAATGTCACATGAATTCAGTTGCAACAAATTCTCTCCACTGAGCAATAAGGTTTTATCTTCTGTTGGAGAACCCATTATTCTTAATACATCTGGAAAGAGGTCTACCCACAATATTTCACAATACAAGTACTTTTCCAACAAATCTATTAATTATGCACTCAAACAAATTATTTTCTGCCTGTGGAGAATTGTTGCTGAAATTTTTCTTGTGCCAGAATCCTTCCTCTTTCCTTCTTCTTTGTAAGTAATTACAATATCAAATAACCACCATTCTTTTTTCATGGTATTCTCTTATCTCACACTGCAAATTCCTGGGGAAAGAAGCTAAAAAGGTAAGCAACAATTGTCCTATTAAATGGGAACACAGATTTTATACCCTCACTCTCATTCCCCACCCCCTTCCTTCTCTTATATTGTTGAATAACACTTAATATTCACTGACTTTTTCATTTGCTTTACTTAAACAGGTGGGCTTCAAGAGTTAAGATCACAGTAGAACCACTGACTGTTAAAGATTGTGAAATGTTGCCATCCCATTTAGCACAGCAGGACAATTCAGGCAATGTCAGCCTCGGGAGGTCTCCACTCACAGCCCCTGCCCAGAGCAGGCTCAGCCATGGAGCCAGATCAGATTGCGCAGGTCTTTATCCTGTTTTGTGAATCCATGCTCGCCACCTCCTTGTCTTCCCTGTGGGCAGAGATGACCTCCAGGATGAGGTGCACCCTCCCCTTTCCAGGGACTGAGGGGAAGTTCCTCTGTCCTCCTTCTTGCCCTTTTTTGAAGAAATGGGTGACATTTGCTTTCTCTCCTGAGGCACCACTCCTGGTCACCAAGACCTTTAAAAGATGATTATAAATGGCCTCACTGTGGTGTTGGACAGATCCTTCAGCTCTCGCAGGGTCCTGGACAGATGGATGTCAATTTTGTTTAGATTGTCCCTGAGATTGTATTAATAATCTCTTCTCCAGGTTTTGCTAGCATTTCTACCCAAGTTTTCCAGCGGTGCTGTGCGAATTGCAGCGCCCAGGGGCAGTGATTGTCTAAGGAAGATGGAGAAGATAGAGAGGTCCTGAGAAACCAGGGGAGACTGAGGCTAAGCCTTCTAACCCATTTCAGTGCTCCTCTGCTACAAGGAGAGGTGTTTCTCCAACATGTTTCCATTACCACTGCCTGCATCCTCTCTGTTCTTCTCCCTCTCTGAGTAGTGAAATTTCTTTTTCTAACAATTTCTAACATGTTAGGAAGCACAATTTGCAAACACGGACCTTTAAACAGATTTCAAAGGTTTTTTAAGCAGTTGACAAAAACTGTAACACAGAGTGGAAATTGCTGAAAAGTGTCTTATTATACAATGACCCTGAGCAAGTCCATGAAGTCTAAATTGCAAACCTCTGTCTTGTGCTTATCCTTGCAAAGCACTTTTCCTCCCTGCGTGGGAGTCAAGTCCTCATTCCCAGTATTATGTCCATCTCAATGTAGCACGTGTCAGTAACAAAAATTCCCAAAGTTCCCTGTCATATTTTGGTCATACTTCTTGCCTGTTCTGCAGCAAGCACAGTTAATATAAAAATTCAAATACTGCACTAAACAAATCCCAGAGGGAAATTAACATACACAACCCATTTTCTAAGAGATTAGGCTCTGTAAGGTCAAGATCACCGACTTATTTTTTCCTTCAACAACTGCCTGCAAAATTTCCATCCTGCAGTTTGTTTAAGCTAGGCAGACTTTGAATTAGCTGGGAAGGATGTCCCGAGAGAGGTCACCATGCAGGGGATCTCACACAGGAAGGCTTTGTGGGAAACAAGCAGTGCATTCATCAGAAGATGCAGTGTTTGCCAACAGGGGAAAGAGCAGCAGAAAGGGAAAAGAAAGAAGAGGCTACCTAATTTTTTCTTATACTTCGACAAAAAAGTAAATATGTTAGTTGGCTCCCCACTTTTAGCAGACAAAACACTGTTTTCTATGAGATTGAGATGCTGAGTGAAAGCATTTAAGTTTGAGAATAAATTGAATGGAAAAGCCAAGCATCAATTGCATAGTGATTCTTTATTTGACTTGACAAGATAAAAGATAATTCTGTAGGAAATAGTTGTTGATGAAACAAATCACTGGCATCATGTTTGCTTCTGCTTGAAATTTTTTGATATGGCTTTTATTGCTTTTTCATTACTATAGAGATGTATTTATTTAAGTTTTGTAGCTGAAATAAAATACTTCCATTTTTCTCATAAAATCAAATTTGTCTCCTGGCAAGAGGGAAGCAGAAGGATTCTGAACCTTTCAAGACCCTTCAGCTTCTTAGATCAGTGACTTAAATGGGATTCAAGCGGTGCTCTAGCCTCATGCTAGTTCTTCACACAAGTGTTAAATTTACCAACTTGTGATCATCTAAATTACAAGCCAAACACCCCTACCCTGCTAAGTGAACCCAATGGAATAACAGTTTCTTTGGAATTTTTTTTTGTCCAATCTTGGTTTAAAATGATCCATGTGTCTACCTTACTGCAGTAGGAAGTTAAGACATTTTATGGTAAGTTTCAAAGTATGCAGCTTGGAGATTTTAGATTGTAAATTGTCATTGTTACTACAGGCAGAGGAAATTTCTTCAAACATACAGGTTAATTTAGCAATTCACTTAATTTTAATGGATTTATCTTGCACATCCATAAATCATCTAATACCCGCTCTTCAACCATTGGTAATGATGCCACAAGTGATTTGTCAGTCCCTTAAACATCGATATAGTCTCTGAATTAATTTGTGTGGACTTTCTAATCCTTACATAGTATATGTGCTCTCCTTACAAATGCTGCCACCCTACAACCCATGAATCTCAGCAATTGACAGTGTAACTGGGTGAGCCAGACTGCTCCTCAGACTTGTGAGGTTTGATCTTTGTCCTGCATCAGGACTTTTTATAGAACACAAAACAAAGTACCAGGCCCAGGTGCTCTGTGACACAGCCCTGTGGGATTCAAAAGGATTCAAAAGGCCGCATCCTCTAGGATGCATCCTACAGATATAGGAGAAAAAAAAAAAAGGGAAAGAAATTAAACTAGTCATTGAATATATTTTTCTAATCATATGTTTAGACAACTAAGATGTGACATAAATAGAGTGTAGAAAAAACTGAAGAAGTGGAGAGGCATGAATAAATTCGTAAGACATAAGAAAACAGAAAATATAGAAGGGTTAAAAAATTACTTAAACAAAGCAATACAATTAATCCTCACATCAGATGTGTGTATGTTTGAATACGTCATAGATTCATGGATTTGCACTCCAAAGTGTTAATTCAATATAACATTAATACAAAATAAGAGAGCAACGAAACTGCCTAACTAGGTTTCTGTAAATGTAAATGGAGCACAAACTGTAGGAACAGAGCCCTCTCAGAGGCTGGGCCACTGTTGTAGCTGTAGAAGACAATTTATTAACCAGAACCACAAACCAGACACAGTGATAGAGCTAGAATAGCAATGCCCACACCCTCTGGAACAGATTTGGCTTAGAGACATAAGAGGTGCACAAAAAAAAAGGGGCAGATCTAGTGTGCAGATCTGTATGATGTTGCCACATTTTTAAATAAGATCAGAAATATATTTGAGATACTGCTTTTTGGTGGGGAATGAAGCTTCTTGTTGTCACAACAACACAAGAGTGGCCTTACTGACAGGTGGCTCATACAAAAAGTCATGAAACAAACTGGTCCAACAGAGAAAATCAAGGCAGTCATGTCACTAGGAAAATTTACTGTATGGTTAAGATTTTATGTGAATGAGCTGATATGATTTATAGACTAATCTAAGTGGAGAGAATATAATAATCTATATTATTATACTCTTGAAAACTTCTACTCTAAATGGGACTTCAGCAAGGTGTCATCAGCCAGACATTATTTTAAAAACAATAGGGTTGTAAAACAAACTGCTTGACACTTTCAAAATTAATGCAATTTTATGAGAGGTTGCACATTATCTGCTTAAGTTGTCATTAGTGTTGAAAATCTGCCACATTTCCTACACTGTAGCCTACTGCCACACATAGGAAGAAACATACTTGCCTCAAGTTTTTGGCAATATAAACCAAAAAAAATATCTGGAGGAATCTTCCCCTCTTACCATTTTAATGTTGTATTAGTTGTCAAAGGGAACTAAAAGAACTTTAATAAGTATTTCAACACTCTTATTTCATTGCATCAATTCCTCTCTTTCTCAGGAAAGAAAATATAGACAGATACCACTTGGAATGCTGTCCCAGTATTTTAATAGTTCCAATCTAATTTAACTGAGGGGTATCCCAACTCTGCAATAATGAGTCTGCAGCAGAAGAAAAAGGAAGAAAAAGGAAGTCCTTTCACTGTGATGAACTATTACCATTTTAATTTTATCAAGATTTTCCTATATGAAAGAGCTAGTATGCGAAGCCACCAGATGGCCATTTAATTGATGTCAAATATTCATTTTTAAAAAAATGTTAGGACTTTTCAGACTGTAAAACTTTTCAGTTAAACTCTAATTAAACTGAAAAGAAACACCAGTAGTAATCCAGCTTGAGGACTTTATTGTCTGAAACAGACAAAAACTTGTTTTGATTTATCCTGCATGCATTTTACCCATTAAAATTATCATGTGAAGTTAATTGTGTATTGATGCGGCTCTGTCAGTTAATTAACTCTTCTGGGTACAAAATATTGTTTATGCTTAGGCGGCATGTTAAGGAAGGAACACAGAAATAAAACCTGTAAGTAGGTACTCTCTGAGAAAATAATAACTTGATTTCTTTACTTACTAAAAATAACAAGAACATATATCTCTTGGGCACTTGAAGACAATTAAAAATCATGTGGAATTGTGCATTACATTGATTCTCAGTTTTGAAAACATTTATTTTCTCTTTCCTTTTCCCTTTAGCAACCCAGCAAGGTCAGAGGAAAACTTTCAGAGAGCTCAGCCCAGATGACTTAGCATTTATTTCCAGTATTGAGGTGTCTCACCAAATAAGAACATCCAGGTTGTAAAACAATGTGACTGAGTATTCCATTTGCTGTGTTCAAAAGTGCACAGTCACTCACAAACCTCAGAGGTTTCAAATTCAGTGCCGCCTAGGAAACATCATAGAATTATAGAATGGCCACCAGGGTCTGAAGGGACCTTAAAAATATCTTGCTCCAACTCCCAGCTATGGCCAGGGGCACCTTCCACCAGACCAGGTTGCTCAGAGATGCATCCAACCTGGCCTTCTAGGGATGGGGCATCCACAACTTCTCTGGGCAACCCATTCCAGAGCCTTACCATCCTCCCAGAAAATAATTTTTCCTATCTTTGACTTTGAAGGCATTTCCTCTTGCCCTGTCACTTCATGTCCGTGTAAATTGTCTCCTTCCAACATTCTTGTAGGTGTTTTTCAGGTCCTGAAAGGAAATCTCCAGGTTTTTGGAGTAAAACCATTTCTCCAGTCTTCTCCTTTTCAGGGAAATTGAATCTTCATTCTTCTGGTGCCTCAGGTTCACATCCCCATGTGATGAGAAACACCCATTATGAATGAAAAGTATGATTTCATTTAAAGTGTTAAAAGAAAATTGACAGAAAAATTGTATGTATGAATAAAGTCCTGTACACAGACAGAACTCAGGCTTACCCAGGATTTGCATTGAAGAATTGAAACCCCCAAGTATAAGTCAATAGAAAGAGATCTTTTTTCTATCTGCTTTTGAGACAATGTAGCAAATGTAGAGAAATATTATGTTCAAAACAAGAAAAGCATCCTTCCCGAAGAAAAAAATTTCCAATGATAAGCATCTCTTTCACTCAGTGCATTTTCCAACTCTCCAGGCTTTCTCCTTCAGCCCATCTAGGAACGAGTTAAAACTTAAAGCACCAAGGGAATAGTCAGCTTTCATACAGAGATGTTTCACTGGGAATGGCACAGCAATATAGAAGCATCATTTTTTTCATAGTAGGCATGTACTGCTCAGTCTTTATACTTTTTTTTTAATTTGAACTAATTAAATTAAATATTTATGCCAGAGCTGTCAAAAGAAAGACAAATAGGATGGGCAAACAATTCTCTTAATGAAGTTCAATCACTGTAATGCACACTGTTGTCAAAGGGTAAGTGCAAGCTAATTTTTTCTTTTAAAGTTTTTCTCTGTTCTTCCTGACAGCTGTGTTGGAAGAAACTGATAGTTTGAAAGGTGATTTATCCAGGGCATAATATTGTGCTAAGCTAAAGTGAATAAAATTCCTTTTCCCTTTGGCAACATCAGCAGCTAATGTGTTCTTGAAGCTATTTATTTATATTTTCTAGTTGGTTTTGAGGAAAGTAGTTTCATTAATATATATTTTTAGGCACAAACAGATTCACCTACACAAAAGAGAGCTATCTTTTGTTATTTATTTAGCTGCAGACATCCAAAGGAAATGAATAATAACCTAAGCATAACCAACAATGCTTAGTTGTACCACAATACCCTCTTTATCTTACTCAGGTACAAAACTTGCTTGATTATTGGCAGGCAGAACAAAAAAACTGTGTGTTCTGAAATTCAGATTTTCCACTATAGATAAAGACTCTAAGAATTTAAAGACCCTGGTTTTTTTTTTAGCGCAGCTGGTGTTATTTCTGTCTCCCACAGTGCCAGATTCTCTTCCTCTCAACACCATTTTGATACCTGCTAGGAGAGATTGGGAGGACCTAAGCTAAATGGCCTCATGCAGTTTCTTGGAACTATGCAGAAAATTGCCCAAATACCTGAATCTTAGGTCAGTTGCAAATTCCTAATAAGCAACTCACTGTAGTGTCACAAAATCTAATTTTAATTTACTTATTTGTCGGGTCCTCCTAAGCCTTATCAACTCAGTTTAATGACCTTCTCCAAATCTTTTCTCTACAAAGTCATGTGCCATGTAAGAGAGTACTGCACGGTTAAGAGCAAAGGACTGGTCTAGTTTAAAATAAAAATTTAATAACTCCATTTAAATGAATACCTTCCTGGTCTTTGTTTCCTTGATGACCCCCAGAAATCCCTTCTTTGTCCCTCAATTTCCCCATTTTTAAACAACATTAATGTCTTGTTTTATACAGTTTGATCAATAATACCAGTTGAAGAATTAGTAGCTCACATTCACTTCTGAAATTCTTCGAACTCCAGCAAAAATATTGAAAGAGATGCAGTAAGTACTGATTACATTCCTGCTTTCTTGTTAAATCTTCTAGTACCTTTTAGTTCACTCTGTGCCATGTTATATATATTACAAAATCTCTCATGTAATGTGCAATGTGATTTGAGCTGGTGCTTAATAAAACAACCCCTGGGCTGAGAACACGGGAATATAAAAACAGATACATTAAACCTATGAAGCCAGTCACCAACTGGTCTAAATTAACATCACTGAATTTCTTCTGCTGGAAAGTACTGGAGTCTTGCTGTATTGTCTAATTCATAATAAAATGCCAGTCAGTTATAATTTCCCCCAAGCAGTGCTTTCTACTGATGAAAATCCTGAGCCCTACACCTCAATATCAGCTGGATCTTCAAAACAGTTCATTTTTTAAAAAATTATCAAACACATATTTGTAGCATGAATTGTTGCCAATTATTTTGCATGGAATATCAATATTATTTTCAAAGGTCAATATGAAGTTTGTGGAATACAATATGTTTGCCTTAACAAAAGGAGAAATTTTCCAGTGGGAAAATTCCACATACAGCTTTTTTTCTCAACAGAAAAAGTCAGAAACCTCTGAAATCTTCTGAAGAGCACAAGGAAGAGATGCCTTAGAAAAATATTATGGAAAACATACATGTAGGTAGAATGAAGAATATCCACATATTGTTGCCTGCCTGTCTTACTTTTGCCTTTCAGGTGAACTTCATGAAATCTAGTACGGATGAAATCGTGCCATTTTTTAATGGAAAAAATACCCTTTAAACTGATATGTAGCATAGCTTCTGTACTGAACTAATGTTCATTCACTTCCTTAGTATGCCAAAAGGTTGCTAGGTTTCGGGTGAATTGCCTCCTTGTATTGGACCACTTTAAGGTCACTTAGGAACTAAATCACATATTTCACAACTGTCTTGAAAGTTTGAGTTGTCATATCCCTCTTAATAAGTTTATATTTACATATGTATATTTATTTAAACTCCTGTAGTCTGCATATTCTACTTTCCATGCTCAGCATTACCTACATAAAAGGGAGATTTTAGTGAAGTCAAGGCAGTATTAGAACAGGGCAGGCATCTGAATGTGAAACTGTGAGCAAGTGCCTGCACTTTTATGTATATGTACACATCACCCTGCCTAAGACCACATCTGCTAATGATTCAGTAGGTTTCAGTGCTCACCTCATTTGATATCACAGGTGAATAAATGAAAGTTTTACTCAGCTTTGATGTCTAATACCTTCACTGGCAGCACTGGATAAGCCTGAAGAGATTATCAGTATCATTTAGAAATTCAGTGTAATATGAAATAGTGTTGAGGGCTTTTCCCCCTCTGGGATAACTGCTTTGCTCTGCCAGCGCTGTGATCTGCTTATCTAATCTGACTCATGACTCATGCATCTGCAATGTAGCAGCAGCCCTAGAACTAGTTTGCAACTTCATCTTTTTTTCCCTCTTTTGAATAATATGTATAACACAGAAATTAAACTGGTTTATTTTGTGATCTATACATCTTCAGACATACTGTCCCTTGCGACCGATCACTATCTGCTTTTCATAGTCACACGGCAATTTTGAAAAGTGAGCTAAAAGAGACAGATGCAAAGACCAGCTTTGTGAAACAAATGTGAGTCCCAGATCTGAGACCTACTGTTCCCCTGGGACCAATGTGAATATAGTTTTATGTTTCTCTGGTAAATATGTTTACCCGAACCATACAGAACTGAACAGTCTGAAAGCCCAGCCCCAAGTAAATACTTTAGAAGTGCCTGCTTGGACAAATATCCATGTGCACAGCCACCTATAGATTGTAATAAAATGGGACTGGGAAGGAGGTTGTTCAGTTGCCCAGCCCTGACAGTGGCTTCTGCCACAACCCTGTCCTTCACGGTGACATAACAAATTCAATGAACCCTTTGCATGCTCAGAGAACTTGATCACTCCTTTTTCTGAGTGAAACAGAGCATCAGCTTGGGATTTAACCAAAAATTACTCCCAGGACATGGACCTAAAGAAGGTTTATACATAGTGTCCTGAAAGGGGCTGGATATCAAGTCAAGGTCTTGCTCTGATATAGGGCTACTGTCTCCTTGTCTGGAAAGAGCAGAGGCTTCCAGTGTGTTTGGGGCACACTCACCTATATCATCATATTCACTGGCCTGGATCTACTGACCTGTCTTTTAAGGAAAGAAAAGTATTCAAGACTGTTGGTGGAAGCAGTGTCTTGCCTCTCTTCATACAAATAGGTGCTATTACAAAAAGGAACAGAGGAGAGAGAGTCTGGAGGACAAAAGGGTCTTTAGAAAATTTTCTCAGAGCAGTGGATGGAAGCACCAGAGAATGGAGATAAATAATAATGACTTTCACCTTCTCAAGCTTTTCAGACACTCGAAGAACTGGACAAGATTTAGTCTACTGCAGAATTAAGGTAACAAAAAGATAGAAGCAACTCCCTTTGGTATTCTTCTTTCTGAATAGCAAAACTTTGTTATTCTAATGCCACCACACTTTATCTAGAAAGGCTGTCACAAGCCTGTAAATAGATTTCCATTTCAAAATAAATATCTGAGCCCTGATGGGCATGATGGGCTGCTACAGACCCTTAAAGTGAGGCCGAGTAAACTGCACACCTCTACTCCAAAAGTATGAAAAGGCTCCAGTCAGGAGGGGGCGATCAGAAACAGAATAAAAATACAGCATAAAATGACCTTGACAGAGATGATTTGGATTTGTAGTAGTGGTAAAATTCGACCCAGAATAGCTTAAGACACCAGTTATACAGAATCATCAATATAGAAAACTTTTTTTCCCCTTAATATTAACATTTGATTAAATGAGCAATTCTTGAACAAAATATTCATCCCTGTCAGAAGGCAGAAGAAGTGATGGGAAATTAAAGGCATAAAAATGGCTTACCAAGGATTTTTCATATAGCTATACATTAAAGTAGAATGTAACAAGACAGCTTTGAAGGATATGTTAAAAAGCCATGTCAGCTGCACTGCAGAGAATGAGAAAAAAAGTGCTGACAGGATGGAAATAGAGAGAGAAAAAAGGTGGTGTATCAGTGGCAGAGTTTATTTGTTTGGGTTTGAGTTTTTTGGTATGTTTAGAGTTTTTTATTAAAAAAAAAAAGCATGTATCTATTCTACTGTTTTATTGATAATCAAGTTTAAATGCTAATGTCTGAGTACATAACTCCTTGTGCAAGATATGATTTATTATAATTACAGCAAAAATCACACAATAATGGAAAATCAGCCCTTAAATCAGTAAATCAGTTTTCAATAAAACATGGCCAGTTATACAAAGTGTGAGGGAAGTGATTTCTTAAATGGTCAACATACAAACAGTTTGTTAGAAAATCAGCATTTGATGACTGTCAGAATATGCAAGTTTTTCCATAGTTACATTTCAATAGTGGTGATATATGCTCAAACTGGAAAAATGCCTACCCTCCCTATTAATATTATCAGCAAACAATACTGAAGTACATAAGCGTTACTAGAAATATTCATTTTTATCCTAAGAAGTTAAACAGTCATTCTTTTTTCACTTTCATCCCACCTCTCCCCACTCCCCTGGTTTTCTTATCTAAAATGAGACACATTTTTTGGTCTTGTTGATTCGTGCTGATTTATAATTTAATGTTTATTTATCAAAATAAAAGTTCAATTTATTATATATACTATTAACAAAATTCCAGACATTATTTGCTACTCTTTAAATTGTTAATGTCTCTCTTCTCCAGATACTGCAATACTGAATTTACCATGATAATGACTATGACATGACCTTGACAGATGTCATACCAGACTCAACACACATAAATATCAGTATCTAAATCACACCATACTACCCATTGGGGAAAAAAAAAAGAAAAAAAAAGGAAAAAAAAAAAGAATTCCATTTATGAAATATTGTGGTAAGTACATAATTTAAAAGAACTACTCTCTTTATTGCATAACGAAGGTGTTGGAAGTGAATGGTTCTCAGCTCATATGAATCTGACATATAGTTTTATCTTTATGAGTATTTCAATTCTTATTTCCAATTCTTGTGTTGCTTACTCACCTTCAGTGAGTGTAGACATGTGATTGCTGACATTTAGAGGCCTCCCTGAACAGCTGATCTTTAGCCTCAGCAATCATGAAAGAATAAGGTGAGATAATCAACAGCGCCCTGACAAGGTGCAAAGCAGAAGCAACAAAAGCCTCTTCAGATGTCAAGTTTGTGTCTTCTCATACAATCTCCACTAGATGTGATTAAAAGCCAAGAGAATATAAACCAACTGTTAATATGATCTTTCATGTAATTTTGATTATTTTCTAACAATAAAGAATTTAATGAGGTTGGTATTGAAAAACAATAATTCTGAAATAATCTCAAAATCACCTCACCAGCTCAACATTAAATATATATAAAATTACAAAGTTAAACATGTCCTAACAGAGACAGCATCCCTGTCTTTCTCCTCTTTAGGAATGGCTATGGGTTGTGATATTCTGCAAAGTCTAATCCATTACCACTAACACAGAGAGCGAGAAAAAGAAAAAGAAAAAAAGGTTAAGTGTGAAAAAAAACCCTCTCTATGTTGTGGACTATAGGTATTAGACTTAGAATATTGCTCTGAAATTTTATTATTTAAAATGGTTGCTAAGATGCATCCTTCTTAGTGTTTAAACACCCGAGGATCCATAATCAACACTTCACACCACAAAAAATAATAATTTACAGACCTAATATACAATCCAGAGATTGGAAAATCAGTACAGAACTTTGGTACTTGGCTCATTTTGATGTCATTCAGATTACCTCATCTCCAAAGCTGGAAGATATTTCTAATAAGTACAATATCACCATGTGAGAAACAGTTTAACTTCTCTATCAAGCAGCAGTTTCACTGAAGACCATGCAAGTGCTGGATGATCAGGAGTTCACAATCAGAATGTTAGTGAACATCTGTTAAATTATTCATACAGAATTAGTTTGCAACTCACAGTGGGCAAATGCTAATATCATAAAAATCACTACTAGAATGGGCAAATAACTGGCTTGTTTGCTGGCTATCTGAGAAGCCCATGGCAGGACAGCTATTTGAGAAAAGTACAATATATAATAATATAACAAATACTGAGTAAATCATCACAAACACAACTTTCCTATTTTTACCCTAAAGAGCACTAGGAAAGAAGAAAATCTTTTGCCGAACTGTGATTGTCAAGAGGAGAATATGGCTGTCTTGACAACTGTGGTATGAAGCTTGTGTTCTCTGCATTTCTGTCAGAATCCAAGCTCTAAATATAAAAATTATAAGGCAATTTTCTTTTCACTTTCTCAACAAATATATGTGCTTTTCCTGGAACTCAGTAAACAGAGCCATTTTAATCTGCATGTACAGACTGCAAGAGAGCAGTGCAGACTAAACCTGATGAACACTAAGTAAACAAAAGAGGCTTGTTAGGAGGCATGCACACACCTGATAAGGAATTTGTGATCTGAGGAACTATGTCATTGCTCCTATTCAGGTTTTGAAACATGCTGCTTATTATTCTCTACTCTGCAGACATCTCATTGTGATGCTGTGGTGCTTTTGCATGAAGGAGCAATTCAAATTTTATTTGTTCATGAAGTAGCACACTGTGCTACTGAGAAGTGCCCAGATAGGTAACACAAGCTCAGTAGTCCAGTATCAAAATTTACTAATCTTCCTTTAAAAGGTCAGTTAAAAATTAGCTCTTTTATGGTCATTTTAATCTACAACTAAATCTGTGTTTCCTAAGACTATGGAGATTAATCAAATACCTGATTTTCGAAATTAGTTGGGTGCTATTTAGCACTAAATTTTCTGTCTTACTAAGGAGAAAAGGTATGAATTTTACACTGAAAAAGATAAGATATTTGTGATTTACTCTTCAAATTTAAGGTATTACATAAGAACATTCATTTAAAAGCAGTATGACATTATAACTGATATCAACCTTAGTGTTACGTACTAAACTTCTTTCAATAATGTCATTAAAAAAAACCGAGATCTAAGCACATGACAAAATCAAATGGGAAATTTTGCTTCTAATGTTATACTTTAAAATATTTAACATGGTAATTTAGTATGGTAATACAATGACTTATTTGATTGATAGGAAGGAAATTGTGCTGGTAATCAGTACTTTAGATTATGGAAAGTAAAGACAGGCATACATTGGGTTTCCTATTCCCAACTGCTTTTCACAACTGTGTTGTGTCTCTGTCTAGGTTGAATCACCTTTAAAAATTTATATTATTGTGACTGATCCACCTCATTTGCCAGCATCCCATCTTCATTACTTGGTCCTATGGAGTATGTGCATCTGTTCCCTACAAATCACAGCTAGGTACATCTTGATACACAGATCACAGCTAGGGGACACTTAATTTCCGAAGTCCACCCCAAAAACTACTGAACCTAATTGCAATTTTTTGCAGCTGAGGTGAATGACAGGCCCAGACTGTGACAAAGCAGGGTAAGAATAATTTTTTGTACAACTTACATGGTTGTTTGTACTGATAAGCACCTTCCTTTACAGAATTGCATGAACAGCACAACACAAATAGAGTACAGAAAAACAACTACACAGAAGTTGCAAGAATTCAATTTGCTCTCAAGTACAAGTAACGTTTAAAGATAAAGATAATTACCAGAAAGAAGCTGACATTAATCCAGAAGACAGCATGATGAAGATAGGGAAACACAAAAAGAAGTATTAAAAGCTTCAAAAATATTGTCAGACCAATATTATAAAGGGGGAGCAGAAAAGGACAAGGAAAACTGTAAAAAATCTTTAAAAACAACCTGCCCAACCTACACAATCAAGAACGGCAAAAAATACGTAGAACGGAAGAGAAACGGTGAGAACATAATTGGGAAGGAAAATAGATTATAATACAAAAGTTGGGGAAGGAATGCCAAGTGCCAGGAAAAGAATTATTTTCATAGGAGACAAAAAAAGAGGGAAAAAAATATTATATGGAAGGATCAAAATATTTCCAAGTTCTTTTAATCCCTCAGAAGACACAACCTTCCTCAGAACTGAAGGCTTATCTCAGATGAGTAGGTATTTTGATTAAAGGTGTCATTAATTACACAATGAATAATAGATTCTCTGTGACACAGCTTTTCTAAAGCCAGACTCATACCAAACGAGATATTGTGTAGGAGGAACAATTGAAAGATAAAGTTATTCTCTCAAGAACTCTTGAGTGTGATGGATCTTTTTGTTTTGCAGTCTTTTCTCTTCAGTGCTCATATACAGAGCCCCCTCTCTCTCACTCCCACTACCACGATGTTCAGGGTTTCATGTCATTGTCTAACACAAAGATATCCACTAAATTCTAAATTCTAAATGTCTAAATTCTAATGTCTAAATTCTACCCCTCTTCTCCTGTGGTGCTTGCTGTATCACTCCTGAAACAGCAATAAAGACCAGATTAGTCCAGAAAATCCAGTGTATAACTGTGCTTCAGCTATGTCTGTCGTATAGGAATTGCCACCCACATCTTGCAAGTAGAAAAAATTACATGTTTAGTTATTTGCAGTTTTCACATTTACTCCTGTGACAGAAGAATAATGTAAACAATTGTGAAGGAAGGCTGTCCTGTGAAGACCAGCTAATAGAATTGGGGCTGTCCAGTCTGGAGAAAAGAAAATTTCAGCACATTCCAGTACCTACAGTGGCCACCAGAAAGCCAGAGAGGGGTGTTTGACAAGGATATGTTGTGATAGGATGAGAGGAATGGCTTCAAACTGACAGAGCAGCACATTTAGGCTGCATATAAGGAAGAAATTCTTCCCTGTATGAGTGATGAGGCACTGGAACAGGCTGCCCAGAGAAATTGTGGCTGCCCCAACTGTGGAGGTGTTCAAGGCCAGGTTTTTTGGGGCTCTCAGCAGCCTGACCTAGTGCAAGCTGTCCCTGTCAATGCCTGGCCAGGATTTGGAGCTAGATGATCTTTAAGATGATTTCTAGCCCAAGCCAGTCATTGATTCTATTATCTTGAGAGGCTGAAACCTGTCTTTCAGGGACAAATTGATTTAAAAGTGTAAGAGACATATCCAGAAACTGATGCATCAAACCCAAAATTTAACATTCCTTTTATGTTGCTGCATAAAGAGGCCTTAGAAAAGTAGCCAATTTCTTTTCCATTTCCTTCAAAAGTAATGGATCTCTCACTCTGCTAGCCCAAATAACCGAAACAGCTCTGTATTCATCTGAAACAAGAAACCCTAGGTCATTCAACATTCCATTCTATTTTCCTTTTAGTCTGACATCTTACAGGAAACCACACTGTCACAGTTTGGCACTGGCCAAATGCCAGGCACCCACGACAGCTGCTCAATCACTCTCCCCTGACACAGTGGGACAGAGGAGAGAAAAAAAGGTATCTTTCTTTGTTTTGATTTTCTTCTTAAATGTTATCACAGAGGTGTAACCAACATCTTTAATTGGCCCAGCCTTGGCCAATGTCCACCTTCAGAGCCATCAGGGATTGGCTCTGCTGGACATGGTAGGAGCTTCCAGCACCTTCTCACAGAAGCCACCTCTGTGGCCCCTCTGCTACCAAAAACCTGGTCAAGCAAAACCAACACACACAGTAAGCTGGAAGGGCATCATAATGGTAGTAAAAAAAATTAGAATAAATGTATCATTTTATTGTGGGTGTATTAATTTAAGAGGGACAAAACAGATAATAGTCTTTTAAATTAGAGAAAAAAATTATGTATGGAAAATGCTTAATTCATCAACCCAGTTGTTTCTGAGAAAAGGAGTTTACTATTGTTGCTTGAAATCTATACAGGTGTTGCAATTAGAGCTTCTGAGAGTCAGAGTCCTACCAAAGAAACTTACAAACTGCATTTCTGTGAGTAGATCGGTCACAACTGAGGTGAAACTGTTGGGATTTCACCCCACCCTGCAGTCAAGTCCCAGCAGCAGCTCCTTCACTCCTATTATCAACCTTGTGCTCAGCACAAATCCAAAGCACAGCTCTACATTAGTCACTGTGAACAAAATAAATTGTAGCCCGACCAAAACCAGCACAGAAACACAGACAATGTTTCAAAAGATGTCCTATATGACCCAGAAAATATATCTTTTCACATATTTTTTTTCACACTCTTTTTGGGGATGCTTTACAAGACTCAAATGTTGAATTTCTTATCCCTCCTCCAGATTTTATGCTGTAACTCAACTTTTCCCTTAAGAATTCAAAGTCTATGAAAGAAGTAGGTGATAAATTTCCTAGAATGGAAAAGAAATTAGGGACTTAATAAGGTGTGCCATTCTCTCTCCAACATTTTTTTATCATTTCATAGTGTCTGATTTCTCATTAACAGTCAAATACAGGTTATAGAAGACTATATCTCACAGAAGAGGAAAATGTTTCAGCTCTCTGACTAGAAAAAAACTTCAGGCATACAGAGGTGGCATTTCCCAATAAATTGTGCAGTTTGCAAACATGATGAATGAAAAAAGAGAAATTTAGGGATGAGAAAATAAATCATACTGAAGGTTCTGGGAAGACTGTTTTCAATTGTCATGTTATGAAAGCAAACTATTGCTACCAAAGAGCTCGTAGAAAGCAATAGACAGCAGGTGAAATCAAATAGTAGAAAAAAAGAGGAATGCCAAGAGAATCACAGAAATCTCTGACATATGAATATTTTGGAAGAAGGGAGAGGCAAATTAGAAGGTCAGCTTTGGGAAAATAGAGTAATTCTCATTCATACACTTACCTACCTGAACATGTAGAAAAGTTTGTTTCTGTGGCACATGTACACAGAAGAAGACAGATGGCTTGTCCGTGAAGCTGACAAGGCAATGAGTGACCCCATCTGGATTTAAATGGCTGCAGACATGTCCCTATAAAACTGGCAATAAACAGGAGCAAACAACCACAGCACCCAGTCCTAAATGAAACTCCCCTAATAAAAGTCATATGTCATAAAATGGCTCAGCTGATAAAAGTCACACGTCGTAAAACAGGACAGAAAAGTAAGGGTGTGTTTCTGGCAGTCCAAAGGCAATGTATAGGAGCTTTTTCTCCAGGTCATCCTGAGCATAAAAAGATGTTGTTATATATGAGACATTTCAGCTGTCATTGTACATCATTGCATTGAATCCAATTCTGTGTTCAGAGGATTTATGTGCATTACTATTAAAGAGGGCAAGTTCAGCAGCAGTGGGTGAGACACCTACCTTGTATTAATCAAGGACAAATTGCTTACTAAAATACAATGTTTTAATTGGTTTACTTCTTACAAAAACAACAAAAGACAAAAAGTATTTATTTTACATATTGAAGTACCAGAGTAAGACAAACCTTCTTCTGAAGGTTTAAAATATTATAATCTAGAAATCCTGTAATCAAAGGCTTTAAGGCTGACTATAACAGAATTTCACTGTTCCACTAATGCCTTGATTCCAATAACATCTTTGTTCTTTGCCCATTTCTTAGTCATTATCAGTTTTTCATTTCTTACATTTAAAATCTCAGCCAAAGGAAGCGATGGCATCTACCACTCTCACTTTGCATGGCTACTGTAATAGGTTCTTTTCTCTCACCATTCACCTTCAACCCTATCTCAAGCAGAACTTGAAACACTTGGGAGTTCAGAGCTCCAGAGGAGAAACATTAATACAATATTTGGACATATTCTGAATAAATCTTTTCCTATTTATGCTACAGCAATGCCTAGAACAGAGGGAATCAGGATTATGCATGTAGTTTACCATATCTTTCCTGTACTTAAAATACAGACTTAAGGGAGGAGTGGATTTGGAACGTATCACTTACAAGTTTCCAGAGTTTCACAACAGGTTTGCAATTATTTCAACTTGTAGGTAAGATACACAATAATAAATAGTAAAACCCGTAACAAACTAAATGCTTGGCAGTAAGATGAAGCTGTACTTAGCTGCGATAATTGAATCACAGTGACTAAGATCTGTAACCTGCTTCTTTGTTTTAAAATTGAAAACCAGAAAAAGTTATAAAGAAGCTGCCTTTATAAAGATCTCCTCTTTAGGTAATTCTTTGTAAATGTGAATAAGTAAATGTAAGTGTGGATAGATTGATTGACAGGACAGCAAAGAGAGAACAAATAGACCAATAGGGTAGTGAGCTGTTGAGGCAGGAGTCAGATGGAAGCAGCGGCATCAGCAAGAGTGGCAGCTAAGGTAGGTCTGGGAGTGGGAGTAGATCAGGATGTAAAGAGTGGCTCCCAAGCCCAGGGACACCCAAGCAGCAGGTCAGAGACCTGTCAGGACATGGACTCCCTTGCAAGCTGGTCAGGTGGGGAGCAGGGATTGCCAGGAACTTTGCAGGCTGCAGGGAGTGAGAGAGACCCGGACCATGGCAAAGAGGGAGGGCAAACAGGCCATGGCATGCCAGAGGATCAAGTGTGGGGTTTTGCACTGGGCAAACCCAGTTCACCCGGGCAGGGCATGAAACAAGGGCACAGTCATCCTCATAGACCCTGGGATGACCTCACCTGGTTGTCTTCTTCTGCCCAACTAGAACAGACCCACAGATGGTTTCCACACAGTCAAAAGCCACCTCTAGGAACACTGTGATGACCCACACAGCACCCTCAGAATCAAGGTGCTGTCCATGTCTCTGGCTGAAGAGAGTGTTTGAGCCTGGCATTGGTACTGGAGAGCAGCAGAGATGACACCCATGTGTGGCGTGACCAAGATGATCTGCTCAGCCTTGTGGCAGAGCTCAAAGAGGAAGAGCAGAGGCTGAGGAGTATCAGGGAGTGCGAGAGAAATCAGCCAGCACAAACTCTTCCATCCCTGAGGGAATTATGGCGAATGAAGGCTCAGCAACCATCAGAAGAACCTGAGAGCTCTTTACTTCTCTTGCCAGTACAAGTACGGGACATAAAACATCAGGGGAAAAAAATGTCACTGCTCAGGGAGGTAGGAGAATCTCTTCCCTGCTGCACTGCCCTCCCAGGATAGTAGGTGCTAGGATCTGGAACTCAAGGGTCAGGCAAATGACAGCGGAGATGAAATTCTATCTATCAGAAATGGAAGGTGCATTAGAAGCCAAAGGCAGGAAGCAGGAGCTTACAGGCTTGGTGTCTTTCACTTGCAGTTGCATCAAAAACTCAGAGACCTCAGACACACAATATTCAAGATCCTGGGAAAAAAATTATTTCAGAAACCAAAGTTCATTGACTGAAGATGACAGAATGATCAGTTCAGTCATTCAGCAATTTGTTGTGACCATGGTAACAAACTTGAAAAATCAGGGACTAAAGTGAAAATTACCAGGTGGAAATGAAGTTGGGTGTACCCTGGGGAGGAAGTGCATCTGAAGCAGGGAATGACATTTCTCTCAGCAATCAAGAAGGTGAACAAATGCTTGAGCAGCATCATCAATCTGGACTAGCCAGGCATAGTTCAATTTATTAGAATTTTTCTTCCTTGTGGCTGTACCAATAATCAGCACTGAGTAACATTAAAGAATCAAAAGTTTTGCACTTTTAGAATTAAAAAGTGTATTAGAAAAGCGAATTAAGTTCTGCCAAAGCTGGACTAAAAGTCTGCTAATGGTTTAGGACAAAGAAAGGAAATGTGGGAATTTGGAGAGTAAAAGAAGCTCCAAGCATCACAAATGCTGAAGCATATGCTGTCATACTTTAAAAAATAAGGGGAAAAAAAGAGAGGAATGTTGGAAGGAATTTATTAAAACCAGAAAATTGGTATGATGATTGAAAATATGCTCAAGTGGCCTTGCAGCTGGAAATAACCTTTGATAAACCAGTGTGAAGAGTAGACTGGTGATTCTCTAACATGGATTGAGTTTATCCATGTCCATGCCACTGTTTGTGCGCCCCTTCCCAGCTGCTGCTTTGAGATCCCCCAGTCAGAAATGGAACAGAAATAAATTTATTCTTCGTGTTTTAGCCATGGGTTTGTGGTTCTCCTGGCTGCCAGCTGTGCTGACTCAGGGCTGCCAGAGAAGAAAAGCTCTGTTCATCCTGCACTTTAAACCTCACCTCCGATCTGTTTTGAGTTTGTTCTGACACAGACCTGCTTATTGATGTTCACTAGCTGCTGAATTGAGGGCTGATGCTCTAAAGGAATGATTCAGGATTATGAGGTGGTAATTACTGCTATATCTTCTCTGGCTTTGCAAAGAAGAAGCTCAAAGAGTTTTATGAGTAATCCAACGCAGGTTCAAACTGACTATTAAAACCTAATTGGTGCTTTAAGGCCCTAAAGAACAGGAAAAACCACTACCTCTGATTATGAAAGTCAGGTATTAGTGTAGAATGATGAGATGCATTTTAATGTGACGGTTTGATTTTAGTATTGCAAAGAAAACATTTTTTAAATATATTTTATGCTTACTAGTTTAGTACCTGGCTTTCTAAAGCTGGCTTATCCCCTGAGATATTCAACAGGCTGGGTCCTTGCAAAGTGGCTTCAGGACTCTTAAAAAAAAGGCCCCAGATGCTACACTTATTAAAGGCAGTGTTTTTTCTTTCTTAACTCACAACTTGATATGCTTTTGGAGGCAGGGTTTAGTTTTTTTTCCCGCACCAAAATAAATAGAAAATTAATAAAAATGTATTATTTATTTCTTCAAGAAATTAAACTTTTCCCATTAATACAAATGAACTGATTTGGGATGGGTTCTGGGTTTGCTTATTGGTTGTGATTAATATTTTTTTTCTCTATGCTCATTTGTAGAAGTACATTTTACAGATGGCTGTCATGGGGAGTTTTCAGTGAGTGAGTAGATAGTGCCAGAAATGGACTTTGACAGAAAACACATATTTAAGACATTGTAGTATGGCTATCTCATTGCAGAAGTTGAAGAGTTGACGAGTATAGAGGTTTAGGATGGTGGTATATATGGTGAAATTGTGAGAGAAGTGAGGGAAGCTTGGACAGTTGTCACTTTGTTGTGCTATGTCGCTGATGGTATATAGACTGGAGCTGCTTGAGAGATTCGAATGTATCGACCAGTGAATTGGCAATTTACTTGAAGAGCTTCTTACACTCACTCAATGTTTCATTACCTTAAACTTAGGTTTTTTGAGTGTTTTCTTAGTGTGTCGATCGGCGGTATTCAGGGCTTAATTTTTTTGAACAGATTATCAATACTATCATTTTTTCAGTGGCTTAGACAGGTACCTTTAGGCTGTAAGTTTGAGGCTATATTATAGTAATGCATCTTCAGCTCTCGTCGTGCATACACTTTGACTAGAATTTACGTATTCCTTCCGTCTTAATGCTTGTGCATAGTGGTGTTCTAAAGACATTTTTGATGTCTTTTCTTTTGAGACTTCTCAATTTAGCAACACATAGATCACAGTTAAATACTAAATATAATATTTTCAGGGATTATTTACTTTAAAAGCTTTGTATCAAATGAGTCATCCAAACCCAGGTTATTTTTCAGCTTCTGATGAGCTAACAAGGTCATCTATTTTCTTTTTTATTATCTCAGGACATAAGAAAAAGAACATTAGTCCCCGAATACCCATTATAGCTAGTCATAGCTATCGAGTAACTCCACTGATGCTAGGAGGAATTTTATGCCACTCAAGCAGGCAAGTTTAGATGTTATTCAACAACAAGGATTATAGGGGCACATCCTCTGATATTTTCATTTTAAAACACTTTTGCAAAATAAGGGAGATTGGAAAGATAAGAGGAGCTTTCCTGTTCGATTGTGAAATATATTCCAAGAGAATATATATACTTGACCATAAAAATTCTTGGGCATTTGAGACTTTGAAGCCTCTTGAGGCTAACTTGAACTCCTTGAATGACACAAAGAATATTGATGACTTTTTCACCTCAACAGCCTGTTTTAAGTAAGGGAAGCAAATAGGTGAATATTTCACTGTATGACTAATTCTTTGCCATAGAAAACACTTTCAGGGAGCATTCCTCATGGTAAGTTTGAAACTTGCTCATTAGCAGCATTATTCCCTGTTAATATTGCACCAAAACAAGTTATACAACAGCATATTTTGTTATGTTACCCAAGCAGGCAAGTTTAGTTGCCTTATTTAAAACAGCAAAGATTTTCGGAGCACATTTTCTAATATTTAATATAAATATCAGCAGTTCCTCTTATGTCAGAATAAAAAGACATAAACAGCTATTGGACCCTTTTTCCTTCAGAGAACACAGAAAACTAAATGGTGATTAATATAAAAGCTCCCTAGAGTGCCCCCTGTGAATGGGGCTATCAAAATACAAGGACACCATAGAAATTGTCCTTGAGGACACTGTTTGTTAGGTAACAAAGACATTTAAGTTACTGAGGATGTGGTAATACCTGGACTTCTTGGATAAGTTTGACTCAAATCAAAGAGTTCTCTTCTTTCATTTGTGCATTAGTATTCCTGAACAAATCTGCAGTTCTGTTAAAGAAATAATATATTGTACTGACTTGTATATCAGAAGTGATATAATCTGAAATGTTAAATATACTGAAAAAGAATCCTTTAGAGAGGGTGTATTATCAAAGGGAGCATTTCATCTCACCATTCACACACCCACAGAGGCACAGAATGGGTCAGGTTGGAGGAAATTACAGCTGCTCATCCGGTCCAACCTCCCTGCTCAAGCAGGGTCATCCCAGAGCACATGGCACAGAATTGTGTCCATGTTCTGGACTATCTGGAATATCTCCAGTGAGAGAGAGTCCACACCCTCTCTTGACAGCCTGTTCCAGTCTTCCATCAATCCAAACATTATAGCTCTTCCTCATATTGAGGTGGAACTTGCTGTGCATCTGTTTCTGCCTGTTGTACCTTGTCCCATTGCTTAGCACCACCGGGAAGAGCCTGGCTCCATCCTCTTGGCCTCAGTGCTTGGGTTTAGGAAAGGCAGATCCTGCTTCACCAACTAGAACTGATTTATGATCAGATGATCGACCTGGGGCTTGAGGCAAAGTCTGTGGATGTGTTCTTCACCAAAGCATTTGCTACCATTTCCCATGGCATTTTCCTGGAAAATCTGGTAGCCTATAACTTGGATAAGTGCACCCTTTAATAGACAAGGGGGATCAATCAAAGGCTAAACCTGATGATCTCAAAGGTCTTTTCCAAACTAAATATTTCTGAGGTTCTGTGGCACCCTGTTTCCATATACTTTGAGATATTGACAAGGTCCCCTCTCTGTTGTGTATTCTTGAGGCTGAGCAGGCCCAGATCCCTCAGGCTTTCTGTCAAAATATTAACCACGGTGTGTTCATAAGAGGAAATGAACAGTCTTAGTATAAA
>CM019236.1:49582006-49604317 GCA_009741485.1 Malurus cyaneus samueli | reverse complement strand
CTCATTAGAGAGATTTTCCAGCTCCATAATCACCTTTGTTGCCTTCCCCTGGACCCCCTCCAGGAGCTCTTGTTTCTTCTTCTCTTTTGAGCCTATAATGGACACCCAGCGCTTGCAGGTGAGGACGACAGATATCATTCAGTAGGACACAACAGCATTGCAGGTGAGGACACAGATTGAGGGGGCAGCAATTGCAGGTGAGGCCTCACCAGGCTTGAGAGGAGCAAGGATCACATCCCTTGCCTGCTGGCAATGCTCTTCCAAATGCAGCCCAGGATGTCACTGGGCCTTCTTGGCCACCAGGGACTCTGCTGGCCCATGGACAGTCCTTGTTGTCCACCAGGACTCCCAAGTTTCTTCTCCACAGAGCTCTTCCAGCAGTCACCCCCAGCCTGTGCTGGTGCCTGGGGCTGTTCCTTCCCAGGTGCAGGACTCCTGCATTTGCCTTTGGGCTTCAGATACTTCTCTTGACTGACTTGGGGTCTCATCTAATACAATGTTCCAACTTGTGTCTAAAACTATATAACAATGTTAATTACAGGTAAAACTAGGAACAAAAATATTAAAAGGATAAAGGATTTTGTTTGATGTAAAATGTATATTCTAACAGAAGATTACATTGCAGCTTTGTAGCTCCAGCAACATAAGTCTTTTATTTCCAGCCACAACAAAATGGAAATTTTCTGAATTTTTTTTTCCTGACTCTCAGCAAGACAGGGATTTTATGTTAATTTTTTGTCTTCCCTTTATCCCCTCTACCGAAAGAAATTTCTATCCTGGCGTGCACTGCAATATTTTGGTGGCACTCTGATACACTCTTCTCACCAAGAAAATCACAACAAGAGAGATAACAAAAGCCAGCAAGCTAACTCTTCACTTCTCTAGAGGCCATGGGATATGATATATTTATCAACAATCAGAGGATCTGAAATTACCAAACTCCCTGTCTTCTAAACTTCCATTATGCACCATTTTAGAAGGAAGGAAACCATCCACTTTTACCACAGATATTCTATGACAAGGAACATCCTTACAGATTCAGGTTGAACTGAGGAAATATATTTCTTACAACCCTGTAAAAGTGCTTTAGCCTGCAGAAGGCAAGGTCATGGCATTGCTGTCTCCACCATCATGACCTTCAACACCAAGGTCAAAAGAACATTCATGGGTCCCAAAATATCTCAGAGACAATGTCATGTATTAATGCCACACGGCATCACCTCCTTGTTCACCAGGGAAGTCAGTCAGCAGGAAGATGAAGGCACATTTAGAAATGATTCTATATTTTTACTGCCATTCAGGTGATACAGGACTTGTTAAACCAAGTCATCAATGCCTGTCCACACACTTCAGGTGTTTATCTACATGAATCTTATGTTCTTGTATGAGGTTTTGAATCACTGTATGTTTAACTCAGAAAGCTGACAGAGAGGACAGAGACAAGCAGACTAACACACAAAATTATGCTTCAGACCTCGTGTCACAGCCCTGTGAGCCCCCAGCAGGAGCCCCTCATCCTGTTTTACATCCCCAAGCAACAGAAAGACCCTGCTATACTGAAACAAGCCTGGTTGGGGGGCTTGGAGCACACAAGAAGGTGGGAATAAAAAGTGTGATTGACCTGCAAAAGGCAGCTGCTGAAGGATCTAAATATTCTCTTCATCTAAGACGTGGTGAGTTACAGAGAAAATTGGCCACACACTTTGTGGAGATGCAGAAAGGATAAGGAACAGCAGCCATAAGCTGTAACACCAGAAATTAACTCCAAATAGTACAAGGAACTAACTCTTCATCAGGAAGGTAATCAAAACTGAAACTTAACATAAAGACTGTGTGATCTCTGGCATGAAAGACATTGAAAAACTGAATTGAGATTCCCTTCAGCCTAAATCAGTCTATCACAGTAAATGGCCATTGATATTCCTGGACAAAAATGGTTCAAGTAAGAAAAGCTGTTCCTGAAATTGCACCATTAAAAAATAACATATTTAGAGTATAAAGGAATTTCTACAAGATGATGACATTCCTGAAAAACTACACCTTCCTTGATCTTCTAAGTTAAATAAAATGGTCTTACGATCTCTCTTCTTTTTTAATTACATCCTTTTTGCCATTCCTTCACAAAATGCAAAACCAGTGTTTTAGGTTCTTTTCAAATGATACCATTTATATGTGTTTGCTCCTAATATTACAAAAAGTGTATTTCAATAAGAAGTAACCTTAAAGTAAGGACATATAAGTTTTCCAGTTTAATAAAATATCTCTTAATGCCTTGCTTCTTTATAAGCATGAGTGCTCTGTTGCAAGTGTTAATGATATTCATTTTAGCAGCACACAGCAGGACCACTCTTCCCATGCATCAGTTTGGGCTTCCCAGGACAGAAGTCTGTGAAAAAGCCATACAGTACACTGAATCTGTCCAGAGGTAGGATGTCCCAGACACACCAAACACAAAGTAACATATGCTGAAGAGACATCCAGAAATTAGAAATACAAAATTCCTTCGTGTCTTCAATATTGAGAGTGGAAAACCATAATAATTTATTGATGATTGTGTCGTGTAGTATGGCTATTTAAAATGAGCATTAGTCATACATTATATTTTTAATTATTCTTTTTTTTTTTTAATAGTGCTGCCAGACAAAATTTTACCATTAGGTTCACTCACTTTTTTTCTCTGGATCTTTGTGACTTAGACCTGGATATAAAGACAGTTGTTAAGGAGCCTTTCCTGTCTGTCAGTCACTCCTGCACCACCTGAGCTGTGTGCGAGGCCCTTTCCCAGCTCCACCCCCCACACTCACACAGTCACACCATCTTCCTTATTGGTTTGAGCCCAGGTTTCCCATAGCAGAGTCTCAGATGTCAGATCCTCTTGCTGGAATAATCAAGTAATTTTATTTTATTTATTTTATTTATTTAGGACAACCCTTTTTGTGCCGAGAGTGGGCTCTTTGTGGCCTCTTTGCTTGCTGTCCACCAGCCAGAGTTCAACCTGCAGCTCCTACTCAGCTGCACCCCGAGCTACCCCAGTGAACATGTTCCTCAACAACAATCTTTTTTATTCTTCCCAGGGTGTGAAAATATGCATTGCTCATCACCAGAGGTGTTCCTATCAATAAATTTGTAAGGAAATTCCCAACTTAATTAATAAATTATGTTCTTAGACTGCAGGAGAAAAATCACCATATAATCTGCCTTGCTGTAATTAAGATAGAATCCAGCAGGCTATGTAATTTCCTGTTCAATTTGAATGAATTTTAGTTTTCTAATTTATGTTTGAAAGGGCAAGAAAGGTACAAATTTAATGAGAAAGTATAGGTCCACTGCAATCATTACATCTCCTTTTTTTAAAGTCAAATTTTGTATCTCACTTAAATCAAGAAAATAGTTTCTTTCTTCATGGATCACCATGGTTGATTACATTTAAAAAAGACTTCCTATCTCAAGAGTCAGGACCTAACCTAAGGGACGGTTTCTCTATTAATCTCTTTTGGAAATATGCCTCCAGTCCTAGTTAAACTTATGTAGAAAGGCATGATATTTGCAGTTATTGGTACGTTTTCTTAAGCTCCTCTGTGAGCAACACTGTTGATTAGTAGACAGCAGGAGATGTGAGAGAGTTGCCAAAGGCAGCTCCTGTGAGCTGTGTGATGTTATGTCTCTCACTCAGATAGTGTATAAACTGTTTCAGCACAGCTTGTCCTATTTTAAGGGCAAATATTGCACAAAAATATAGTCTAGAAGGAGTATAGAATGGTCAATGATAAAAATACCAGCCTGTGTATTGACACATCCTTTGTATTTAAAAAAATTGGGGTATTCCCTTCACTTCTGCTGAGAGCTGCATAACTAATAAATCCTTATCCTGTATCTCTAATAGAGGGAAAATTATTATTTTAGAAATTGTATTAATATCTTTCAGAGAATGTCAAATTGCTAAAATTTTGGGTAAAACAGTAAAAGGGTTGTTTCATATTTTTTCATCATGGTTGTAAAACTGTTCATCATAAGGAGGATATGATTTCAGCATGTGCTGAAACATTTCAGGAGATTCTTTGAGTTTGTTATCAATGCTTAACCCTCACAAGTGCCCCCTGTCTTTACTACTTTACAAAATGAGGTAAAAAAGGGGACAACTTTAAATAGAGAGATTTTAAGTTCCTGTTGCCATGGTAGCACTGCTTCACATTAGGAAGCTTTACTGAATGTTTTGGGGTTTTTTTTCTATCCCTGAAGTTGCTTAATAGATCTTTAGTGTTCACGTTTAATTCACCTGACAAGAGCTTTATTCTTTTTTAATAAAGCCCTGCTGCTATTAGTGCTACTGTTGTTATTTTATTGTTGTTGTGTTTTTTCTGTTACTATTAATATTATTTTTAACTTTTAAATGCCTCCTTGCACAGAGGGAGACTTATTTGTGTAAGAACATACTTCATGGTAACTTTCTTCCCCCACCTTGCACAGGAGCAACAGGTTTTAATCTTTACCCTTTTTTTCCAAATGTCCTCCATTTTCACATTTTTTCGTCTTGCACCCATGGTGGCTCATGTATGAGTAAGATTTGGTCAAAAAGCAGGATCAGGAATATCCACACAGGCCAGTGCTTGGGAAGAGATCAGGGCTGAGAGTCAGATGCTGTAAATCCTGAGGGAAATTTCCACAAATAATCCTGACACAACCACCTTCACTATCTCGATTTCCTCCTGAGCAAGCCAGAGGTGAGAGCTGCTCTGAGCAAGCGCAGTGACTAATGCACCTTCACTTTTAGCAATTACAACCATCCCATGGGATAAAATGCACATCTTTAATCTGAACCCAGCTAAAACTCGAGCCTACTGTGTGTGAAGTTCATAATCGATTCAGAGATCTTTAGCACACAGAAACAAAACCTAAAAAGAGCTCCAAGTTTTAACTCTTTTAAGAATGCATATTTGAAACCCCTCAGGTTTCAGGAATTTTCTTTTCATTAATGAGTGCAGTTGTACAAACAGCGTGACATCTGTCCCTGTGATCTCTCTGTGCTTCATTTTTTCCTCCTTCAAAACATAGATCATGTTTCTTCTGCATCCCTGATGTGTGTTGAGATGTCTGGTAGGCAATGTCAGAGGAAAGACAGTATGACAAGGTTAATGAGGAGAAGGTCTCTGTTTTATTTAATAAATTGGAGTGCTCTTTGAAAATAGCAGATAGGCAACTAAACATTTAAGCCTTCATTCAAATCCCCTTACAGAATTATTATAATTTCTCATGAATGCATAAAACTTTTCTCTTTACCTTTTTGACACAATTCTCATTATTGAAATATTCCTGAAACAAAATAGCATACATGTACTATGATTGTCATATTTTCTTCTTAAACTGCAGCAGAGACCCCAGAAACCTACCAATAATGACTTGGCAGTCTTCGGATTATCTAAATTACTCAGAGATATTAGCAAATACAGTAGTGCTCAGCCTGTACCACATACAATTGTCTTTCCTGCTATTACAGGCCCAGTCACTATATTCAAAATCAACATTAATTAGAAACAATGTCAGGTTTCTTCAAAGAGAAGGAACCTGTAAGGAAAGAACCTTACTGGGCAGGTTCCTTACAGAAACAGGGCGACGTGATCCTGAGCACAGTAAAGAGCAAAAGAGACTTCAGAATCTGTTTGATTAATTAACTCCCAAATGATACACATACAGAACAATAACTTAGGAAGAAAAGACAGGGACACTGTAATTGATGTTTAGAGCTCAAGAGCTCTGTTTACTTCACATTTAATTTATGCTCTTCATCACTGCAACTCCGTCCAGAGCAAAGAAATAGTCTAATCACTTTCTCCTCATGCATGTAATTCTAATAGTTCCAAAAATCCCTGGTAATGTACTGTTGCTTTTTATTAATTTTCCTTTTTTTTTTTTTTTTTTTTTTCATTGAGGGGATTTTGGTTTGGTCTTACCGAGGAGAGTGCTGAGTTACTTCCCCTGGGCTCCAGTGGTATAGAAATATAGAAACAGATCAAAGCCGCACGAGGAGCAGTTTGGAATTGACATAACTGAAAGGGTGACCAAACACTGGAACAGAATATCTAGGCAGGTGTTTGAAGCCTCATGTCTGTTAGTGTTCAAGAGATATTTGAACAATGCCCTTAATCACACTCTTTAACTTTTGGCTGTCTCTGAAGTGGCTGGACAGGTGGACCAGATGATTATTGCAGGCCCCTTCCAACTTGAATGTTTTATTTGTGGTGACTTGATCTGGATGCCCATCAAAGCCATTCTGTTACTCCCCTTCCCAACCAGACAGGAGAGAGAAAATGTAACAAAGAGTTAATGAGATAAAGACAGTGAGAGATCACCAACAGCTACTGTCCAAGCAAAATAGACTGTTGCTGATGAGCCTGGTCTTGGTCAGCACTGGGTTCATCTTGGAGCCAGCTGGCACTAACTGTTGGACATGGGGGAAGCTTCTGCCTTCCTTCCCTTCCCCTTCTTCTCTTCCCTTCCCTTCCCTTCCTTCCCTCTTCCTTCCTTCCCCTTCCCTTCCCTTCCCTTCCCTTTCCCTTCCTTCCTTCCCTCCCCTTCCTCTCCCTCTTCTCCTTCCTTCCCTTCCCTTCCCTTCCTCCTCTCCTTCCTTTCCCTTCCCCCACAATAACCTTTCTCAAAGGTGTGACATGAGTGCACAATGTATTCGTCTGCTAATCCGTCCTAGTGGCAAACACAATTTGGTAAATCAGAATGCAGATAGAGTTCTTAGTACTCAGTGTTCTTCCCAAACCTATTTTTTTCATCTTCCCATACCTTGAAACATCTACTTGGCATGCTTTAATGTCCTTTATAGCACAGTTGTCACACTAGCAAAGTTATATTAAATGCCTGCACCTATGATCCCAAGAAATCCTCCACCACTGAAGAAATTAGAGGATTTGTGTCTGAAGTTTCAGTCCTCCCATTTTATTAACAAGGAGACTTCCTGCTTCTTCTTTTGTGTTCCTAGAAGAGGATCGATATCTCAGTGGCTTTTCAAGACCAAGCAAATATGGTCCAAGTTAGACAAAAGCAACTATGAAATTTTATTAAATAAGTGAAACCTCTTTGTTTCTTTTATGTTATCAAAATCACACCAGAGAAAAATCTGCAAAGCTGCAGCTCAGACCATTCTGCTACATCACAGAATCAACAAGCACAAAAATTGACTTTTATTTTTTTCATAATGTACTCAGTGGCTTCTTTATACATTTTCACCTGTAATGTTGAATTAGGGAAAAAAGCTGTTCATTCTAAAGATTTCTTATTACAAGTAATCCTAATGAAAAGGTACAGTGCATGGGACAGGAGGGCCATATCCTATGTGAATCTTAACTGATAAAAATTTAAGTCAGAAGTAGATCTAGAAGGTCTGCTTTTCAGACTCCAGATTTTAAATTGTCAGAGTGATGAACGGAGAATCATCTTCTTCATATACAGAATTTTGAAATATTGCTTTGAGATCCAAAGCTCCTTGAAACTAACATTGCAGTGGCAAACTTTCACTAGAAAAATGCAGAGTTGGCTATTGTTAGAAATCTTCTTTGAAAAAGGAAAATATTTTGCCTTCTTGCTTTACAGATTATCTACCAAGGCTAGAGTACTCATTGTGTCATACCAGAGTCTGTCTATAAATATCTCTTTTTACAGAATGGCATATAATCAATCAGCTTCAGTTCACAAGACTATTTCCATCTGCCTGTGTCATATTTATTCCATATCCCTATGGTAAACAGTAAATTGCACTACTATACATTCATTAACAGGTGTTCTAAGAGCAGAGTTTAACTTCAAAAGTTAAACTTCCTGCATCCTTTGCTTTAAAATATTGTGCTTCCTGTTTCCTCCACTTAAAACTATTGCACTTCCTTTTCTCCTGTACCTGAACTTCATCCTGTATCAGTTTTAAGTCTAATGGATATTTTTCTGTCGCCTACAGACTAGAAAATAACTTTCTTAATAATTCTGTGTGACCTTGATGAACAATTTTATTACCAAATTACTAGATTTACTAAATTAATAATTACTAAATTACTTACTTGTTTGCCAAATACTATTGTTCCATAACAATGCAGAGGAATGACTTTGAATGGATTCATTATTTATAGTCATGAATTTTATAATATCAGTTTTATTAAAAATGCACTCACAGAAGGAATATATTTATGAATGTCAACAATCTTTCTAAACTGTTCCCTACTTTTCATACAGCAGTACTCAAAATGTTTTCACAGATTATGCAAAAGTCCTGTTTGACCATTTGTCAAGGACTTTACTACACTGAGAACAAGTTTTACAACAGCATTTAAGAGTTGCCTCAAGTCTTCATCTATGGCATTAGGGAAGAACTGATACTGTTAACAGTGTATCCTGACACCTCATTGATATTTAAAGAGCATTTTCGTGCCATATTTTCAAAAGTGCTTCGAGATATGCATATAGGAATGGTGTGGGATTTTCAGTAGATGAAAACCCAAATGTCTTTGAAATCATGGGGCTTGATACACCTACACTTGGCTGCTCTGGAAACTTCTCTAGATTCTATATACTTCCTTGCCATTGCTAATGCTGCTACACATTTAAATTCTGACCCCCTGACAACTGAAGATGAGCCATTATTCTCAATTTTCTGATTCTCCAGTTCTGATTAAATTGCAAAAATTAATCAGAATTATATCTCCCTTGCCTTATCTGAATATCTGTTTCTGCAGGCAAAAATCAAGCATTTATACCACATATCCTTTTTCTCATTGCAGGGCTAAGGAGCTCAGCCACATGAGAATATTTCTATGTTTCTACCACCAGACAGAGCAGGAGACAGTTCATGCCTTGAGGATAATTAAATTAGGCAAACCACATGATAATGCTTTAATACCAAGTCTGAAGTAGGATTATAGTTTCACAGAGAAGGAAAGGAGAGATCATGGTATTTTTATAAGGTAATACTAGACATTTAGGAGAAATATATTAGTTTCTTCAGAATCTCGGACCAATGCTTTGGCCATAGACAAAAGATGGAGAATGTCCGAGAACAGCCTGCTTTTACCACTACACATATATTTTAAATTTATTTGTTTATTTTAAATCTGTTTTGAGATGGTTGCTGTCTTTGATACACTCAAGCAGCAAGATGAAAACAACATATTAGCAATTTGGAAGGCTTGAGCAAAATATCTACCTGAATGTCAGGACTGAATGTTCCCTTGCACAGTCTTCAATGTTAAATTCAGTCATTCTTATCACCTGTAACTCCTGAAGAAGTTATCTGAAGAATTTCTTAATGAGGTTGTTATACATAATAAAAATATGGTCAGATTTGGCAGTTAACTTTATGTATAGGATGCTACAGCACCGTGGAAAAACTGTTGGAAAATAGTTCCTGCTTTTTACTTCAGAGTATTTAGTTTAAAAAAGCAAAAGGACAGTGAAAAAGAATAGAGGAGCAAAATGAAAAATAAACAATCTATTTATATTTATCTGTGGTAAAACACAGACAGCTTCATAATCACTGGAGCATGTTCGTAGACACACAAGACCCATCACCAGAGCTGTGCTTCAAATTTGAGGGTGGATGGAATCTAAACTGTAAAATTTAGCCACTTGCTAAGACCATATGAAAACAGACCCATGGTGTCAGCTTTACAACAGTCTTCTTCACCATTAGACAGCTGAAGGCTTAAAAACACACTCAGCTTTGAGCAGACAAGGGCTATGTGAAAATCAAATAATGTTCTCTCCAGCTGTAGTGTAAAACAAAGATGCCTTCAAAGTGAACCTGTCAGTTAATGCCCAGATGTGGCTTAGTAAAGAGTTTGCAAAACATAATGTTAAAAGCTATCTGTTCTTGACAGCTCTTTAATAATTTAGATCTGTACTCGATATTTCAGAAGAGCAGCACTATGCTGGTCGGGAAGAATAAGTGAGTAAAAATGGATAGAACTAATGAATCTAATTTCATAGGTTGCAGTGGGATGGGTAAATGCAGATGTTGTCAGGTCTACATCTCATATATGTGAGATTAATATACATAATACCTGAGGCAGAAGAGCCCTGGAGTTAGAGTTTATTCCCCCTCACCTGCTTCAAAAGCAAGGCAGCAGAGAGCTCCTAACATTTCCAGATGTGACACCTAAGTTTATTCAGTGCTTTTTTTCCCCCAGTTTTAGAAAACCCCATGTTACCTTTATAACACTCACATTGTTAGATCCTAATATTAATCTAAATCTAGAGTTATCAAAAAGATTGGAATTTTTTTACCATTTTTTAACAGATTTTTTTCCTAATTCATCATTACAGGTGAAAATGTATAAAGAAGACACTAAGTAAATTATTTTTTTTAAAAAAAATACATTTTTGTGCTTGTTGTTGAAGAAAATGTCCCTTCAGTTTTTATGCAAATTAATAAGGATCACTGAAACTATTCAGTCCTTCACTAAAAATATTCATTACTTATCTTCAATTTTAAGAGTGCTTAAATTTACTAAAAAAAACCACTATTTTTTTTTAAGCACAAGTATACATTGCTTTCCAATTTATACAGGAATGTATTCCATTTAAAACAAAATAATATGTGAAGTGAAAATGACCATTCAACCATATCAGTATTAGCACTGAGCTAAACACTGAGTGCATTTAGTATTTCCAAACAAAGCAACAAAAATTTGCTTTAAAATTAACTGCCGATGGGCAGAACCCTCTTTTACAAACAGAAACTACAATCTCATCATGAGAGGCATGCAGGTAGATCACATGGGCTGTGGATGTTCAAGGGACTTCAAGGGAGCCATATGTGACACTAACTATTACAGCACCTAATTTTTATTTGAAAGAACACATCTACTGGTTTCCTCTTAAAAGGAAAGGTCTATATGACAAGACCTAAGCAGAAAAATCATTTATCTCTTTTGCTGACTCTGGAAGGGCAGTGAGCTATTAAATGCTTCAGGAAACTAAAAATGTTAATTTAAACTACAATCAGGAAGAGAAATAAAACAAGCCATGTTTCACAAATGAGAATAACTTTTTACTTTAAGAATTCTTATCTCCCAGCTTCTAAGGAAACTCAGTCAACAAAGCAAAGCAAAGAAAAAGAATCATGGTTGTTTTCTAAATACTTGCAACTCTGTCTTCAAAGGGAGCTAAATTTTGTGGCCATTAAACTTTAAGGACTCTTCCTTAAGGAAGGGCAATATCTGTAGTTCCTTTAGTTGGAGTTTTGTCAACTCTTAATGTGATTACAGTACTAAATGCAGGGAAAAAATAATTTCAGAGAAATGAAATGCATCAAAGTTTATAGGAAATGCTAAAAGCATAAAGTACAAAAAAGTTTATTATTTGCACCCATATCTGAAATGAATAGTTATGAACATAAGTCTTCCTTTGGACTTAAGTAAAGGTTTAATAAATGTGCATATTTGTTTTTTCGAAGATGCATTCGTGTAGCAAACCTGCACAAACTGATAAAATAAGTCTTGGGGTTTTGTGAACTCTGGAAAATGGAACAGTAAATGTTTCTTCCAATTAAATGTTGAAGCCTGGTTCAGGACTGATTATTTCTGTCACACACTGGGAAATCATAAAAAATGATGAAGTATTGGTTACAAAAGTGTTAGAAAAGGAAAATTAAATGAGGCATAAAATTTAAAGAAATGCTTACTTGTGAAACAAACTTCAGAAATGCCTTAAAAAATCTCAGCTTTCTTTCTAAGCTTTTGCTTCATATTTTTGTGTGAAAAGAATATAAGAAACTTCAAAGGAAATATATTTTTGTGAATTCAGAGTGAGTTAAGTACTTGCATATGACATTCACATTTATGTTGATATATTTCATACATAGAGCTGGGAGAGATATACAAACAAGTACATAGAATAAACCAGTATCAACTCTCACAATGCACAGCAATTGCTGGATCACTGAAACTGTATTAAAATGATTCAAGCAGCAAGAAGGAGACCAGTCTGTTTCTTGTAAATACACAGAAGTTCTTGATGATTTTTTTTTTTTTCTTTTACATCTGCAGTAGAGGGAAGAAAGATTTCAGAATATTAAAGTTCTAAAGATCATGGAAAGTTCAGGAGAACTAAGACAATCAAGGCTGCAGGATGGAAAGAGTACAATAAATATTTTCATGTCCTTTACAGTAGAAAAGACAGAATTTAATAAAAATGGATGTAAGGTAGTTCAATATAAATTGAGTATAGTTGTGAAAAAATTACTCACAAAACCTTTTTCATGAAGAGCATTATCTCCATTCTAAAGGTGAGATGCCAAGGTACAGAGATATTAAATATTAAAATTACCATGGGTAACACTAAAGAAACTCCTGAAATTAATCAAGTGGAACAGCTTTGAACAAGTATTTAATTCAGCAACAAAGAGCTTGCACCATTTGATCTCAAGCACATAAGTGAAAACATAACTGAAAATTCCTTTTTACGGGGGGGGCTGAATGAGGGGAAGTATCTGGAAGAAGCAGTTGACTGAAAGACACACATCAGAATCCCAGGTATTCTGTGCTCTGTCCCCTGACTTTTGACTAAGTTTCTACTGTGAATTTGATTTACTTCATTAAAACAAGCAAACAAACAAACAAAAAATGGCCATAAACAAATAAAAAACAAAACAAACACACAAACAAACAAACAAAAACATACAAAATCCACAACACCTTCTGGAAGTCTGATATCTGAAAAAGAAACACCAGTCTTCCAAGTCAGCATCCTCCTGCTGTGTGTCACCTTCTAGAAGACAGTTAGATCATCTATGCCAGAAGGATTCTCTCCTGCCAAATGCCAAATGTTAATCCTATAGAGATCAAATCAAGAAAAAAGTTTGACCAGATGTCAGGCTCTAGCCATTCCATTCTGTCTAAAAGAAACTAAGAAAAAGGCTCAGCAAGATTGCAGGAATATTTTCAAGAATGATAAGGAAAGGTTTTCCAAAAGACTTAGTGGTGTAAGAAATTATCTGCTCCTAGCTCAGAGACGCAATGAAGAAAAGCTGTTAAGTCTATGCCTGGATATAAATCCTTTGTTTGTGCTTAAAGGCTGGTGGCTACCACCTGGATTTTAAAGCAAATGCCTTCCTTCTATTAATAATGAAATTCATATTGTGGTTGTTAAACTGAGGGAGAAAAACATACAAATGACACAATTTTCCATGAGTGAAAAGTCTCCAGTTAAATTCTGCTTTGCCACAATTCACAAACTCAGGCTTTTACAGAACTATTTTTAAATAACTTGTTGTTACTAACTCACTCCAACATGTTCATATACCAACAGAGCATAATTGTTACAGGACAGTGGTGGATAGATGTGGTCATAGCCGGTGATGATGGACTACAATTCTGTTTAGCTTCAGACAAACAAGTAAGAAATAATTTGCATGCTGTAAATCAACTATTGCTTCCAGAGTTTGAGAGAATAGACATGCCTTTCAGCAGGTTTTTTTTTTTTTGCCTGTTGCCTTCCACACGTTTATCTGTTCTCTGCAGCAAACAAAGCACAAGTATGGAAGAACCTTACACTTTAGCTTGGTTATTTTTTTCCTCCTTTCATAGTTTTTCTTAATTTTTCCTAAGACTTATGATACTATTTCTCTCTATCACTCCCCAGAGGAATTTTTGACGTTTTTGACTGGTGCTGCTTAAGCAGAATGTGTAGCTTTGCTTCACCAATACTGTCTTTACTGTGTAAAACAATGGAAGCTATCATTCCTAAAATTTGATTGCACACTCAGATTCTTGCTAGTCTTCTGGAAACATTAAATTATATCAATTGGATCCCACAACAAGTAAACTTTCAGGATTACTATGCAGTTGTCCCTATTTAGTCACCTAAAATGTGCACAATATGTTGCGCTTGAACTACACTTACTGCTTTAGCTTTAAACAAGTAGGAAATGAGAAAGGGGCCTGACGAAGAGATAGACTCATCCAAATAAAAGTAAAAAGAGAAGTTCTTGAACTTTTACGAATATGTTTCACCACAAAACCTGAATTTGAATCCTCGGGCATGCTGGAAGATTTGCTTGTTAGGTAATGATGATGTAAATCTGAGTGAAACTTTTAGCTATGTAAAAGCCACTCTCATTTGCAACATGCACACACAGAGATAAATGGAAAACACTCCTAAACACTTAATAAATTACACCTTTGATGACTGACTTTAAAAAAAATGCAGCCTTCTCCTGCATGGACCTGCTCAGCAAGTAAGGCCCTTACATGCTTGCACCCATGACCCTACTGTTTCTGTAGGCAAATTTCTTCCAAAGGGATCCCCTTTAATTCTACTAGAGGTTCTATTGGAGCACATTTTACCAGACAGACTTTCTCTACTTCAGAATAAAAAGGTTAAGAAAAGGTTCAGATTAGTAAACACATAACCCTTTTAAACTCTCAGGGACAGCCAGCCTACTGATTTTTTTTGTGTTGCAGTGAAGGTCATGAAATATGTAGAATTTACAGCTGTACTAGGAAGGCCTTTATTCCAGCAAAAGGGAATGTAACCAGGAGCTGCCTGCTGGCCATACACACTGGGATGCTCTTTTTGTTGTGGACCATGGGCTCCTCTTTCCCTACACTTCTCGCAAGCTGTCACACATCAGCCCTCCCTTGAAAGCACCGCTAATGCCTAGCAAAGGTAGAATCATAATTGTCCTTCATCTAGGCACTAAAGTAGTTGGATAATGTTTTTTTTAATTTCCTGGAACATGTCACTCTGCATATATCACAGGCATAGAAGCGGCAGAGTTGCAAATGGGTAGGAGAAAAGAGAAGGAAAAAAAAATTAAAAACTGACATGTATTCTCTGTCTTGTCTTCTGCAGTGACATTCAGTTTAGTCCGTGACTTCTTTTTGGAAGCTGCCAGTGTTGATCTTCTACAATGTCAGGAAAAAAACTCCAACGATATTTTCTGTTTCCTCGAGCCAGGCTGGAGCAGTAAGACAGCATTATCATGCTCCTCTGAAGCGAGAACACAGCCAGCTATGGATCAGATGATGAGAAAATTATGCAACACAGATGAGCAATTCCAGTCACTTCTGTACTCAGTTAGAAATCATACGAATTATGAACAAATTTATAGCATCTTTCTAAATCCTGCCACTTTTGTAGTGTTCATTGCTTCAACAAAGAACACTTCAACATTGCTATCTATGTATTCATGCTAAGAGGGGATTTTTCTAACTTATTTGAGTAGTGAAAGTGCATTCTTGTCACTTTGGGCATCAACTACACAAATGTCAGATGTGTTCTGTACTTCCAGTAGAATACAAGCACTTATATGTAAGTATGGGCTTATGTGCAGAAAAAACACAACCAAAAAATTGCCTGATTTCCCGTGCAGCAGTGGCTTGGCTTGAGAGAAGGGATAAAAGACATAAAAGTGTTGGATTATTCTCCAGTTTTCTCTGATAATCTATACTTTTTCCAAACCTTTCAGTAATAAGAAAGCATTTCACTTGGGAAACACAGACTTATCCTTGGCGAATCAGCGTCTTTTTGTGTGTAATGCCTGTTCAAATGTCTTCTTTTACGTGTTTTTCTTGAGAGAAATCTGTACAAAATAGGTGTCTGGAGCTACAATTCAGAACAACTTTAACTGGGATTTTACAGTTGCGATTCCTATAAGTCCAAGACTAGCCTTAGTTTATATTTCTATTCTTGGCATTTAAATAAGTGACAGAGTTTTTTGCATCAATACCTGAACAAACCTCAGCAAAGCCCATCCTGAGGTCTCACAGGCATACAAATTTGATTAGTCAATGCTAATATTAAAGAAAATGCATTAAATACAACCAAATATCAAAAAGAACCAAACCACACAAACCCCAGAAATCCATGAATTTTTCAAACTCTTTAGGTTCAGGGACATGGGCTGTTAAGGAGATAGGACACCCTGATTGCACTTTCCATAATTCATCCAAAAGGCCAAGAAGTAGAGTCAAGTTAACAGCTGACAGAAAAATAGGGAAATTCCCAGGGGATTTAATGAGATATAGCTTAGTATTGAATCTTGACAGGATTCCACTAGAGTTTTCTCAAACCCAAGTCACCTTATGAATACTGGAAATATTTTGAAATATATTATTGAACAAAACATATTGTGAATTTTTTCACCTAGTTTTCTTGTTTCAAGGTGGTCTCAGCTACAGATTTCCCAAGATACCTGCCGGAAAAAATATCAAAGCCAAAAAATTAAATTGTTTACTTTTTAAAATACCAGATTCTTACCATGTCAAAGTGTTAACATTTTGACTATTTTATACCAAAAGTCCTTTTCAAGGCACAGAAATAATTATCTAACAAATATTTCTCGAGATTATTTGGACTTGCTTTAACATTTGCTCAAGAGAAGTTTCTTGGAAATTGCCCTTTAATGAGTTACTTCATGTGAAATGATAACAATCAGACACCTGACACATCTCTCAGACTGTGATGAGGTTAGTTGTTTTGCTTTAGAAGTTTGCTTCAGAACCCCAGGGAAGCATCCAGACTGTTAGTCAGAATTTATTTGACTCAGATGAAAATCTAAAGTGACCATTACCTGGCTCCAGCAGATCCATTCTCAGAAATAATTCCCCCTCCTAAAGGATGTTACTTTAGTTAAACTCAATTATGCAGATCATTGTGTACTCACTGACTTGGGAGGAGAAGGGTGAAGTTTTGTCACTGCAGAGGTCAGCTTTCTGACTTCCTTTTTTGCTTTCTCACTTCTTTTTTTGCTTTCTCCCCACCAAATTCTTGCAAAAAGAAGAGGATTATAAGAAGAGGTTAAGGTTGCTGACAACCACTGATCATTTGGAAGGATGATTTCAGCTATGTGCTAGAGCCTCCATGTATTTTTTCTGCAGAAGTATTTTGTCACGGCTGTCAAGCTTCCCCTACCTTCCTAAGTAAATCATCCGAATGATTTGTAGAAACGAGCTGTAAACCCTCACTCAGCAATGCAATATGTGAGGGAAGGTTCTTGAAAAGTAGAAAATTAAACTGATGGATTGCTTGATTTGAAAACTGTCAGAGCTATCCCTGGAGTAGCCCCGCTCTCAGCAGATGAATTTGGGCTGCTGTTGCTCAACATACTGATTGCTGATATGGGAGGGTGGACTAGGGGGTCAAAACACAGCAAAAACATCTGGTGACAGCCCCAAACTCAGTCAAAATTGGAGAGGACTGTAGCACTTGTGATTTTCATGTTAACTTCCTAAATTAACTTAAAGAGAAGAATTTGGCCTACCATGAAAAGAGAAACACAGGAGGTAGCAGTTTAGCTTGGTAGAGGTAATTCAGCATAGAGAACTTCAAGCCATTTATTTGATGTGCAAAATTGTAGCTTCTGAAAGCAGAGATGATTTGCAGAGGAAGAATCTTGGATCTGAGCAGCTGTGGTAAGGTGGCAATGAATACTCAGCCCTACTTTTTCCACTGCCTGGAACATGTGAGCTTTCCCAGCCCCTCTTCTGCATCTGTCCTAAAAAATTTGGTCTGTTATCATAAGAGGAAAATAAAAATCATCAAGTTGTACAGCTTTTTTAGTCAACAAAAAATAAAAACTCAAACAAATCCCACAAAGAAAGGAACCAAAAAAAACCCCACAAACAAACAAACAAAACCAAAAGAAAATCCAAAATGAAACAAACAAAAAACTCAAAACCAACCAAACAAACAAAACAAAAAGAGATTACCTCATCTCCATAGATTTGAACAGAACTGTTTCTTTTGGTGTGCCTGCAAACAAACTAAGATTTATCTCTCCCTTCATTTTTTTAATTCCCTCTCTCACTTGGATGCAATCTGTTTATCTCAAAACAAACTAGCCACCTTCCTCTGTCCTCCATGGCCACACAACCCACCTTTCTCTGTCCTTATTCTCCGAGGCTAAACTGCAGCTCATTTGCCTGCCAAAGATATTTTGGGTTCATCCCATGTTTGATGGACTGAGGACAATCCCTACTTTGAATTCCTGCACACTCTGCAAGGCTATAGCTGGGAATAAAAGAAGAATTAAATACTAGAGAGAGTACTGGTTTAAAGAAAGAAGTTTTTTTTTAACTAAATGTGCTTATCCCCTTTTGCAGCTACCACTGTTTTTAGAGCTTCCTGATTCACAGCAGTACCTCCACGGGGCATTTTGCCAACTAGAAGCAGCATGAAATATCAGTCAGAAAACAACATGTAAATGTAAATGCAGTGGTTCCCTACAGTTAGCGTTCTATTTTAACAGAATGTTCATCTTCATTACATCATTTCATATTTATGACAAAGCTGCTTGTCAGTCAAATGAATCCAACCATGCTGTATCCTTCAGTTTAATTTGGTTTTGGTTTAGGTGAACAGCAAAACAGCTGTCTGAGGTTTGCTTATCTCTGACAGTGGTTGGTAAATGCAAGAAAACGGAGAATTTAAAAATGTTTATCAAATGTCAATGCTTCACTTAGCTTGACTTTTCTCTGAATGCAAAGTCCCTTGTTTGTATGATTAGTAATGCATGACTGTTTCTCTACTGTTTTTTCCCCATCTCATAGCACTCTGTGGCCTCCACAATAATGGGCATTCTGAAACAGAACATTTTTCCCTCTTAAGCAAGAGCAGCAAGTTTGAAACAAGATCTGGGTTGGCTTTTAGCTTCTCATCCCCTCTGACGCAGTCTTCCAACACAGGGCTTCTGGAGTTGGGGTACCCAGCACAGGTGACAAAGACAAAGGTGAAGGCTTTACATGTCTTTGCCTTGGCTTCATCCTGGTTTGTGAACTGACTGACCTCAGCCGTGAGGTAGGAGACCTCTCCTGATATCTCTCTGATCCTCCTTTAGCATTGGCATATTTTAAAAAGCCTTTTTTGCTGCCTTTCACAGTGCTGGCCAGCAGTGATGATCAGAGCTGAAGTTGTACCTTCAGAATTCAAATGAACCGGTGCAGTGTTTTGAATGGACAAGACTGCATCCGTGGAGTTAGGGAATTCTGTAACCTCTGCAAAGGGTAGGAGCAGCCCAGAGCAGAGATATTCCATAGGTTTGAGGTCTGATCCCCAGATTCATTCTGACCATCTTCATAGCTACAAACCATGCATTTAAATTAAATCTTTGAAGTCTCTGGAACACATAGGCATTTCCACAAAACACTGACATTTTGTTCCAATGGTTTTATGATTTTCAAGAAGCAGATTTTCATGAAAAACACAATCAACAATTCATTTATTATATTCAGGATCAGAGTAGTCAGATCAATAATGATTACTCCTTACATGAATTGTAAGATATTTTCTCTAAAATTAAGTGTCTCTGCTGACCCATACGACATATGATTTCATTGCAATTTATGATCCAATTCTGACTTACAATTGATTTTTAAAAAAAACAGGAAAAAGCACAGGTGAGTTATATATAACTGTTTCTTTTTCCATCAAAATATAATTTTATTCACAACTAAATGACAAACAAATTGCAAGAAATAGTTAAAAATACTGAGAAAAAATAGTATTAAAAATAAAATTCTCTTAACTAAATCTTCTCTGTATTCTGTAGTCTATTTTGAAAATTTGTATAAGGCATTCATCCCTGAAAAAAAAAAGTATAATATGTATAACAATAAATGTAATAAACACCATTATATGGTAAAAAGTACTTTAATACATTAAGGTTACAATAATACATGAAAGTTTCACATGAGATTCTGGATTTACCTGAAGTAACTCCATTACTTTACCTGTAACACTATTAAATTGACTTTTAGCCACCACATAACTGATATACACAAAAAAAGAAACACTTTTCCACTTCCAACTTCAGAATAATTTTTACTTATCTTTCAGATTCGTGTTTATATATCATAAATGCAAAATACTCCAATTCCATCCTCAACTCTCAATAACAAAGTAAATAAAAAATATATTGTGTGAGAAGTGATCTATTGTAAGTTGGAGGGACAAAAATAGCTGAGATTTTATTTTAAAAATTATTCTACTTCAGTGTCTACTATTCTCCCTGAAACTGGCCTTTGTTACCACCACAAACAGTCAACAAGATTTTATGAAATCTAGGTTTTATATAACAGCTGCTTTGACCTGTTGACATTCCAAGTGGTGATGTTCTAATTCCATCAGCTGTGACAGCACTGACTCAAACAGCCACCAGGCTTCTCTGCATGCACCCCCACAGCAGATATTCTGCTTGTTTGGAGTCCACTGCTTACCTTGTAGGCTTAATTGTTCTTTCTTCACTTCCTTCTGGCTGTTAAAACAAGCCAGAGCCATTCTCTACAGAAATACTTTCAGAAGTCATGCCTGAATATGACCAGGATTTGTTAAAAATACTGCAGTCTTTGCATTCCATTTTCATTTTTGTTCCTGCCATAGTTTTAGTTTTTTCTGACAGGTCATGTTTTTCTTGCACTTCCGCAACAAGAATAGCTGTTCAAAAGCATAATGTTGGCAAATTCAAGATGTACGCTGGGAAATTTGACAAAATTATGATGGTGCTTCTGCCGCTGGTAGAGATATATTTGCATTGGCAGGTCTTACTGGTGAAGATCACTTTTTAATTAAGTTCAATTCAAAACTCTGCTTGGTGAATTAGATAGGTGGACAGTCTTCAACACAAAGCTCTTGCTGATGGAGCCACTGCCTATCAGCATCCCTGGGACCATTCATTCTAAACGATCTCTCAGTAAAAAAAAACAGTCCAGTTGTAAAGACTTTTTTGTAGCCTGCACAATGTAAATCGCACTTTTAAGGTCCTACTCAATGTTCACAGTAAGTCAGGTTACTCTCTTAGAAGCAGTTTTTCTGCACTAAGTTTACAGTGAGCTGAGGCAGTAACTAAGACCCAGATAAGGGTTTTCCTTTGCAGATCAATGTCTATTACAGTGATAATCTATAAATGAGTAAAGGATTTAACTGTAGGGAACAGCTCAGGGAAAGTGATGGCTGTTAGAAAAGGTCTGTTTTTATCATAGGATGAAGTATGTTTTTAAGGACACACACAAGACCTGTCAATTTGGGCAGCATTAGATAATCCTAATGCCTCTATCTTCCAGCAACAGCACATGTGTCCATATATTTTGCTAAATTTCTTTTTTCCTAATAATCCATGCTGTCCATACATAACATACTGTATCCAACTTTGTTGTTTGTTGTCTGTTACACAAAGTTAGAAAATCATCTTCTTAGCTATTAGCAGTCTTGATTACCCAAGAATAATGTTTTCTTCAAAATTTTGTGTTGTGAGGCCAGCCTGAGTTAAAGGGAAAAAAAAAAAAAAAAAAAAAAAAAAAAAAAAACAACAAAAACAAACCAACAAACAACAACAACAAACACCAACAACATGAAAAACAACCCGATGAACTGAATTGTTCTGGCTTGGCAGGGATAGAGATCATTCTCCTTCTAGTAGCACATAATCTTTGGATTAAAGCAGGAATAATGTTGAAAACACACTGATGTTTTTGCTGTTGCTGAGCATAATTTACCCTGAGTCAAAGATTGTTCAGTCTCTGATGCTCTGCCAGTGGACAGGTGCACAAGGGGCTAGGAAGGGAGCCCAGCCAGGACAGCTGGCCAGATCTGGCCAAAGGGATATTCCATATCACAGAACATAAAACCCAATAAACAAACTGGGGAGAGCTGGCAAGGAGGGACTGATTCATGCGGCATAATCGAATGTATTGCTCACTGGTTCACTTCTCTAGACGTTATCCTCTGTCTTGTATGCATCCTTCAATTGATATATGTCCGGTATTGTTCTGTATTATAAAACCTATATCACTACTAAAATCTAACTCAACTGTCTCTATGATTATGACTGCCGCCTAATTTCGCATTAGACTAGCTGATGTTGTCTTACAACCTTATCCTCTGCACATAGGATTTGCTATTTTTTGGCCTCTCACTTTTTCTTTCCTAGGTCTACAGTTTAGGAGTGCCCTGTGTATCTTTTAGATGTTTTCCCCACAAGATCTTGTAGTAAAGGATGCCAGGACAGCAGCCCTTCTGTGGGGAAAGCTAAAAGAAATTGCCCTTGTCACTGGAGTCTGATGAATTGTTACAAGACAGATGGCAGACTTTTTCAATGGTTTAACAATTGTTTTGTTGGGAGCTGGAATGGCAGCTTTGGCGTGGTTTGAAGTTGTTCTGATGATTTTATTTGGAGGAGAGGGACAGCTCTTGTCACTGCATCAATTTTTGTCACAAACAGAAAATGTTCTTCCCAAAGCTGTTTGTCTAGTTGGATGAAATGGACTATAATCTATATCTATAATTCTATCTCTATTAATAGGTATATATAGCGATGAGGATCTATGC